>JAVSCE010004702.1:142500-166658 GCA_032199065.1 Smutsia gigantea | reverse complement strand
AGTGTCCAAGGGAAGATGTTCAATACTGTCAATGCCACATTTAAAGAAAAATGGAAAAGAAGGAATATATCACAAAGACTATACTGCCCAGAAGAAACAAAAATGATCTGCCCTGTATGTAAATATGACAATATGGTATTACAAATTTACCTATGATAGTTGTGTATATGCAGAGACTAACAAGTATCAATACCAAGAAATGTCCCATCTCCTATGATTTATAATAATTAAATCCTTATAGGGGCACAACATTTGCATGAGAACTTTATTTGTATAAAGGGTCACTGAAGAAAATTTAAAATTTAGACTAGAAGAACTAGAGATGAGTGAAGTTGCTATGCTATGAGGTCAGAAAGTTTAAAAAAAGGTTTAAGGAATTCACATTTTACTTCATAGAAGAGAAATACGGAGGGGGGGAGAGTGTTAACAATTACACTTAAATTATTCTGCATAAAAAAATCAGGTGTAACCTAACTACAACTCTATAAAGCAATGACAAATATGCCGTCAAAATTAAAGTTCAGAATTCAGCAAAGCAGGAATATAAATTTTCCTAGAGAAAAGATTTAGGATTAATTCAGCTAATGACTATCTTCTAATAAGACTTATATAATAAACTTATTTAATGTTGCCATTTGGATTTCATACAGTCCATACTGAACTCTTGATTGCCCTCCAAACACACTCTTGCTGCTACCATTTTGCTCTTGGCTAGCTCCTAATCATCTTTCAGTCTCAGCTTAAATGTCATGCGCTCTGTGTAAGACAGATGTCTTCTGCATTTCTTTCTCATAACACCGTATTTTTTTTCTAAAGCACTTATTTCAACTTTTAATTACTGACTATTTCTATTTATGTATTAAGCAGCTACCATAAGCCAAATATTGTGCTAGACAGGATGTATCTGTCTCCTTCACTGGTTACAAGCTAAAATAGGAAAACCACTATATCTTATACTAAAGCTGAATAAAACGTGTGAATGAATAAGTGAAGGAAGGATGAGAGGGAGGGACTTCTTTTCTTGGTGATAACAGCAAAAGGAAGGTACAGCCATCTAATGAGTGTGAAATGCAGGGAATATTGGGCATTTTATACTTGTTTAATTCCCCCATCCACATGGAGTAGGTGGTATTGTACTCAGTCATCAACCAATCATTTGAGGATCAGAAAGGTTAAGTCACTAACCCAATGGAAACAGCTGATAACTGGTGAAAATTCAAACGCAAATCTGTCCACTTTAAAGCCAATATATTTGCTACTTATCTCCCTAAGTATGAGGGGCTAGAGTTTTATGAAAATATACATGTGTCAAGAGGTCTTTTAAAAAGTCTGGTATTTCCTTGACACCACAGTATTGCATGAAAAAACAAGCATTAAACTGCTTCTCAGGTTCTGCTGGAAAATAGGTAATTTGTGGATATCAACATTTTCCATTTTTATTTAATCTTAAAACATATTTATAAGGAGAAAATAAATATATTAGTTGATGTTCATAAAACAGACTTTGAAACCTTTTACCAAATAGTATTTTAAAACATTTAAAATATATAACAGTGTGTTTTAACAGTAAACTTTTCTCATTTTAAAAACAACCTTCTTTATATTAAAATACTTATATCTTTAAGAAATTGAATAATACAACCCTTTATTTTAAATGAACTAAGACATTTATAACAGAGGTTTCAAAAAATCATAGATATACATCTTAATTATTTAATATGATTCCTGAATACACGTTCTGTGTTAAACTATCCATCCCCATGTACTTTGAGGGGTTTCATGTGTTCAAAGGGAGCAACAGGTTTTGTTTTTTAATTATAAAGAATTCTCTTAATATTTTTATTCCATGTAAAGCTGTTCCCTAACACATTATTTGATCCGTGTGCGTTACAGAAAATATCTTGCTTTGGAAACACTTCAAATAAGGTGAATTCTACAGGAGACAATACTACTGACTAATACATCACAGGAGTATGACCTCTTGAACAAAATTTTCTGAATGTGCATCACAAAAAACCCCTGACACCTGTCATTTTCAGAGATTAATAAAAATGTCCAAAGAACACAATGCTGCTTGAGCAGAAACAGGAGAAATTATATAGTTACATTTCAACAAATTTTACCCTTCTCCCTGAAGCAACATATTTTATTTGTTTTAAAATCCAGAAAACTCTCAAATACTAATGTGGCAGACATGCTTATGTTCTTCACTTTTATATCCTATCTCCAACACAACTATTTTCTTATGTGTCTAAAGAATGAATCCTCTACATCTGAGGTATCTCACAGCTTCGCTGAATAAAACAAGTCCACTTTAATGTTTTAAAGAAAACTGCACTCAAGGAGGCCATATAACTTTGGTTAAATGTATCAAAAATCTGCAGTAGGCATATCAACCTAATAGAATTGAGTTTCAAAGATAATGTTTGCTAACAAAGCTTACTGATATTTGCAAATGAATAATTTAATGAAAAACTGAACATTTGCAATTACCTAAAAATCTAACATTTCTGGAATCAGGCAAAATAGGCTTATATTTAATTTCATGTGAATTTGTAATTCAATACATAAACATATACCTGGATGTTGTATATCACACGGCTATAAAATGAATTGCATTTTTAAAAAACAGAAGACTTCCTTAATAGAATAGATTGACATTAATGTGGGTTTATTTGTAAGGTACAGAAGTTTCTGCAACATGAAAAATTAATCATTTCTGTTCACCTATATTTACTTATACAGTTTGAAAGGTATATAGCAATATTGAATACAGATAGAGGCAGATGGGTTGAAGTTATAACCAGTTAAATTTAGGGAGCTGAAGTGAATTATAGCATTGCCAAAGCACAGAGTAAAACTTAGTAGTGTAAGCCAGAAGACTGGTGAGTACTCAAGATTCCATCAAAAAAATGACAAGAAATGGTGGTAAATGAAGGCTGAACGGAAATCTGTTTTCATAGCCCATGGCTCAGGTTCACAGAATAACACATCCACACATCAAATACATACAGCCTTCAGCACTTGTGGCACCAAAACTCATTCACTGGTGTGTGGGAAAACACATTCTGATTACAAATGGCATTTTAGGAAAAGGGAGAGAGGAGCAGATCCAAGTGTGCTTTGCACTGCCCCTTAATTACATTTTAGTATAATGATGAACTAAAAAAGTTTACATTTATGGAGATAGAGTATTGTTTGGATTTTCAATTTTAAAATAAATAAATGTAATGTATTATATGTTTATTACAAAGCAGTACTGAGACAAATATAAGCCATACTTAATCTTGATATTTTTAGATCTTTTATCTACTTATAGAAACTTTCATTTGCATAATTTCCCTAAATATATTTTTAAATAATGTAAATATGATAATGATAGCTAACATGTATATATATAGTTTTTAATATTGTAAGACATTGTTCTACATCCTTTATCTACAATATCTCATTTGGCTCCCACACCAATTCTATGAGGACAATACTATTATTATTTCCATTTTAGAGGTGAGGAAACAGAGGCCTAAAAAGACTGAAAGAAAGCAAAACATATTTATTAAAATACTTGCTTTTTGTATGTTAAAGTTGTTCATAGTCATTTATAGTTTTTAAATACCCATCAAAAATGTTCCACTCCAGTTACTTCTCCTCAACTTACAAAATTTTATCCTGTTCTGCTCCAAACAGAAGTTTAATAGTCCACTCATTGTGCTATAAATAAAATATAACTCCTCAAAAAAATAAAATTGCAACTATAAAGAAAAGGCAGGAATTTACAGGTTGGTAGTAATCAAATGCAAAGTTTATCCTCAAAAATGTAGTATGTCACCTTGTTTAAAGCTGCTTGTCAGGTGACCATTTCTTATTCAGAGAGTAGAGTGGCTAAAAATCATGTATTTCTCTAGGGCTGTACTGTCCTACCACATACTGACATGAAAAGGCGAGCAGCACCGCGATGGGCCTAGACAGGCAAGGACAACATCAGGAGCCAAAAAAGGCATTGACTTCAACTTTAAATTTAATTTCTCCTGCTTAAATTAGATTTCTTACGTTATTTAAATGTAATTTTATTACTTAAATTTATTGTATTATAGTGACACTTGAAGTGCAGCTATTGTATGAGTCTGCTGCGCCTCAGGTACAATATAAACTAAAGCTTATAACTCAGCTTTGAAAATTAGCTCATGAATCAAAGGAGATATAAAGTCTAAGCTTTAAAACCCATCTTTATTTACCAGATTTGCAAGAAATCCATTTGGCTTTTATTAATATTGGTAGTTATTTTTAAAAATCAGAGTTTGATTTTCTTTACACTCTTAACCTTTCCATTTGCCAGAGACTGCTTTTCTCAGCTATTTATACCATGCCATACCATTTATAACTAAAATAAAAATCATAAAATTACCAATAATGGATTTTGAAGACATTTTTCCCTTCTAAGTTCAAAACATACATATAGGAACATTACAATGAGTTTGCCTATTTATATTTTATTTAATACTCAATATACTGTAACAGTGAACATATTAAATACATTCTTATGTACAAACATCATGAAGATTATCAACTTAAATATTTTTACATCAGCTGGAAATCATTCTGAAAAGTTTTATTCTAGCTCTCAGATGCATCCATTCATCGGCATTCAACAAAATTTCTTGTGCAACTAGCATGTGCAAAACCCTGTAATAGGATTCAGAGAAATAGTCCTTACCAGAGCAAATGGATGTGAAACAAAAAATCCCATGTCCTGAATGTTATTAAAGGGAGAATCTATTCAATATGGGCAGGTATGTATGTGTATGTGTGTGTAAGTGTGTGAGAGTGATGGGGGCAGAGGGGAGATGGCAGTTGATAAGGCCTCCCTGAAATTACTTTAAATCTCAGATTTGAAAGATGAATAATAGGAATTCCACTGGCTAAGAGTAAAGGGTTAGGGGGCTGGTAGATAGGAGGAAAATTTACTGTGGTGTGTATGTGATTAAGGCAGAGAAGAGCGAGTTAGATGATCTGAAGGAGGCAAGAGCGAACTTGGTTAACGGAGTGCAGACAGAGGTTCAGTGTGGCCAAAGGAATGAGAGCAGGGCAAGATAAGGGTTAAATGAGTCTGTGGAGAGAGGTAGATCAGGAGAGGCCCAGCCACTGGGAGCTTTAACAACCCTATTATCATGCCAATGGACTTTATTCCAAGTATCAAAAGGAAGCATCCAAGAAAGGGAAATGATGTGGTCAAATCTGGATCTCAGAAATATCTGTCTGAGTGTCCTAGGCCGTCCAGAGGGCCACGCTGCCCATGGCATTTCAGGGGATTAACCCAGAGGCTGCTCCCTGCATGCAGTTGACCAGCACAGACAGTGGAGATGGGGCACAGACAGCGGAGACAGGTGCTGAGACCGGGAGCCATGAAAAGGCTTTGTCGTTGCAGCAGACACATGCATTGCTGGCCTGTGACCCCATCAGTGCCCTAGGCCATCCCAAGGGCCACCCTGCCCATAGCTGCCTAGGGGATTAACCTTGAGGCTGCTCCCTGTGTACGGTTAATCAGCACCGACAGTGAAGACAGGCAAAGTGACTGGCAAGCAGGAAGCAACTTTGTTCTCCCAGCTGACACACATGCCACTCGCCGGTGACCACCTGCATCGCTCCAAGACCATGAAAAGGCAGAAGAACTTTGTTCAACCCAAAATCATTCAAACACCAGAAAGAGGGCTTGGTGAGACTGAAATCACAAATCTTCTTAAAAAAGAATTCAAAATAAAAGTCATAAGCATGCTGATGGAGCTACAGAAAAATATTCAAGACGTAAGGGATGAATTCAGGAGGAGGGAGATAACAAATGAAACAGACAATGGAGGTATTTAAAAGCAGATCAGATGAGTTGGAGGAGACTGTTGAAGGAACAGAAATCAAGAGAACAGGGATACAGAGAAGCTGAGGCAGAGAGAGAAAAAAGGATCTGTAGGAATGAAAGAATATTAAGAGAACTGTGTGACCAATCCAAACGGAACAATATTCATATTATAGGGGTACCAGAAGAAGAGGAGAGAGAAAAAGGGATAAAAAGTGTCTCTGAAGAAATAACTGCTGAAAATTTCCCCAATATGGGGAAGGAGATAGTCTCTCAGGCCATGGAAGTCCACAGATCTTCCAACAGAAGGGACCCAAGGAAGACAATACCAACACATATAGTCATTAAAAAGGCAAAGATCAAGGATAAGGACAGACTATTAAAAGCAGCCAGAGAGAGAGAGAAGATTACATAAAAAGAAAAGCCCATCAGGCTATCATCAGATTTCCCAACAGAAACCTTACAGGCCAGAAGGGAAAGGCATGATATATTCAACACAATGAAACAGAAGGGCCTTGAACCAAGAACGCTGTATCCAGCAAGATTATCATTTAAATTTGAAGGAGGGATTAAACAATTCACAGATAAGCAAAATTTGAGAGAATTTACCTCCCACAAACCATCTCTACGGTGTATTTTAAAGGAACTGCTCTAGATGGAAGTATGCTTAATGCTAAATAGCTGTCACAAGAGAAAATAAAACCACAGCAAAGGAAGTAGACCAACTAAATACTAAATGCAAACTTAAATCAGTTATCAACAAAGTCAGTCAAGGGATACACAAAGAGTAGAGAATAAGACACGTAACATAAAAGGAGGCAAAGAGGAAGAAAAATAAGGGAGAGAGAAAAAGAATTATCAGACTGTTTATAATGGTGCAATAAGTGAGTTAAGTTAGACTGTTAGATAGTAAAGAAGCAGCCCTTGAACCTTTGGTAACCACAAATCCAAACCTACAATGGCAATAAGTACATATCTATCGATAATTACCCTAAATGTAAATGGACTGAATGCACCAATCAAAAGACACAGAGTTACAGAATGGATAAAAAAGCAAGACCCATCTACATGCTGCCTACAAGAGACTCACTTCAAACCAAAGACATACACAGACCAAAAGTGAGGGATGGAAAAAGATATTTCATGCAACTAATAGGGAGGAAAAGGCACGAGTTGCAGTACTTGTATCAGACAAAATAGACTTCAAAACAATGAAAGTCACAAGAGATAAAGGACATTACATACCAACAAGAGGATATAACCATTATAAATATTTATGCACCCAATACAGGATCACCTACATATGTGAAACAAATACTAACAGAATTAAAAGAGAAGATAGAATGCAATGCATTCATTTTAGGAGATTTCAACACACCACTCACTCCAAAGAACACATCAACCAGACAGAAAATAAATAAGGACATAGAGGCACTGAACAACATATTAGAACAGATGGACCTAACAGATATCTATAGAACACTCCACACAAAAGCAACAGGATACACATTCTTCTCAAGTGCACATGGAACATTTCCCAGAATAGACCACATACTAGGCCACAAAAAGAGCCTCAGTAAATTTAAAAAGATTGAAATTGTACTAACCAACTTCTCAGATCACAAAGGTATAAAACTAGAAATAAATTGTTCAAAGAAAACAAAAAGGCTCACAAACACATGGAGGCTTAACAACATGCTCCTAAATATTTAATGGATCAATGACCAAATTAAAACAGAGATCAAACAATATGTGGAGACAAATGAAAGCAACAGCACAATGCCCCAACATCCATGGGACGCAGTGAAGGCAGTTCTGGGAGGAAAGTTTATAGTAATCCAGGCCTATTTAAAGAAGGAAGAACAATCCCAAATGAACAGTCTAAATTCACAATTATTGAAACTGGAAAAAGAAGAACAAATAAGGCCCAAAGTCAGTAGAAGGAGGGACATAAAGATAAGAGAAGAAATAAATAAAATTGAGAAGAATAAAACAATAGAAAACATCAGTGAAAGCATGAGCTGGTTCTTTGAGAAAATAAAGAAAACAGATAAACCCATAGCCATACTTATCAAGAACAAAAGAGAATCTACACACATAATCAGAAATGAAAAAGGATAAATCAATATGGACAGCACAGAAATACAAAGAATTATTAGAGAATACTATGAAAAATTATATGCTAACAAACTGGATCACCTAGAAGAAATGGACAACTTTCTAGAAAAACACAACCTTCTAAGACTGACCCAGGAAGAAAGAGAAAATCTAAACAGACCAATTACCAGCAATGAAATTGAATCAGTAATCAAAAAACTAACCAAGAACAAAATCCCTGGAAGAGTGGATTCACCGCTGAATTTTATCAGACATTTACAGAAGACCTAATACCCATTCTCCTTAAAGTTTTCCAAAAAATAGAAGAGGAGGGACTACTTCCAACCTTATTCTATGAAGCCAGCAGCAATCTAATACCAAAACCAGGCAAAGATACCACAGAAAAAGAAAACTACAGACCAATATCCCTGATGAACATAGATGCAAAAATACTCAACAAAATATTAGCAAACGGAATTCAAAAATACATCAAGAAGATCATACATCATGATCAAGTGGGTATCATCCCACAGATGCAAGTATGTTACATTTGAAAATCCATCAACATCATCCACTATATCAATAAAAAGAAGTATAAAAGTCACAATGATCATCCATAGATGCTGAGAAAGCATTTGACAAAACTGAACAGCATTCATGATAAAAACTCTCACAAAATGGGTATAGAGGGCAAGTACCTCAACATAATAAAGACTATATATGACAAACCCACAGACAACATCATACTTAACAGTGAGAAGCTGAAAGCTTTTCCTTTAATTAAGATCAGGAACAAGACAAAGATGCCCATTCTCCCCACTTTTATTCAACATAGTACTGGAGGTCCTAGCCATGGCAATCACACAACACAAACAAATGAAAGGCATCCAGACTGGCAAGGAAGAAGTCAAACTGTCACTGTTTGCAGATGACATGATATTGTACATAAAAAACCCTACTAGAACTAATATCTGAATTCAGCAAAGTTGTAGGATACAAAATTAATACGCAGAAATCTGTTGCATTCCTATACACTAACAATGAACTAGAAGAAAGAGAAATCAGGAAAACAATTTCATTCACAATAGCACCAAAAAGAATAAAATACCTAGGAATAACCTTAACCAAGGAAGTGAAAGACCTATATCCCGAAAACTACAAGACACTCTTGAGAGAAATTAAAGAGGACACTAATAAATGGAAATTCATCCATGCTCTTGGGTAGGAAGAATTAATATTGTCAAAATGGCCATCCTGCCTAAAGCAATCTACAGATTCAAGGCAATCCCTATCAAAATACTGACAGCATTCTTCAAGGATGGGAACAAATAGTTCTAAAATTCATATGGAACCACAAAAGACCCTGAATAGCCAAAGCAATCCTGAGAAGGAAGAATAAAGCAGGCAGGATCTCGCTTCCCAACTTCAAGTTCTACTGAAAATCCACAGATGGTCAATTAATATATGATAAAGGAGCCATGGATATACAATGGGGAAATGACAGCCTCTTCAACAGCTGGTGTTGGCAGAACTGGACAGCTACATGTAAGAGAATGAAACTGGATTACTGCCTAACTCCATACACAAAAGTAAACTCGAAACGGATCAAAGACCTGAATGTAAGTCATGAAACCATAAAACTCTTAGAAGAAAACATAAGCAAAACTCTCTTGAATATAAACATAAGCAACTTTTTCATGAACATATCTCCCAGGCAAGGGAAACAAAAGCAGATGAACAAGTGGGACTATATCAAACTGAAAAGCTTCTGTACCTCAAAGGACACCATCAGTAGAACAAAAAGGTGTCATACAGTATGGGGGAATAAATTCATAAAAGACATATCCGATAAGGGATTGACATCCAGAATATATAAAGAGCTCATGCACCTCAGCAAACAAAAAGCAAAGAATCCAATTAAAAAATGGGCAGAGGATCTGAACAGACACTTCTCCAAAGAAGAAATTCAAATGGCCAACAGGCACATGAAAAGATGCTCCACATCACTCATCATCAGAGAAATGCAGATTAAAACCACATGAGATATCACCTCACACAAGTTACGATGGCCAACATCCAAAAGACAAACAACAACAAATATTGGCGAGGATGTGGAGAAAGGGGAACTCTACTACATTGTTGGTGGGAATGTAAACTAGTTCAACCATTGTAGAAAGCAGTATGGAGGTTCCTCAAAAAACTCAAAATAGAAATACCATTTGACCCAGGAATTCCACTCCTAGGAATTTACCCTAAGAATGCAGCAGCCCAGTTTGAAAAGGACATATGCACCCCTATGTTTATTGCAGCACTATTTACAATAGCCAAGAAATGGAAGCAACCTAAGTGTCCATCAGTAGATGAATGTAAAAGAAGATGTGGTACATATACAAAATAGAATACTATTCAGCCATAAGAAGAAAACAAATCCTACTATTTGCAACAACATGGATGGAGCTAGAGGGCATTATGTTCAGTGAAATAAGCTAGGCAGAGAAAGACAAGTACCAAATGATTTCCCTCATTTGTGTAGTATAACAACAAAGTAAAACTGAAGGAACAAAACAGCAGCAGACTCACAGAATCCAAGAATGGACTAACAGTTGCTAAAGGGAAAGGGACTGAGGGGGGTGGGTGGGAAGGGAGGGAGAAGGGGAATAAGGAGCATTACGAGTAGCACACATCACATGGGGGAGGGGCATGGGAAGGCAGTATAGCACAGAGAAGACAAGTAGTGACTGTATAGCATCTTACTATGCTGATGAACGATGATTGTTGTGGGGTATGTGGTGGGGACTTGAGAATGGGGGAAATCTAGTAACCACAATGTTGCTCATGTGATTGTATATTAATGATACAAAAAAAAGTTTGTTTTTTCAATTACGGCCTCATGGTTTTATTGTTTACCCCTCTTATTTTATTTTAACAAGACTAATTTTATATTTTATATTTAATATTAAAAGACTATGAGATCCATGAGTGGAGATATTTTTACTGTTTTATTTGCTATCATAAGCTTCTCAACCATGTCAAAAACTTACAAGATAATAAATGTTGAATAAATGAATGATAAATATACATAGTATATTTAATTAGAGTAGTAAACTATAAAAAGTGAATCATAGGCAAATGTGAAGCTTGCCAAAAAACCTGATGATACAACATTACTACTTCTGTTCTGCAGGGACTTTAGAAATGCAATTAAATTACTGATATCTATAAAACTCTTTGACATCATAAGTAACTTTGGAAAATATTAATCATGATATAAATCTACACATTTTAATATTATGCTTAAAGTGCTCTAAAAATATTAAACTTATGGTTTATTCTTAATTTAAAAGAAAGCCAAAATCTAGTTAAATGCACTGTTTTACATATTGATACTTAATTCAGAATTCATTACTGGTCAGTCGAAATGTGAATTTCTAATTACAATACCGAATTGTTTATTGCATTTTCACACACGTAGTTCTCTACAATTAAGTGGTACAAGTGGTTAGAATAGTACAATAAAATACCTTCTTAGTATTTTTATGGAGTATCATGCACTTAAGTAGCGTTCGTTTTCTGAATGTAATTTCTTAAAATTTTTTTAAGAATTACTAGTACATAGATATAATACATATGTAAGCATAAGAACACAAGGATTATGGTAATATAAACCATAATTTTGTAAAATCTTAAATAAAAGTAAAGCTTAAATTGGAAATTCATTATTTTTTTATTATCCAAATTTTTAACAAAATTCACGTGATTACATGGGGCTTATTATTTTAATACTTTATCTCAAGCTACATGGTCTTCAATTTTTCTGTCATTTTTTGAAGACCATTTATATAGTTGATAACTCACAAAGTAAGATGTAAAACACAGTGTTGGCTTTGGAACAGCTTAGCTTTTTTGGTCTACATTCTTTGATTTTAAATAAAGTCAAAATTTGGACTCTCAATGAGAAACACAACACACTAAAAACAGACATAAAAGGAAATGAATTGTGAAGTTGGAATTGATCCTAAGTTGCAAACTGTTGAAGGCCAATTTCTGTCTTGTTTAGAAAAGGGTCACTATAACACTTTTAAGGCATGATGCCTACAGCAAATCTCTTGTTATTTACAGGGACTAAAAAAGCACAAACTCATTTTCTTAATAAGTTTCTTCAGTTCTTCAAATAGTTCCAAGAAATGCGAACAGCTTGCCTTAGTTAGCAAGTACACAGATAATCCAAAGTACAGCAGTGTCAGCTAAATAATATTTGATCCTCAAAGATGCCATTGGTGGGACTTTCATAGCTATAGAAATATATGAGGCTTAAATTTTAGCAATTCTTACAGTTTTGAGTGAGGTAAAAGAGCTTTTATATTAATTGAAATAGCTGAACAGAAAAAATGCCGCTGGCACCAAAAAAAAAAAATTAGAAATTTGTTTTCAATGTGCTAATTGAGCTTCCAGAGGAATATACTATTTTCTTCCTTTAAATTGGGTGTAACTTTCTCTAAAATAAAGAGTACAAGGTAATTGTAGAAATCCAAAAATGTAGAAAAAAATTACCCCTGCCTTTATTATCCAGGGATAACCATTATTAACATAGTTTTACCATTCTTTGTTCTGTACATTTTTTATACATTAACTATAGTCATGTTTACCAAATAGGCTAAATAATTTAAGAATGTCTATTTTCCTGATTATAAAAGTCATAGTTGTAGAGAATTTGAAATATACAGATAAAGTCATTAATCTTAAAAATAAGTATTATATATTTACTTGTTATAAATGCATCTTTGAGTACTTGTTTCTCAGTCCAAAAACTGTTCACGCAATTAACTTAAGTATAATTTGATGCATCCTGGAGAAGTCAGTACTTGCAAGATTGCATTAAAACACAACAATTATTTTAGAAAATAATATACCAGTGAACAAACCTGTACCAGCGAGAAAGAAAGAGTAGGGCCAATTTATTAAGGAGGAGAAATTAACAGGGCTGAGAAGAGTTTAGCAGAATACTAAGCATGAGCCTTCATAACCAAGTGCTATAAAGGTGTGGTGATTTCAAGAACTGAGAAGCTCAATTTGACATACTACTATCGATATCAGCCCATGTTTTGTCAGATCCTAATCCATGAACAGATTAAATGCTCTGTTTTTCAAGCCTTTGTCTGTGTCTTGGTTATATTTCAAAGAGGGATGTTGACCTGAGAAAGTGAGGCATAGAGAGCTTCTCATGTTTATTTATCAATCATTATTCAGCCTCTACTATATATATATATATAAGACCATTGACGACTTGTATTTATAGTGACACTACATTCTTTTAAGGATACAAAGGTAAATAATAGATGCTTGAGTGCTGGTCTCAAACACCTTACATTCTAGCTGGAGATTTAAAACATAAGTAAAAAATGCATAGTACAAAACACAAAATATTAAATTTAACTTCTACTATTCTTTATCAATATAGACTTATGAGAATTGTCTGTAAATATTGTTGAGACAATGCATACTTTGCCTATGAGTGTTTACACACAAAATATATGATCTGTTTGAAATCACTTTGAAAAGTTTGGGGACATTAGACAGCATGGGTATACTGATCACATGACATGCATTTTATTATCTGACCTATAACAAGGATGTTGGTATGAACCATGGGATGGACCCTGAGGATTACCATTAAGGAAGTTCTTTGCTCTCCTTATATTCTTAGTTGGAATTCGTAACACTGCATGTTGGAGTTCGTGCTCACTCTGCTTTAACACACTCAAAAAATGTCACTAGCTACATGCACTGAAGTACCAATTCCATTTCAAACCAAATAACATTAAAAAAAGTAGTATGCAGTGGTGTCACCATTTTTTGGCCTCTTAAAAAACAAAGGTGTATTTAAGGTATACATAAAATTCACCCATTTTAAGTGTACAATCCAGTGTTTTTAGAAAGTTTAGAACTGCACAATCATGACCACAATCCTATTTTAAAACATTTCCGTCATTCCAAAATATTCCTCTTGCCCATTTGTAGTCACAGCTCTTTCCTACTCTTGGCCCCAGGCAACCACTAATCTTTTTCTGTTTATATCAGTTTGTCTTTTCTGGATATTTGATACAAATGGTATTATAAAATATATCTGTCTTCTTTCACTTAGCAAAATATTTTTGAGGTCCCTATATCAGTACTTCATTCTTTTATTGCTGAATAGTTTTGTGGTTATGCAGTATTTATCCATTCACCAGTTGATGGACCAATGGGTTAATTCCACTTTCTGGCTATTGTAAATAAAGCTGCTATAAATCTCTGCATAAATGATCTGTGTGTACATATATTTTCATTCCTCTTGGGTCTGGGAGTTAAACTGCTGGGTGAAACAGTAAATATGTTTAACTTTTTAAGAAGTTGCCAAACTGTTTTTCAAAGTGATTGCATCATTTTATATTCTTATTAGCATGAGGGTTCCTGTTTTTCCTTCTTCTTGTCAGCACTTATTATTATCTATCTCTTTTATTGTACCTACTGTAGAAAGTGTAGTGAGTATGAAGGAGTATCTCATACTGGTTATAACTGTATTCATTAATGATAAATGATGTTGAGCATCTTTTCATGTGCTTTTGTCCATTCACATATTCTCTTTGGCAAAATGTCTATTCAGGTATTTTATTCATTTTTAAATTGGGTTGTCTGTCTTATTAGTGAGCTGTAAATTTTCTTTATATATTCTATTATTACAATTAAAAAAACGTTGCTTATTTGTACAAAATATGCAAAGGACATGCATGAATAAACATAAAGTTTCAATGATGGCAATCATTTTCTTTAAATAAAATTGTTGGTCATTCTTAAGCTAGGATGTAAGGAGTGCATATCTCTGTTCTTTCTTTTACTATTATTGTAACAATCACAATAATTGGTTTTACTTATATACACATGGATAAAAGCCAGGATATTGGTTGGAGTTAGGGTTCATATAACTATAGATTTTATTTTTGGTCAATAATATGCCCAGACCTCTGTGTTTTGACTTAACATATTTTAATATCAAACCCCAATTTTCTAAGAGTTTCTAAGGTTATTACAGATTACAATAGAAATTACTTCATCCTTTCCACATTTCCCCCTTCTATTCTTTCTTGCTTCTCAAGTTAATTTTCTTGAACAAAGACATATTACTTGAAATTTCTACTACTACAATATTCCTGCTTCTAAAACATTTCTTAGGTTGTTTGACACATATTAGACACACATCATTATCATTCTCTTTAGTTTTATTCCATACCAGACTATGTCTTAAAATAATTTTGTAATGAGAGCATCATTTAATAACCATGATAAATATTAATGTTCAAAAACTTCAATTTGGGGAACTTCAGGTAGTCAAAGCTCTTATTGTAACCACTTCTACAAACTGAATGATAAATTATGATTGCAATCATTACTTTTATTTGCTAGCATAAGTAGTATTGGTGTATAGTAGGCCATCAAGTTTAGTCTCTATTAAATAGCCATGAATGATGCATGGCAAACTCACTAAATAAATTTATAAGTAAATATTTCTACAGTAAATTATATCCAAGTCGCAGCTAGTGGATAATTTATTTCAAACCATATAAAATAAAACCAAGTTTAAGTAAATATAATAATCTAGATAGTTCTGAAGATTTAAAAAATACATAATTTATTGAAAATAGTCTTTTCTGATCTTTTTTTAAAATTTATTTTGGTATCATTAATCTACAATTACATGTGCAATATTATGGTTATTAAACTACCCCTTCATCAGCTCCCCCCCACCAACCCCATTACAGTCACTGTCCACCAACGTAGTGAGATGCTATAGAATCACTACTTGTCTTCTCTGTGTTGTACAGCCCTCCCCGTGCCCCCCAGCCTTACGTCTATTAATCGTAATGCCCCTTTTTCCCTCTTATCCCTCCCTTCCCACCCATCTTCCCCAGTCCCTTTCCCTTTGGTAACTATTAGTCTATTCTTGGGTTCTGTGAGTCTGCAGCTGTTTTGTTCCTTCAGTTTTTTTCTTTGTTCTTATACTCCACATATGAGTGAAATCATTTGATACTTGTGTTTTTCAGCTTGGCTTATTTCACTGAGCATAATACCCTCTAGCTCCATCCATGTTGTTGCAAATGGTAGGATTTGTTTTCTTCTTATGGCTGAATAATATTCCATTGTGTTTATGTACCACATCTTCTTTATCCATTCATCTACTGATGGACACTTAGGTTGCTTCCATTTCTTGGCTATTGTAAATAGTGCTGTGATAAACATAGGGGTACATCTGTCTTTTTCAAACTGGGCTGCTGTATTCTTAGGGTAAATTCCTAGGAGTGGAATTCCTGGGTCAAATGGTATTTCTATTTTGAGTTTTTTGAGGAACCTCCATACTGCTTTCCACAATGGTTGAACTGATTTGCATTCACACCAGCAGTGTAGGAGGGTTCCCTTTTCTCCACATTCTTGCCAACATTTGCTGTTGTTTGTGTTTTGGTTGTTGGCCATCCTCACTGGTATGAGGTGATATCTCATTGTGGTTTTAATTTGCATTTCTCTGATGATTGGCGATGTGGAGCATCTTTTCATGTGCCTGTTGGCCATCTGAATTTCTTCTTTAGAGAATTGTCTATTCATGTCCTCTGCCCATTTCTTAATTGGATTATTTGCTTTCTGTTTGTTAAGGTGCATGAGTTCTTTATATATTTTGGATGTCAACCCTTTATCAGATACGTTGTTTATGAATATATTCTCCCATACTGTAGGATGTCTTTTTGTTCTACTGATGGTGTCCTTTGCTGTACAGAAGCTTTTCAGCTTGATATAGTCCCACTTGTTCATTTTTGCTTTTGTTTCCCTTGCCCGGGGAGATATGTTCATGAAGAAGTCGCTCATGTTTATGTCCAAGAGATTTTTGCCAATGTTTTTTTCTAAGAGTTTTATGGTTTCATGACTTACATTCAAGTCTTTGATCCACCTTGAGTTTACCTTTGTGTATGGGGCTAGACAGGAGTCCAGTTTCATTTTCTTACATGTAGCTTTTCTGATCTTTGAGCATCACCCATCATACAAAATATCTAACACTATGCAAATAACTTTAAAATTCTTAAATCACTTAATAATAGTATAATAAGGACCTTAGGAACAAGTGATTTCCATAATATGAGGTGGAAAATGAAAACAGGTGAAGTGGCTGGCTGTACAGAAATGAAATCTAAAGACTTCTTCATTCATGTACTATGATGTCCCTCAAAAGGGGGACATGTCTTAATCACATTGATGGAATTTTATTGACCAAACTATATTCACCATAAATAAATGTTTTAATTATTTAAGTAACTATAAACATTACAAATGAAATAATAATAATGGGAATCTACTGTCTTTGAAAGGATATATGATTTAGGGTGAAGCATGAATTCGAGTCTTACTAGCTATGTGATTTGGGACAGGTGTTTTAATCTTGAAGTCTCAAATCCCTCATCTATAAAAAGGGAATCATATAATAGCTACCTACCTCACAGAACAGCCCAGAACATTACCTTAATATATTAAAAACTATTCTATAAACTGTTAATAGGTATGAACATGAATTTGCCTATTTTAATTACTGAAGACAGGTTTCTAAGTATGCTGGTAATGTTGGAGGTGATAGGATTTACTTATTTTGAGAACAACAATCTTTCCTGTACACTTCTAACTAAAGACAACTATAAAGCTCATATTAGAAAATAATGTCTTTAAGGTAATTTAAACATTAACACAATAATGCTTATTGTTGCCATAATATTGCACCTAAATTTGAATACCATTGTCATGTCATTAGAAATAATAAATAATTATTAATCAATAATTTGAATTAATGGTAAATGAACTAGCAGCCTCTGAATTTGAGGCAATTCATATTCAGCTCCAATTCTGAAAATGTATAAAGCTTTAGCTGCTTTAAGATAAAAAAACTGAGGCTCAGGAAGGTTATTAACATGCCTCAGTTTACGCTAGTTTTCAGTAAGACTGAAATACTCTTAAACAGCATAGCAGAATCATTAAATTTTAGAATTTTGAAAATGTGAGGGATTTTACAATCCAACCTACTCATTTTGCAAGTGAGAAAACTGAGGTCCAGAGAAACAAATGGACTTCTCCAAGATCATCCTGGAAAAATTAATACAAGAAAAATTCAACACAAGACAAGAGAATGGATCTCCAATTTATATGACCTCACACACAAATAATAGACTAAATTCATTTATATCAAGGCATTTTATCTTTTAAAAAGTATTAATTTCAAAAAAAGTTATTAATTTCACTGAAGTAATTACATATTCACATCTTAGATTTCTTCAACTGTTTTCACCTTACAAAGATAAATCAACAGTATCTCCTTTTCAAGACGCATAAACATCTCCTGTTTTTTGTGGTCTGAAATGTAGCTGTACTTGATACTCTTATACTCTGGTAGTAAATGAGTAGCTTATCCATGGGATAATGTGACTTTGAATACAGGCATATGGGTTTTCTCCTCTCTCTGAATTGAGCAACACATGAATATCAGTTTAAAAAGTCATGACACCTCTTAATATATGCCCTATTATAAAACACAGCACTAGTACCTGATGAGTGATGTGTGTCAATAGCTTTCACCAGGCCTACCTTCCGCTTTATAGGAGACATGCATAAGAGAGAATGAACAAAACACATTCTAATTTGGGCTCATTTCAGAGGCTTGGTTGGGGTTTGTACATGAAATTTCTAGTAGAGTCATACATAACTAGATTAAGAGAATTATTTCTAGACCATATGAAGCTACCATGCCTTAAACTTCACTCTGGACTTTCTAAGACTAATGATGTACAATAGAAATATAATGTGAAACACATAAGTGATTCTAAATGCTGTAGCAGTCACATTAAAAAAAAAGTTAAAAAGTGAAACTGATTTTACTAATATATTTTATTTAACCCAATATATTCCAAAATGTTATCATTTTAACATGTGATCGGTATAAAAATTATTAGTAAGATAGTAAACCAAGTCTTTTAAATGTAGTGTATATTTTAAATTTACAGCATGTCTTAATTCAGGTAGCCACTCCAGGTGCTCACGAGCCACTTGTGGTTGATTAGTACTGAACTGGACTGAGCAGATGTAGAGTATATACAGAATAGCAAGGGCTGAACCAGAGCAGACTGGGCGTATGGTCTATACATCTATAGAACCATGGCAGTGAGATACTAAAGGTTCTCTTTCTTCTTCCTTCAGGCAGTTTGATTAGTGTACTTGCTCATTTGACTATGTAAGGACTATATAAGGAAAAGGCCTTTTATTACCTGGTAATAATTATTACAGATAATTTTTAAAGAGCACTTACCATATATGTGACACTCTTCTATTAAAATTCATTTTATTCTCAAATAGTCCCCTTAAATATGGCCTATTGTTATCCATGTATAACAAAACACGCTTGGGTGGAAAACCTCCATGGAAGAACTGATATTAGTTGTTGCAGATGTGGTTTCTTAAATAAGTAATGCTCCTAATAATATTAAAATACTGACAAAAGTAGTGATCATCTAGGTCAGCTGTTCCATATACAGTTGGTAGATTTTGGAAAACATTTGCTGACCAAATAATACAAATATTCTTAAGAGCTACAAAAGTATATTTTAATGCCATATTCTGCATCTCATAACAACACAAGATTTAGGAAATTAAGGTGAAAACAAAGAGACTCTCAAATCAACACAAACCACTCCTAATAATGTAGTCAACATTTGTTGACTACATTATTGTCAATAAACATGAAAAGCAACCCCAATATGATACCACAGGTCTACAAACAGTGGATATCATATGACAGATAAATGTTGAATCAAAAAGGTCAATAAATTGAAGATTGATTGCACAGCATTTCAATGTCAGTAAAGAATGAACATGTTTTATTAAAACCAGTTTTCTTCCAAATAATCAGTCTAAATGTAAGGACCATTTGCTGTAGCTATCCTACTAACGTTCAATTCAAATAAAATAAGCTGCAGTTCATCAAAATAATGAATCTGTATTTTAATTATTAGCTACTGTTTAGGTATATGTTTATTACATGACAGAGTGCAGAAATGCCCTCTCTACTCCTATTTTTTTAATTAACTTCTACCCATTATTCAAATCCTAAAGCCTATCTTGACCACCTCATCACCATTTTTGAGAATATCAAAGTAACATTCATATCTCCTTTGCAGTACTTGTCATGGCTACTTTTCATTCATGCATGTCATTATTTGATTGGTGTATCCCACTGTATCCCCCACTAGACAGTAAAGTAATGAAGGCAACAACCCTATCAGCTTTTGCTCAATATTTTATCTGCTAGCAAAGTACCTAATACACAGTAGGTACTCAATAAATATTTATTGAATGAATTAATAAATGTGCTAAGCCATTTATAAGCATAATTTTACTAACTCCTAAAATGATTCCAATAGTTATTTAAACTTTCAGTTCATAGAGAAAATGAATCTTAGGTTGATTAGCTCAAGACCACATAGCTTAATAACTTGATCAGTATTGAAATTAAACAGTTTGATTCTCTTAATCACTTTTTAAAACCCCAGCCTTGTTTTCAATTCTTCCCAATGCTTCACAGTCCAGACCCAACCCAGTACTACTGACCCTAGGTCTTGACTTTGATTAACTTCTACTCATTTTCTGTTTCTGTTTCCTTTTCTGTTTCTGACTCTACTCAGGCTACACTGTTATAAAGTTGTCTTTCTAAAATATAAACCTGCCATTATGTTTCTAACTGAAAAAAATCTTCAATTGGCACCCAATGCCTAAGAATAAAAGTCAAAATTCTGGGCATAAATATAGCACAGAGAAGACAAGTAGTGACTCTATAGCATCTTAC
Organism: Smutsia gigantea; assembly: GCA_032199065.1. NCBI lineage: Eukaryota > Metazoa > Chordata > Mammalia > Pholidota > Manidae > Smutsia > Smutsia gigantea. The sequence goes on along the minus strand of JAVSCE010004702.1, from coordinate 145,812 downwards.
TACATTGATGGACAGTGACTGCAATGTGGTGGAGGGTGGGGTCTTGATAATATGGGCGAATATTGAAACAACAACGTTGCCCATGTGAAACCTTCATAGGTTTGTATATCAGTGATACCTTAATTAAGATAAAAAAAATTCTGGGCATAACAAATGTGGCCCTCCAGAATCTAGATCCTGCTTACTTACCACTGCATCCTCAACTCCAATTATTCTCCCAAACAGTCTTTGCATAAGGTGCATCAAAATACTGGATGCTCCCTAATAGTCTGTGCTTTTTTTACACCTTTCTGTCTTTGTGTACTCTTTTCCTTCTACCCAGAGTTCCTTTTCCCCTTTCTCTGCCTGTTGATTCCTCCTTCATCTCTGTGACCCAATTAAAATATCCTTTCTAAGGCAGTATAGCACAGAGAAGACAAGTGGTGACTCTACAGCATCTTACTACACTGATGGACAGTGACTATAATGGTATGTGGTGGGGACTTGATAATGGGGAATCTAGTAACCACAATGTTGCTCGTGTAATTGTATATTAATGATACCAAATATATATATGTATATCCTTCCTAAAATATTCCCTGACAAGCCAGGCTGATTGTATTATACCCTCCTCTTTTCCAAGCCCTCAAGCACACTTAACCTCTGTCACAGCATGATTGTCTTCTATACTGAAATCTCGGAAAATATTTTCATCATTTCAACAATTAGTGTAAAGTGATGTGCTTATAGATGTCCAGCCTACTGAGTGACTAGATACAGATTTCCAAATTCGGTATTCATGGTTCAAGTTAAGGCAACTTCTGTTATGTGAACATTATGAGAGTGTTTATCCAGTTATAAAGCAGAGTTTTGCATATGAAGTGGGACACTTTGGACACTATAGTGAGAAGAAGGAGTGGATTGTCCATGGGCCATGTGAAATTTCAAGAGGCAGCAGAATGCATTTTCTTCAAAATGCATATATTAACTAAAAAGAATGACCTTTGTATTTTATTATTAAGAATATTGCAATTTATTTCTAAGAGTTGAGCACACACATCAGAAAACCATTAGATCTTCATAAAATCTGCAGGACAGCAAATATTGTGGATGGCATTAACATTAGGCAGTACCAGTTAAATATGGCTTTTTAGGAAAAACTGGCTTATACACCCTAATTTTTTTTCCTTAACAAAACAGGCTGCTCTACTATAAGAAAATTACATAATAAAACTATACCTGGTCTGATTTTTGCCATAAATTGTCTTTATTTCCCTCACCTTCACATCTCTATACGCAAACAATTCAAACTAGGGAAAAATATGCTTAGTGCTAAAACCATAATGATTTGGAAGTACTAACCTAATGCCAATGAAACATACTGGTAAAATTTCACACAGAATTATTTTTTCTGTTATTATCTGTATTAATACATACTTTAAATAAACTGGAAATATAATTTTGAAAAACTAGAAAACCATATTATCTTTTATCTAATGGTAATCATCACATAAATTTATCATAAAGCATTACACATGATGTCTTGCTTCTGTGCTGTTCATTTTTCTAATGTAGTACATCAAAGTAATTACCCCACATCACTTAGGTTTTAGTATGAGTTGAAAAAATACTAAAACAATATCACTTCATTTGTAGTCAAAATCATTTGTGATGATTTTGAACAACAATTTACCTTTGCTACTGTATGTCACCAACCACATAAATGTGTAAAGGAGACTGTGCATTTATGAAATTTACAGTAAAGATGCTTTCAGGAGGGGATGTCCATATATGATGAAAAAAGCCAGTTATATGTATTTTCCATTGAAATCATTGGTAAACTTGATACAGCCCCACGGGACTCTCTACATCGCAGTTGACAGTTAATTGTAAAGTTTTGTCATGCCCCTCAATGCTGGAAAATGTGCTTGGTACTGCCTTTGTAAACTGTCATTTTAAGCATTGCACAGTTTCAAATTAGGAACTAGTGTACATATATTTAATTTTAATGTATTCTTGTATCATTTATAATTTATTTTCATACATTTCAGAAAATAGTTAAAGCAAGGTGGTAATAAAAGAATGACTTAGTTCTTTCAATAGTTGCACTTATATATCTATTCCTTGTTTCTTCTTATTTTTATTTTGCTTTAGAATGTTAAATTTACTATTAAGTCTCCACATGGTGTATCAACCAAATTTATGTACTTTAACCTCCCACACATATGTTAAAAGGGGTGGGGTCAGAAATCTACTAAAACTGAGTGGATTGTTAAGAGCGAAAAAAATACCCATCTGAATTTAGAAGGGGTCAAGCATTATATAAACCCAGAAAAATAAATGAAGCATTCTCATTAATCTTAGTTATTTATTTTTTGTTTCTTTTTCCTTGTAAAACAACAGATAGAGGTTTTCTTTTAATATTTTTGAGCCCAAAATGGAGATAAACTAAAGTTTCCTGGAAGGTTATTCAATATGATTTTGTAACAAGTACATCTACCAGAAAATACTGGAATGTTGAGAATGAATAAAGCAAAACTAGAGAAACTGCACAACTATCTCAAGATAGAAATGTTCTATTCAGTAAATAAAAACTCACTAATAACAGAGTACATTTGTGTCTCCGGTAGCCATTTCAACACAGGGATCAATCCAAGGACTTTTTTTTACCCAATATAATGTAGCCACATCATACCTGTTACTTTACATTTTAAATAGTAACTCCTCTTTGGCCAGATAAATTTAGGAAATTAGTAGTATAATTAATAGCTTCAGACTACAAATTTCTGAGAGATTTTATAAAGTTAATTACTAATGTTCATAAATCCATTATTTAAATTGGGAATGATCATTTAAATTTTAATCAAATAGTTTTAATACTAGGATATCAATTTGCTTTCAATTGTTAGCCAACTGATTTGGATCTCATATATGTATATATCCATAGTGAAATGAAAGCACATATTTTATTTTTAAGGGCAACTGTAATGTTAGTTACTTTATGTACTTGAAATATTACATTAAGAATATTTTAAGGCATTTTTACCCCTAAAGAGCACTGCAGTTGCTTCCTTTATATTTTCCAAGACTATCATAAATATAAACTAATACTAAATTTGGCCATTGACAGAAGTGAGGCAGTATTTTAAATGATGGTATATTTCAGATGTGGAAATACAGCATTAACAATATTTCCATGTGATATACTTTTGGAGAAAGAGCTTTAACAATTTTTAACTAATTTTGAGAAACAAATCTGATCTTTTAGAAAGACCAGAAAGGGTTAGATTTTCAGCAGTTATCTATTTGTTAGAGTTTAAATTAGATTTTATT
>JAVSCE010004702.1:130000-137500 GCA_032199065.1 Smutsia gigantea | reverse complement strand
CTTTAAGATCTAATCAGTCTTAAAGAAAAAAAATTTTTTTCTTTGCATTTCCCATCAGAATCTGTTGTCCATTTGTACTAAACTTCAATATTCATTTTGTTAATTTCACTTACCTTTCTAAACACAGTCTACTGTATTCTCAGACAACATTAGAATTTGGCTATAAATTCTTAGGACTCTTACTTAGAGGAGTCAGTACTCCACTGGTTTGATTTCCTGCAAATACATTAAAAGAAGAAAAGGGTTCTCCTGAAAAGGGCATTTATTTAAAGTAACCTATAAAATAGGCTAATCCTGGGACTTTGGTGGGCATTCAATGCCTATGATGGTTAAAACAAAATATTTCAAAACAAAAGTAAAAATTATCTTCCTAATAATCAGTCTATGAAAAGAGGCATGATTCCAGAATATAGGGAACCTATTCAAAGTGTTATATCTAGCTCTCTTAAAGGATTATTCTTGAAGATAATACCTAAAAGGTTAAGATTTTTTTCAACACATATACTCTAAGATAAGTTTCTTTAAATGTTATTATCATTTAAAATAGTGATTCTATGAAATCTTCCTCTAGTGTGGGCATTTGCTTTAACTTTTGAGAATGCACTCTTACTCATTATATACTAACTTAAAAATTTGAATGACATATCACTTATTTTGAAACATTTTTCAGTAACAATTCATTGTATTTACATTTTGTGTTTTTTTTTAACATTTAGTCTGAATGCAATCCAGACTTTTACAGAAATAACCTTTATTTTAAAATACGTATAACCTTATTTTCAAACAGGTATACTCATTCTGGCCTAATATAAGTAGATGTTTTGAAAGCTTTCAGTTTTCTGTTACTGTTTCTGCGGACTTGAATCAGTGAAAAATGGAGTGGCTATTCTTTGGTTGAAAGGAATATTTCACTGACAGACAAAATCTGGAAAAATGAATCTATCAAATAAAAAGAATCATGGACAACTTAAAAGTGTACCTTTTTTGGGCAGTTGGAGTTTACATCTTGAGATTTAAAGAGAATTACACTTTATGAGACAGTAACATGAAACAAAAGTGCTCTTTAATGTTATCAAAAGATGTATATTCAAAATATATTGGAATGGGTTTTCAAGAAAAGCAACATAGATGATCATAGTGTTTACATGGTTCACAATATCTCAGCAAATTTCAACTAATTAATAGCTAATATTTGCAGCTATCACAGGAAAGCATCTGTGTTGTGAAAAATCCTTGTGGTCCTTTCACCTTAGCTTAGACTTGGAAGAAATTCATTGTATAAGCAAGTATCAAGTAATGTGGCCCTCTGGTGGAAAACTAAGTATCACGTTCCGATCCGCAGCACAATGTTAGACAGTGAACTAGAAGCTGTAAAATATTTGTCACAAAGCTTTACAGAACCTTCCGAAAATCACCCTGTGAACTTAATTAATAGCTTGACACCTCAAGGGCACTCTGGTGCTGGTATGACGTAACTAATATGAAAATCCTGTCTCTACTCATACTTAATCATGTTCCAAATAATAATAAATACTCAGCATCATTTACCTCAACACAACATGCTCAATTTGCTATGAATACATTTTTCATACTCACGAAAGCAGGCTTACTTGTTTTAAGGAATCACCAAGGAAAACAAAACTTACCTGCTGCTGTTGCAGATGCAGCAGTTCCACTGTGCTTACTTCAGAGCTGGTGTCACCACTTGATCTTCCATCTCTGCTGCCAGCGTCTAATTGGCTGCTTAGAGTGCTCATTCCATTTTGATTCATTGAACTGTTGCTTATTGTCTCTGTCGCAGATTCCTGCATCATGACTTAATACCTAAAAGTGATTAAGAAGTATCAATTAACACATGTTACACCTTCACACTTCCATTATCAAGATGTCCCTCTCTGCCAATTACAGAGACAGCATCTTTAGAAGGAAAACAAAACAAAAAAAATCCTTGAATAGTCATTTACCAAGAAAAAAAAAACAATACAAGTTCAGCTTTTATCCAGATATTAATCACTGAAATTATGGTTTCTATAAGCAATTTTTGTGCAGTTATATTTAACAGCCAAAGTAACATCATGCATATAGCATGGTCAATAGCATTTATGAACGACCACATTTTAAAGTCTACCTATAAAACCAGTTTAAATGAAGGCACGATTGCACACTCTGTTCTATGTTTCCTATTATCTACCTTTGACAACCATGGATGACTATACAGCCTTATTTTAAATATTCACTATCTTGATTCTGTCAGAATTTTACAGCACATCTTATGCAAGGCTGTTGTTTAATGATGCACAGCTAATCATACAAAATTAAAATTTTGTAAGGGTGTTACAAATCATATGGTATCAACCAATGATAAATAGTATAATGGGTTTCTTTTTTTTTGTGACTAAATAAAATTTTGCCTTGGAGGCATTTTAAGAAAAAGCTCCTGCTGCAAACATGTCAGATATTGCCTATTTTTTTAATCAAACAGCTCATATTCATTTATTTTTCTGACATTTAAAACATTTAATACTGTCCTTCCTAGGAAGTAATTAAGCTTATGCATGAGCAGCAATCAAACTGTTCACTTGAAGATGACTTAAAACTCAATTTTAACATAGGCAAATAAATGAAAGTATATATAAAATTAATTTTCCAGGCATGTATTAGATATGAAAGCTGGAAATAAAATCTATCAAGAATATCACTAATGATTGTGCTAAAAACAGCATAAATTATGCATATTACCTTCTCTACAGTAATAAATGTTTTATCATTTTCACTGCATAAATATACTGTACTTTCAGGATAGAAATGAGATGTCCTGCCAAGATCAGTGGAAATCCTTGCAGTAAATAAAGAACCAATGTGCTATTACAAACCAGAATTTCACAGTACATCTTGAATCGGTGGTTTAGAAAGATCGGTTTTGGCTCTCAAAGATATCTGAATCCTACACTGTAACCTAATAGATGCACTTCTCTGTTTTACTTCTACGGACAGGGCAGAATTTCAGAAACAACCTTGGCTGTGCTGTGACTTTAACAGTAATGTTCAACAGACAGTGGATTTAGCCTAAAGTAAAGAAGGACGTTAAACTTATCACTTAATCTAATTTTTTGTTACTATATGATTTCACTATTTTAAACTTGGCCATTTTTAAAGACTCTCACCCATTAAAAATTTGTATATGCATTTATTACAAAGCAAATGTAAGCTTAATATCTTTTAATGCTATAGAGAAATCCTCTTCCCCAGATTCTTACAAAATGTGATCATGAACACACGTACAAACATAGTGACACACAAACACAGATACTTATACAACAGAGATTTTTTTGCATACTGATAATTAAAAATGTTATAACAATAGTTTTAAAAGTTTTTTTCATCAAAGACTAAATTATTAGATTATTTCTATGACTAAAAATATCAATTTAAAAAATCTGCTGATTTATAAAAGACCGCCAGTAGCTGGGCTAGTAAAGCAAGTTGGTATAACAAAAACTATGCATACAACTGAAAGCTGTTCTTATAGAGAAAAAAGCAACAATAACAAAATCCATATATATAAAGGAAGCAATTGCTATAAGTATGGCGAACATTTGGACCAAATGTCTTTAATGAACAAATAGGTTTTGTTAAACATCTTATTGAACATTAACAAAGAAAAATCATACAAATGAAATCTGATACACAGTGACGGATTTAAAAAAAACAAAGCTAATACTCTTTTCTGAGATTAGGCAGCTAATAAGTATTCAAATTAGGCATAAATTTTACATGCACAATGTTTAAAATATTCAGAGAAAAAGGTCTGATTGCCTTTACTAGTTATATGAAAATTATAATTTGGGTCCTCTCCAACTACAGAAACAGATAGACATAATTTATACATATTGCATTTAATTTTACTTTTCACAAAATATATGGAGTACATATGTAGGTGTATGTTTTTACTTCATGACCTAAATTTATTTGAAATACTTATTACCTCTGGGTGGAGTTTACGATACAAAGGATAAAAATAAACTTTATTTTCAAATGTAGCAGACAGGTGCAGTATTTAATATTAACCTTTATGTAGTTAATGCCAGGACCAATTGGATGAATCAAAGAATTCTCCATGTATTATTGTGTTATAATCAAGGCCATCAAATAATTAAGAATAATCAATAAGCAGAGTCATGGGTCTAAATATTTATTACAGTTATGAAGAAAGACCTATATAACTCCTAATTCCTATTAACCAGAGGATTTTATTATCCCTTGTGGGATTTTTTTTTTTACTTTATAAAACCCTAGAGTATAAATTGTAATTTACATTTAAGTTCAATCATCTAAAGGTTAATAAAATTATGCTTAAGAAAAACAATAACGGTAAGTAGAACTTTTTTTTCTCTACAAAACAGAAGCATCTGACCCAACAATAATATTCAAAAAGAAGGGATTGTGTAATTAGGTAATTATAATGTACATTTCACCTAAAGAAGAAAACTTGGAGTATGTCCACTATAAAGGATATATATTTTTCAAGGATAATAAAGATGCTTTCCAGTATTCACTAAGTTTCTTTTAGTGATGATGCCTCCACACCTATTTTCCCCTAGAGGAAATACGTCTGGCAAAATGTGAGTTGCTGTTTACCTTTTAAAGTATATTTTAAATAATAACAAATTCAGCAAATTCTTTCAAAGTGGATGTGCTTGCGATCCCAAACATATCAAACTAAATTATTCATTCTTCTCAATCCTACCACAAACATTTTACAAAAATCAGTGAAAATAAATTCCAGATCATTAAAGGAAAAGGTGAAATTGGGAGTTGCTGTTTTAATGTTTGAACGGTTAGTTAAACCTTTAAATCTTTCATCATACACAACTTTTCAGCTAAATCAGAAAATAACTCCTCAAATCTTGCACCCAAATGATACAGTTCTACTTTTTGCCTCTGCATTAAGTTTTCCTTTCTTTCCTTTTTCTTCCTTCTTTTTTTTTAAAGCAAGTCACGGTACGGATACTTATTCTCTACACCACTTCCCTTTTGAAACATTAAACTGACACTGGAACTGACTGCACAAAATTGCATTTTCTCTTCCTAAACAACTTGAATTGAAAGGTTACTTAGTGTAACAATATTTACTTGCAGAACTGTGTTGTTACCAAGGGTATAATGGATGGTGGCTATGCAGGTTTACGCAAGAATGAGTGAAGCATGAGGCATTAGCCATGTGTTTGACATGTTTCAAATTGCTATAATCCAGCATTAAACACACCCAGCAATTCATGCCATTTCTTGCAGCCATAATCTTGAATAAAGCGTGCACAACCACTTATTATATAAATTAGTATATGACTCCCTGTTATAGTCACAACAGTGCTTTTGTGTTTATTTTGCATCAAGATGTAGTCTTTTTATTTGTACAAATAGCAGGATATAAAGACATAGCTCAATTAGACCTCCTTACTTTATGATAGGGTAGTACTGAATGCTAGACTTGTTGGTTTTATTTTTTCCTCTTGGAGTTATTGGTTCCATTGGCATAAAACGTACCATGTGAGATAGACATTTGCCTGAGTAATAACAGAAATCTGCATCTATCCTATACTGTATTAACTACACTGTTCAAAAGTTTGAAACTTGACCTGGGCCAGTACAGTTAACTGTGTTACCTCAACCACCACCAGGGACACTATTGGTCCTTGTTGCTTACTCAACTTCTTTTCTCTCTCCCTCTCTTTCATCTTCCCTACATCTTACCCTTCCTTCGTCTCTTCCAACCCCTAACCCCATATGTGTGTGTGTCTGTGTAGACAGACTGATCAATCGATATAACTATATATGTCAAGAATGGTAAAGGAAAAAATTACCTCCACTTCTTACCACATTCCCCTATCCACATAAATAGACAATCCATTTAATAATTCTGGTGCCTTAGTGTTAGATCTCATTTTGAGGGGGGGGGGTGCTCCTTGCCATTTAATCAAAATAAATGGATGAAAAAAATGACTTCCTGAAAAACTAAAAATAAATAACAGTACATATAAAAAGTTTATAACTATTTTATGAAATATTCTTAAAATTATTTACAATGTCATTAAATGACATTTCATGCCCAGTATCTTCCAGTTTCTAATCTACATAAACAAATATATACATTAAATCCATAAGATTTTGAATATGAAATTCAAGGGAAAAAACCCCATAAAATTATAGTTGTGTTGTCTTAAATAATTCCTAATCACTTAAAAATTATAAATGTTAACTATTATTAAATATTTCTATGCGGATTCACACAAGAAAGTAAGTCTGAGGAATATCTACATATGCAACAGGAAACCATGTACCTTTACATCAAAATATCAGCTAAATTCTGCTTTTGAAAACTTGACTGTGATGTAAAACTTCTGAAAGAAACTAGCATTTAAATAATGATAACTTCTGTGCTCTAGTGGAATTAATTCATCATGGACACCATGCACAGTGCTTTTGAAATCTAGTACTGCTTTGCTAAAAGTCTTTAATGCTAAGATTGCCTAATAAATCAAAATGCCAAATATGAAGGACATAGTTGAATGTGTAAGAACAAAAATCGAACAAGCACATGAATATTCTAACTTTTAAAAACTGAAAGAGTATTATGTCCTTTAGGAAGAAGGGTGTCTGTTGTTGTGGCAAATCATACAATATTATAACAAGCAATATAATCTTAAGTAAATGAAAATTAAGTGTTTATAAAGTATTTGCTACTGGTTTTCACTTGCTTAAACAAAATGCCTAAAATGCTACTCACAAATTCAGGTTACTTTCTTGGGAAAAAAAATTAATTAGTAAAAATACAAATTTTCATTCGAAAAGTTTAATATGTCAAACATCAAAAATTGTAGGACACTGCAACATGAGAATTTAAAGAAATAATGCGCATGACTACCGTTACCAAATAGACTACTGTTACATCTTCAACACTGACAAACATCTGGGAAACATACAAATAGAACAAATGAAAATTTTATCTTTCATTTCAATCAGCTGTTAATTAATTTAGTAACATATGTTATATTATGTTCAAGGATTAAACTAAGTTTTAAAACACAAGTAACAAAACATAAAAATTTCATTATGGAAATACAAAATACTAAAATTAAGTGCTTAATCTCTATGCTATTTTATTTAAATATAGTACAAGAAATTTGAAAGTTACAGCTATATGGATGTATTTCACTGCTACATTATGATTCTGCATCTTATAATTCAATAATCTCAGTTCACAAGTATAATTGGAAGGGATATGATAATGCTTATGATTCTGGTGAACTAATTATTCCCATATATATTTCAAAATTATATTTGTACATTAATCTTTATATTCTTGTTTTAGTCTCACACATTCTTGTAATTTCCATACATAGCATCTTTTTCTCAAACAGGTGAAAATGTATAAACCAAGTTTTATTTTTCCAGGTACATGTTAAATGCTCAGTCTTCCCTTTAAGTCTATATATTTTAATA
>JAVSCE010004702.1:0-120000 GCA_032199065.1 Smutsia gigantea | reverse complement strand
AGTACTGTTGAGAAGGATATTTCAGAGAGGGAATAGTCAGCAAATGCAAAGGAACCACTCACTTGTGGCCATCATGAAGTTAGGATGCCTTTTCCAAAGGCAATGGTAATTTTTTTTCCAAGACAACAATGCTATTATTCAAAAGTGAACTCTACCAACATATCTATAGTAATCAATCTCACATGCACTGCCATAGTTTATATGGCTAACAGCAGAAGAAATAACTTTCATCACAAAGCAAAAATGGGAATATATTTATTGTGCATCTACTATATCCAGGCATATTATAAATGTTTTACATGCATCATCTCCAATCCTTGCACTCAGCCTGAAAATAGATAATAATATTCCCCCTTTTATAAGTTGAGGAAACTGGTACTCATATACGATAAGTTGCCCAGGGTCAAACAATATTTAATCTAGTCTTCAAGATTTTTATTTTTTGCTTTACTCAAATGCTCATGTTCTTTCTGTTACGTCATGGTAACTCTTTCATCAGCTATTTTACAGACCATTTTCTATATACAAAGTACTATGTTAGGTATTGTGGGGAAGTAGGAAAGGAATTCAAAGTAAAACAATCTAGTTTCTGCCCCAGAAACTTCCAATTAAGTAATATAGATAAGATATGAATCTTTTCTAGCCCATGTAGAATACAAGTAAGAATATAAATGCATTAAGACAGTACAAATGTCATACAGTGTAAGCTAACTCAGATCATCTTGGAGAATCAAGAAAGCCTATGTGGAGGAGATCTGAGGATTGGAACTGGGCACCCAAGGAATAAGCAGGATTTCTGTGAGGAAATATATTTGAGAATGCTCCGAAGAGATGCAAAACTAACAACATAATGATGAGCTCTATGCTGAGACAGGCATATGGTTCAGATTGACTGAAACATGCTCAGTGAATAAGTGAGTCATGGAATATACAAGAATAAGTTGAATTTGCAGTTGGAGGAATGAGTATCAGAAGGACATGTCTGAACTATATTATGTACATAATAGGGAATATCAAAATTGTTATCAAAGCTGGAAGGTGGTATGATCAGAGGTGTTTTAGGAAAATTATTTTTATTCAGTGTATAACATAAAATTATAAAGAGGTGGAAACTGGTGAAAGGAAAAAATCAATTGGAAAACAATTCTAACAATAGCTCTATGATGTAAGTACTACTGTCTTTCTTATTTTATAGATGGGGAAACTGAAGCAGAGGAAGATTAAGTAACTTGCCAGGATGACACAACAGGTTAACAATTGGTATGGAAAAATAAAGAAGAATTAAGTGTTCAGTTAAAACATTAACATGAAGAAAAAAAGAGGCAATATGATGTTCATTAAAATGAATTTATTTTTCACTGGAAGTAACTTGCTTTTTAAGTTCTTTAAAGATGAAATAAAACTATTTGTCTTATCGGTAGAGGACGATTATCATACAACAATGAGATTTTCAAATATCTATAGCTAAACCTTCTCCATGTGCTCTCCTAGCATTGTATACACTCCATCCCTGGATCTGAGTTAAATAATAATATCAGTGAGTGTGTGCAGAGGAGGTATCCAACTTGTATTAATGATTATCTCAGGAGAAAAAAGGCTACAAGAGAATTTAGATCTCTAATGACAAATTGTAATTTAATAAACAAGTTTTAATCATTTAATTGCTATTAGATTCATTTAAGGCAATATTATTTCCAAAAAAAATATCTAAAGTGTTGACTCAAACTTAAATTAATGGCCAAAGTTTTCCAATATTATGATACCAAAAGTGCCAATTCAATGGTAATTAAGCAAATAAAAGATAGCTTTCCTCTAAATGAATAAAAGCTCAATTTTACATTTAAAGTATTGCTTCCTTTTTTATTTAATGATAGGACTCTGGAATTACAGCAAAAAGAAACCAAAGGCTACCAATAAGACAATGAAGAAGTGACAAGTACTAAAGTAGACCATGCAAAACATGAAGGTTAGCTTTTTCTTGCCACTTTGAATTTGTAATTAACAAGTATTTTTCCTAAAACATGAGACCATCAATGATGTGAAAAGATAAGACATACATTCATTATTTTACTTAGTATGGGGTCACAGACATGATCATTGTCACCTGTTTTGTGTAAGAATGAATTAGAATATTGGAATGTTTTACACTTTAAGATTTTTGGAAATTATAGCAGCAAACTGTGTCATATAAATTTGGGCTTAAAAATAAGGACAAAAAATAAGGTTAAGATCTTTATTTTAAGTATGGTAGCCCAATCTGCTAATCTAACTATGTCATATTTATGTTTTTGATGTCTTTTTATGACAAAAAAGGAAAAATACCATTTGATGCCAAATGTGAGTACCACAGTTCATAAATAAAACAAGCATACAAATACAGCATTTTAATCACCATTATGATTGCTCAGTTTAAAAATAAAACATTAATGAAAAATTCAGTTTTACATTTTTATAAAGAAAAATAGTTTTATAATATCTGATAATTAAACACTTTTATATATTTTTAAGCAGATTTTTAAAAATGTGTTGAGAGTTAAAATAGCTCATGGGAAAGCTATGTCTGGATGAAAATGGAGTAAGATACAAGAGAATAAAAAATATGCCTTAACTGAATGATGTTACAATGTTGTCTTAAGGATGCCTCCATCTTTATCAGGAATTAAAAGCACTTTTTTTCAAAAAAGTTATAAACATGCACTGTATTTTTTTCTTTTGCAAAATACCATAAATAAATACATAGGTTAAAAAAGACTATTTAAATATTCACATAGAAATAAAGTAGATAAGAACTTATACTTTGCAAAAACACTGTTCATGAAAGTATTTTTTTGTTGTTAGCTCCTGAGTGTAAAGTATTAACATATGATTATTCATATTTCATATTGTTAAAAAATGATATAATATTTGCAATCTAGCACTTCTCACTATGTAAAGCATTTCTCTTGTCCCTTTTCTGAGAACTATTTGTAGCAGTTTTAGGTGAAGAAACTAAGGTGGTAAAGGCCAAAGTGCAGAGTGCTCTTAGCCCACAGTTTTGACACTGCTGATACTGTTACAAAGCTAGCAGACACTCTTCACACAGGAAACATGTTTCTATATTTAAATACATGAATTGTATTGTTATTTTCTATGCTTACTAAAACACCTTGGTGGTCTGATACTTGATTGTTCTATTAGTAAAGTAAGGTAAATTTTAATTTCAGCTACTTATCTTTAGATATCACTAAACCTTCCAGGAATATTTTACTACTTATTAATTTATTTTACAGTTTGTGAAAATTATTTCAAAAATGCAAATACCAATTTCTCACACATTTAGAAAGTTCTGACACTTTACCTTTGATACACAAAATGTGCATACAATGTAATCTGATTTATTTCCATTTCATTTGCTATCAGCTACTTTTTCTCTTGTTCTTTTTCCTTACTCTTTCATTAGCTTCCTGTCCACCTTTCTGCTCTTCCTTGTTTACTCTCTCAAGTTAATAAAATAACCAGAATTAAATTTCTCAACAAATAATATTTAGATGCTTCCAGTTTAACTTGTGAGTATTTAATGGCAATGCTCATCTAAACTAACATAGGAAAAGATACTGTATAGATAGAGTTAAAGATATACATACAGACTGAGGAGGGAGAGAGAGAGAAAGGGAATGAGGGAAAATGAGAGGAAGAGAGAGAATCAACACCTAGGGAGTGTATTTATGCTTTGAAAGAGACAATATGGCCTGTACTTTCCCTCCCTCTAAAAAGCAAAAGCAACTTTTGGATATTGGAAAACACTTTCTCTTCTCTTTTTCATCACTTTAGTTTTGGCTCAATACTTTTTCAGGATGGACACTGCATTAGGTAAGTGAGAAAATTATATACAATGAAAGCAGTTTCTTCATTTTGTAACAACTATTTTTACAGTGCATGTATTTTAATAAGTCTTATATAATGGATATCTGAAAATAAAGCTAAAATGTGTACAATAAGAATTCAAATCAGAGTAATGAAATCATCATATTTAATTAAGTCTTTCATGTCATGCCCAAATACTGCACAATAAATATTAAACTAATCATGGTTATAAAATTAAAGTTTCACTCTTAGTTGAGTTGATGTTAAAAGTAACTTTTACTTTCCAAGACTATAAACAAAATTAGTTTATTGGAAAATAAACTAATATATATGTCAAAGCAATTTAGCAAAAATGTTTATTTCTAGCACAGAAAAGTCTGAGCATATTTTAAGTAGAACACGGGAAAAATAAACCTATATGTAGGTACTCTTGATCTTTAATTTTCTGATTTTTACCTTGACTTTTACTTTACTTTGACACCAGTGCTTTAGAAGCAGTCTAATTAGACTAATCATATATTGATTGCTAAATATATCATATATAAATCATACTTCTTTTTATGAATGCATGGTCTCACTGGACTATCTAAATATCCAAATGTCTATTACTAAAAATGACAGCTTTTTCTTATAAACACAGTTTTACTTTTCAGCTAAATATAGTTTGGAAATGCTGACTGTGAAAATTTTTTTTAAAGTCAAAGCTATCAAAGAAAGGCCACACATAAGACAAACTGTACTATAGACATTTGATTCCAAAACAAAGAGCAAGAGAGCAAGTGAGCAAGTACACCACTTAGCTACATTCTCCAAATTAAAACAAACAAACAAAAAACCCATAAGTCTCATACCAGAAATTTTACTCTCACAAAAACTTTGTTAATACTAATGAAAAGAATATTTTGGGTCATAGGTATCAATTATACCAATCTCATGCAACCATGTGTATCATTTACACTTTGGTTAACTATACCTGTTTTCACTTACAAACACTACTATTTCTTACCAGCAGGCAGCACTATTACATCTTTTACCTGTTACCAATGTTAATGTCACACAATGCCATCTGTAACTTATTACACATTATCTGACCTTTGCTTGCAATTGAACCTCATTATTTTGGCTCCATGCTATTTATCTCACAGATACTATTTTCTTTGTATAAGCAAAATTAGAACTAATAACAAAATATCAACAAAATCAGGTACAGCATACATGAACATTAATAGGAAGTGTGTAATTATTTGATGCGACTATTTCTTTGCTAGTTAATAGTTTATTCCTTATTGTAATTTAAAAGAAACTGCAATTAAGTGTAATGTGAAATTGGTTAAATGAGCTTAGTATTAGAGACTTGTTATTTCTGATGTTATATATTCACTAAATTATTGCTTTTATATTAAGGAGTATAAGGACCTGGATATTAAAGCATTTATGTTTAATTATCTATATATCTGTTTTTCAGAAAAATGAATCTAAGCAAACTAAAATGAATTATTTAGATACAAATACACATACATTAATAAAGGAAAATACCATATGGCAATACTTGTCAATAGTTCATGTTCTACAACTTAATAGTAGGCCACATATTTGCTTGACAGAATCCATCCTGCTTTAACCACAATTATTATTTTCTACTTCATCAAAAAGCACTTAAATGTAAAATGGGCCAACATCAAAACACCTTAATAGAAATTCTTTGGTTCGTTCACTCACTAATCAGAGATATACAGAAAAGGACTTTATAAGTTTAATGATACCTGCTCATTAAATGATGCTAAACAGTAAAATACCATGAACAGCAGGGAATTTCAGTTTACATTAGAGAAAAAAAATAAAAGGGTAAAAAATGACTGAAGTTGGTCATTTCAAGCTGATAGGGCACTTCAAATGAATAACAGAAGAATAAAAGAGACACTCTGGGTTAAATTAGGTTCTCCTATTCCCTTTCTTGAAAGTGCTCAACTTCACAAAATTATTTGAATTAGCTAAAATGCCAAAATCAAAGAAGATACAAAGTTAAACAGGCAACTACACTTCACAGTACTTTACCTATTATACAACAGATAAATCCTTAATTTTAAAGAGATGATTCTGATTTTTAAATGTGTGTATATTCCTTTTCTTCACTGAAGCAATGGATGTGCTTCATTTATAAGAAAACACTGCTCCACAGATTAAACATACACAAAGCTTCAAATGAATAGGTTTGTTTATACAGTTTTATTCCATCATGTATAAGTAAAAATTTTTTCCTTCCAAAAACCAACATCTGATAATACGTAATAATTTTGTAGCCAGTTCAAATCTACTGCATAATATTTATTTCCTACATTAAAAAAATCTAGGACATTATTAATAATAGCAAAATAAAAAAAAGTAGGACATTTTCCTTTATAACTTTGGACTTAGGATTTTCAGTTACTAAAAGTATAGGATTTTTCCTTACTTGAATCTTATTTCCAAATTCTTATTTACATATGCCAAATAGTGGCATTTCTGTAGGTAAACTAGACCAAATCTTGACAGAACTATGAAGTAGTAATCATTTGGTATCAGACCCCTATCTCCATTCATTACTCCACTTCCCCTACTCAACTCAATTTCACCTCACCTGTGTTGTTTACTCTGTTTATGAATGGCTATAGCATTCATAAAGCTAAATACAATATTAGTGAATTTACACTGTCTTCCAAGGCAAATGAATGTCTATCTTACAGAACGGCAGATGAAAGAGGGTTCTTCTTAATACAAAGAATAAGTTGCTGGCTAATAAATTATATAGGCTAGTAAGTAGTAGTTTGGCCCCACAGAGAATTCCCCTGCAAAGTTCAAGTCATACCATTTTTGGTTTTTGCTACCTTTGCATGCACAGCTGTTACTGATAGTTATTATAGTTTGTATTATTAGAATGTTTTTGTCCTCCCTGCCTCCAAATTCATATGATGAAATCCTAACCCACTAATATGATGATGTTTGGGGGTGGAGCCTTGAGGGAGGAGCGCTCATGACGCATTACTGATCTTATAAAAGAGACCCCAGAGAATACCTCAACTCTTCAGCCACATGAGGTTACAGTGAGAAGATGGGCCTCACTGAGGAAGCAAGTTCTCATCAGACTCCTGATCTGTCAGTGCCTTGATCTTGGACTTCCTAGCCTCCAGAACCGTGAGAAACAAATTTCTGTTGTTCATAAACCACCAAGTTTATGAAAATCCATTTTAGCAGCTGAATGGACTAAGACAGCTATAAAATGAGAGTGTGTAGAGGGAGTTTGCTTCAATCAACCTCTTTCATAAAAGGTAAATAATTTACTTGTTACTTTGATGTATTTACCCATATCTTCCAGAGGTTTATATCTGGGTTTGGTTTAGGCCATATAATTTAATCCATTATGAATTTTAAGATGCTAAAAACAAATAAGGGTAAGGGTAAGGGTATCCTCACATCACCAGCATAGCATTTCTCAATGACTAGTCTACCTAAGTTTTCCAAGATACTCTGCTATAAACACGTTCCATGGGAAAACATATTTGAGTCTCTTGTAGATGCATGAAGACTGCTAGTTCATAAAAGGCTATAAGAACTGTAAAGAACTGTGGTTCACCTTTTTCATTAGTTAATTATTAAATCTTATATACATTAGCATTTTGGGAACATATTTTGCAAATCTGACTTGAGGCTTTAAGAATTCCTTGCAAATGTACTACACAGTCTCATGTCAGTGATTCTGATATACAAAAAAGCTCTGAGAATCAAAAGACATTTTTGGTTGTTGTAACTCAGTTGATGATAAAACTTGACCTAACCTGACTACATGTGGCAGTAAAGCACAAACTAAACTGACATGAGGCTATTAGTATTGTAGGCATGTATTTCACTGAAGATATGTTACTGCGTCTGATTATAAGATACCACCCTGAATCTGCAGGGGCTGTTACAAAATATACAATATATATCCCATTGCCTTTCTATAATCCAAAGAATTCTGAATCTTGAAATGTGTGACCCAAGGGTTTTGGATAAGGGCTTGTAGGCTTGTAGAAACTAAGCAGGTCAAGAATATAGATATAAGTTGGTAAGAAGCAGAACTCAGTATTACAGCAAACAAAATCATTTGCATAAAAGACATGCTGCAGGATTTTTGTAATGGCATTAAACTAGAATATACTTTAACAAATTATATGGTCTAAGTCAGCTTGCTTATACCAACACTCAGAGTGCAGGGCACACAGTAGGTCCTCAATGCATATTTAATAATTTAGTTAATTGACGAAGTCTAATGCCTACCTCAGTGTGTAATTGTGTAAACTGTTGAGATAGATTGATGGATGTACCTTATACAAATCTCTCTAAAGGTAGAGACCCTAATGCTTCTCTTGAAAGCATCCTGACAATGAAAATAAGATTCCTTGTATTCAAATACCTCTACTCTAATTTTATGACTTCATCTTAACTTACAATCACAGAAAACATGTATTAAAACCATCGTCTTTAAAAAATATTTCCAGTATTTCAATTTTTTCTCTACATTAAACAAATCAAATTTATTTTCTCTAGAAATGATATGATAGACATGACATTCATCTCTATTTCATTTTTCTCTCTTCACTTTCTCTATATGCTTTCTAACATCTTTTATTTTAGAGTAACAACCTAAGCTATACAAAGTATTTTTTAAAGTATGCTATAGTAGAATTTGATTCACTTTTATTTCATTTCAAATGCTAAACTGAAGTTTGTAATGCTGTGCCTTTAGCCACAGGTGAGACATCAGCACAGGACAAGGAAGGGAGGAGGGGTGGAACGTGACAGACCTGGCCTTGACCTTCAGCTACACCTTAAAAATCAAGTACTGAACTGCAAGACAGTTACTTACCATTATGAGACTCAGTTTTCTCTACTGTTAACAGATGAATGATAGTACTGACCCACCAGCAGTTTGGGGTTTAACTTAGGTTAATATGTGAAAGGTGCCTGGTAGGAAATACGTTTTTAAATGGTGTAATGGGGAACCAGGAAAATGGGAAGTGGGAGAAGGACTGACAAATATAGTTTTATGACTCTCATCTCTGCTATGCAATAGAAGAAATCACTGCTAAAAGGCAAGTTTCAGTGCAAACTTTCTGGACGGATATGCATCAAAATTCTAATAGCAATTTTCTTTGGGTAATCATATTATTAATAATTTGTATTGTTTCCTTAATATTCCTCCTCCACATTATTGGAATCTACTGTGATAGGTGTGTGTTACTTTTGGAATTAGGAAAAATTAAATCCATTTTTATTTTTAGGAAAAATGTATTTCAATATTTAAAGAGCTTTAGTTATGTCAAAATTAAGTCATGAGGAGCTTCTCAATCCTGAACAATTTTGGAGAAATTAGCTTTTACTATAAATGAAAAATTAGTAGTAGTGATGGAAGTTTTACAAATCTGTTCAAATTTTGTTCTCTTACATAACATCCTATCTACACCCTCCCTCAACACACATACAAAAATTCCATAACTATGAGTGTTAATCTCACATTACTTACGACTTTTAAAATAATTGCTAATAAAATATTGGTATATTGTTGAGTGAAATTTACTTTAAAATATTAGCAGTGAATTTGAACTTGTTCATTTTCATTGATTATTTCTGTATTTTTAAAAAATTATTCAGCTTTCCCTCCATTTTTAAAAATTGAGGTATAGTTGGCATACAATATTTGTTTCAGATAAATAATATAATGAGATTGAATATTTATGTACTTTACAAAATGCTGTAAGTGTAGTTATCACTTGTCATCATACAAAGATACTGCATTATAACTGATTATATTCCCTATGAGGTACTTTTCATCACCATGATTTACTTATAAGTTTGTAACTCTTAATCCCATTCACCTATTTCACCTGTTTATCTATCTTGGTGTATTTTTATTGATTTTAATGTGTGTTTTATCATCTATTAAGGGAATTTAAGCTTTGAGATCGTTTTTGCAAATACCTTCACAGTTTTTATATAATCTGACCCCTTTTCTTTTGTGGCTCCTTTTAGTTCTTTAGTTTTGTCTATTCAAAAAGCATTTTCCTTATCCAAGATTAAACTTATATTAGCATAATTTTTGGTTAGATATTGGATGGCTACCACTTTACATTTAATTAAATGTATTAAGAATTTGACATGATAATTTTAAGAAACATAACTTTTTAAAGAAAATAACCAATATACTCAAGACTTTTATTGAAAATCTATCCCTTGCTCTTAGTTTAAATGCTTTTCTTATTATATGTTAATTTTCAAATAAAAGGTCTATATTTAGTATACCTATTATAACTCCTCCTCCCCCAACATTCTCTCTTGGTAAATGCAGCCTCTCTCTACTCAATTCCTCAAGAAAATACTAGAAAAGAAAATGAAATTAGGCTTCATCTTTGAATTTTCTCTTCTCACAAGCCTACATGCAAACTACTAGAAAATCATTTCAATTCAACTTCCAAAATTTCTCACCCAATCACTTGGAGCTTCAATCCAACCACCCTTGTTTAAACTACTATCATCTCTAGTCTGGCCTACTGAACTGTCTCCTAATTGTTAGCCCTTTCCTGCTCTCTAAAAATGTAAATAAAATTGAGTCTCTCTCCTAACGAAAACCTTTCAGTGACTTTCCACTGTGCCAAGAACCCATGTGATCTGGTCAGTACATTAACCCTCCAGCCACATCTCATCATTACTCTTCCCTTTATCTTACTTCCTACTTTGACTATATTTGCCTTCTTACACTGTTATCTTAATTTTAACAGCTCTTCTGTCTGCTTGAAAGGTAGTCTTCCTTACAATCCGATCACTTAATTTCACTTCCTCAATGAAGCCTTCCTTGAAAACCCAAGATAAAGTACCTC
The DNA here is from genome assembly GCA_032199065.1 of Smutsia gigantea. Classification (NCBI taxonomy): domain Eukaryota; kingdom Metazoa; phylum Chordata; class Mammalia; order Pholidota; family Manidae; genus Smutsia; species Smutsia gigantea. Next base: position 109,267 of record JAVSCE010004702.1, on the reverse strand, counting down.
CTTTATCACTTCCCTTCATGTATCTCTTGTTTTTTTTTACTCATATGGAAATATGCAATATTACTGCCTGATTTTTCTACATTTCTTAATTGATGCTTCCTCTCCTGTTCTATGAAAGCAGGAAATATATATTTCTTGTTCAAAGTTCTATTCCCCATTCTTAGAATATTGACTGGTATGGGATATACACTCAGTAAATATTGACTGAATAAATGAATCAATAAGAGAATAAAAGGACTTTCTTTTTTATGAATGAATAGTATTTCATTGTGTATATGCACCACATCTTCTCTATCCATTCATCTATTGATGGACATTTAGGTTATAGACACTGAGAAGTGACTAGTGGTTAGCATGGTAGAGGGGCTGGGGGATGGGTGGGGAGCATGAATGGGATAAAAGGGCACAAAAATTCTCAATCTTAATATAAGTTGGTCAAGGAGACAGTAGTACAGCATGGAGAACATGATTCTGTAACATCTTTCTATGTTGACAGGGCATTAGAGGGGTTGAGGATTTAGTAATATTGGTAACTGGTGAACCACTGTGTTGTATATTTGAAACCAATATAAAATTGTATATCAATGATAATACAGTAAGAAAATCACACAGCAAAAAAAGAACAAATGCTCTTCTTTTTTGAAATAGAAAAATCTCAGACAAGCCATAAAATATTTTTAATAAAACTCCATCTAAAACTTCTTGGTTCTTTCTAATTATTATATGATTTTCATTGTTCTTGTTTACCCATTTTATATTATTGCTGTTATGCAGAAAAAATATAGTTTTAGTATTTGGTATTTTAGTGGATTGTTTCATTTAGTCATTATGAAGGAGTTCATAGCTGTCTTTAGGTTAATTATGTAATTATAAATCCTGATCTCCAAATCTATACCTCATTTATTTGTCATGTCTAACTACAATGGCAATAACCTCTTTCACTGATTTCAGTGACTCCTTATATTCATATAAAAGATATTGAGCTCTCGTACCATAAAAATTTATTGTCTCCCCTTTAACTAAAAAATGAAATTCAAACCTCAGAATCTGGCATTCAAGTCTTCATATATTTCATTGCAAAACTTATTTCTGCTCCCTAAAAAAACCTCCATGCTTGAACCAATCTTTACTCTTCAATACAGCCCCAAACTTCTCAGCTTTTGCCTGTCTTTTTCCTTTTCTGGCATGCCCGAACTCCCTTCTCCACTTAATACAATCTGTTTTAGTATACCTACTTGGCATCTTTTTAATCATATCCACAAGAAATGACTTCTTCCTTCTGCTATATCTTTTGGATTCAGTTGATGACCACTCAAATGATGGTTAACATATTTTAATTGTGGGTACCTGGCCATTTTAAATAAATTATAAACATTCAGTAAAATATATTGAATGAATGGCTATTTTACCTACCATTAAGTTCAGTTCTCAAAAAGACCCTGGGGAAAATACTGCTATAGTTATTGACTTACAGAAAAGTTGCAAATACAGCACAGAAAAGTTTTTCCTGAACTGCTGGAGACTAAGTTACCAGCCCAATGCCCCATACTTCCAAATATTTCAGTGCATATTTCTTACAAACAAAAAATATTCCCTACATAACCACAGGACCACTAAATCAGGAAATTGGCAGTAATACATCATTAGCACCATCTAATGCTCAACCTCCTTTCAAGTGTATAGTCACTTGCCCTAATAATGTCCTCTGTAGCAAAAGGATCCAGTTCAGAATCACACATTGAATGTAGTTTTCATTTCTCTTTAGTCTGCTCCAGTCTTGAATAGTTCCTGCCTGTCTTTAATTTTCAGGACCTTAACACATTGAAGATCACAGCCAGTTTTTTGTAGATATCCCTTAATTTTGATTTGTCAGTGTTTCCTCATAATTAGTTTCAGGTTGTGTATCTATGGCAGACTATACATGATACTTTGTTCTTCTCATTATATTCTACCAGGTTGTACTTGATTTTGGTGCATCTCCTTACTTACAGTGCACACTTTGATCATTTGATTAATCACTTGATCACAATATTGGCAGACACCACTTTGATCAAGTGATTTCAAATGCTAAACTTAAGATTGTAATGCTGTGCCTTTAGCCACAGGTGAGATATGAGCACAGCATAGGGAAGGCAAGGGGGGTGGAATGTGACAGACCTGGTCTTAACCTTCAGCTACACCTTAAAAATCAATCACTGAACTGCAAGACAATTTCAGTTTAGCATTATATATATAATGTATATATATATATGTGTGTATATATATTATATATATAATGTATATATATACCCAAAATAATTTATCTAATACATCCATATCCATAACTATGTCTATATCCATAGAAAACATTGAGTTCACATGTATGCCTATAGTTCTAATCCACACATAAGGTTCATTTAAGTTTTCTCCCTTTCCATATTTGTACCTTGGACAATGACAAATGTGGCTACCATATCCTTAAATAGTTACTTATTTGTTCAGTTCCCTCTGTACAACTCATTTCTCATCTTTGCCTCCATTGTTCTCCTACTTGGGTGCCCTCTTCTTCTACCTTGGGCTCCATTAACCACGCCAAGCTGTTCTTCCACACTCATCTTCTAATTGTCCATGCCAGGCTGCCCTTCCAGGTGGATCCCTTCCTTTCTGTGGTCAGGTTCTGACACCCTGAGCAGGACATCTCTCCACTGCAGACACCTTTTTCACCCTGCTTGGTCTCTGACATCCTGCACTGATTCACTATGGCTCAATCCTATTTCTGGTACAGACACCTTATTTTTTGCTGCATCTAATGGCTTTAGGACTAAATTGTACAAGAAAGGAAGGGCGGGGGGATGAAATGAAAGGAATTGAGGGGCTGAAGGGGAAGAGAAGGAACTGTTAATGTTTTAAGTAGAAAGTTTCTTAATATACTAGATAAATATATTTGAACTGCTTTTAGCTTAGGGAACTTGAAAAATTGTATCAGCACCTTCTCCAGAACTGCTCAATTGCACGTCACTTCAATATTCTGTGTATATTTTGCTGTGTTCCAACTACCACAAGTACCATGGCTATGCTAAGCTCTTTAAATGCTGGACGTGTATTGGTTTCCTCACCAGAATGCATTCTAAAGTTCCTTCCCCCTAAGTACCCTAACTTCCCAGCTACTTGGTTTGGATTGCACTGACTCCATACTAAGCTTCACATGTAGGCATAGATTCTCTTAAGCCTATCAGGTTATCTCATTCACTAGGCTACTGTCCTTAGGTCACAAATGGTCACAGGACTAGGTCTTAGCCAATCAGCACATACCATTCACCTGGTACAATGACTGGTTCAAGGGTAAGCAGTAGACTAAGCTGGTCCTGACTGACCTTTGGGGATACTATGATACAAATTTCTATCTTCTCTTTTAGGTTGGTGCCGTGACGATGTAGGTCTTGAGACTACTATAACAAGAGAGTCTGAAGTTATGTGGAGATTACTTTGTGGAGCCAGAGGATGAAAGAAGCCCAGAAAAATCCAAGCCAAAGGAAGGAACTTTATTCTTTGCATCCTATCAGAAAATCTACACTGTTGAGTGGCAATTCAGATCACTTTAGTTATTGTCCCAATTAATCCGACAGGCACTTATGGATTCTGCTTCACAGAGTCACTTATTGTTTATTACAAAGGTCTTTCTGCTGCTGGTTATTTAAAACTAGTTGTCCCGTCCATGCTCTATTCACTTCCTAAAAGCAAGCTGTGAATGAAAGACTGTTCTTGACAACATTTAAACCCTTCATTGGCTCTCAGTCGTATTTGCATCACTCTGGTTCCTAGGTTTCTGGTCCCACAGGTTTATGTTGTGACTTTTGGATCCTTCTGTCTGGCACTCCTCCAATCTCCCCTTTTGACTTACTGGACTTTGGCTTCCTAAGTGGATCTCAACACTATTTTTGAACTTCTGTGTTTGCCCAAATCCTCTTCTCTATTGTATCTACTGAAAATAGATACCTCAGTTTCCACCTGGCAGAACCTCACTATCTGAGCATGCCCTAGTCCTTGAACATCGTGAGGCAAACTAAACAAATGATGGAATTTTCACTCTGTGGGAGGCATTGTATTAGGGATCTTGTTAACATATTTTTCCTTGACATAAGTCATATATAATATATTCATAATAAACAAAATACAAATATTTATTTTGAAATCTTCACATACATGAAATTCTGTTGGCATAACATTTTAAAGACCTAGTGTTCTTTTTATAGTACACAGCTGAACTAAAACTAGAATTAATTACAAATTATTTTATTTTGATTCCTTATATTCCCAAACTATCATGTTTATGTGAACATTTGAGGACAAAACGTTTTCTTGGCTTAAAATAAGGTCAGTTGATGGTTCTTAAAACACCTGGTTAGCTATGAACAAAACCTACTTTTTATGGTTAGTGTCTTAAATTCAAAAATGAAGTATATTGTAAACAGGAATATGTTAAATTACCATGTATAGATAGTTCCATTACTGTCTTCAGTCATAAATACATTTATCAATCCCTTGCAACAAGCCAGGCACTGTGCCAAGTCTGCAGACACATAAGATGTAGGTGTGCTCCATGCCCTTGTGGAACTTATATTGTGAAAGACAGATATTAACCAAAGTATCACTCAAAAAAACATGCAATCACAGCATTTTTCAGTTTTCATTTGAATCTTTTCCTTGCATTCACATAGGCATGATGTCTTGAGTTAAATACTTAGAAAAATATCTGAGCCAAGAGTCTTAATCCAAATGCTCACACAGGCTAAGCAGATGTTTAACCCAGTGAAGAAGCAAGGTAGGAAGTGTGGCGAACTGATAGACACATGCCCAGTCTACAGGATATGTTGCCACATAGAAGTGTGGACTTACTGTTGCCAGGGCTTCATATGTTTTTCAGAGAAGCCAGATTTTTAAATGTTGAAACCAATTTAAAAATTGTGCGGCCAAACAAAATACGAGGATTTGGCCTGCAAGGCACCAGCTTGCAGTATATAATATAAAAAATGATGAAGCCTAGGTTTATGATAATCTGAGTTAGTACTATCAATTCAAATGTTATGTAATTTCTCATAAGCAAATTCAGGTACTGCTCCTGAGCACCACCTCTCTGTGGAATGTATAACCTACAGAGAAGGTGGTGTTTGATAGTGACATTCAAGGAGTACAAGTTAATACATTTTGTTACACTTCACTTTCATATAATAACATTCATTATTCTCTGCCTCTTTCAATTGTGGTAAACTATCCTGTTTAAGCTAACTATATAACACACTTTCTTCTAATTCTAAATTTTTAAATTTTTCATATGTTTCTTATACTGATGTCACTTTGTAATATTGATGCTACAAAAAACCCTTTGTCACTACTCTTCTTAGAACTTCTTAGGCATTTTTCTAATCACAAGTGAGTATGTTACTCATGGTTTAAATCTCATTTGATATTTTATGGTCTGCCTTGAAATGTTTTTAAACTAAAATCATCTTTGTACTGCCATATCGTGTTTGGACACAACTGGTGATTGATCAGTAATTTGTTAACATGCCATTTCTTTACAAAGCAGGTTCCTGTGAAAAATCCTACCTTTACATATAGGTACTCTTTTTTGGATTTGAAAAAGAGAGATTCTTAAGTTAGCACTTTAATTTTTTACAGAAGGCTATTAACCTTAAAGTCTGCCTATTTGGTCTCCCAGGAATAAAATCCATATTCAGTCAATAATTCAGAATAACAGCTTTTTAGGCCCAAGTATCCTTCACATGTTTGGGGCCCAGCTCTCATCTCATCTAAAACCATGTTGAGAGAAGCAATCCAAGCAGTCCTCCAGAAAGGGAAGGTTGTTTCTTAGGAATCATTAGAAAACTGCGTAAATGGGCCATGCTGTCTTGGTTTGGTATAAAATCAGGTTTACTGAGTTACACTTACTCCCTTATTCTACAAGCATGTACAAAAATAAACAGCTTTAGATAAGCATAATCATATTCACCACAGCTATGATGTGGTGGAAAGTGTCTGCTACATCACTCAGGAAAAGCTCGTCATAGCCAGAGGAAGTATAATAAATGTAGTTTAAGCCAAATTTGTAGCTCCAATTTAATAACTATTGTGGCACTCTTTTCTTATTTTGTATTGATCTTCACCTTCTAATCTTATTTACAATATTGATGGTTCTAACTTTTTATTTTACACTTCTGTTTTACTTACATATTCTTATAAGCTGTATGGCAGAATTTAGATTTAAGTTTGGCCAACCGGTTATTCAAATCTCCTTGGTCATACTTATTTCACATTAACTTCCCTGAAGAGTTTTCTTTCACCTTTTTTTATAAGAGAATCCACACTGGGGAGAAGCTCTACTGGTGTGACAGCTGTGGGAAAACTTTCTGCAGTAAGTCCAATCTCTCCAAGCATCAGAGAGTCCACTGCAGAGGGGGAAGTGCTTTAACTGGCAGGTACGCTCTCCCCGTATTTCTCTGTTGTTTTTTAAACTTTAGAACATGAATGCCAGGAAGAAGCCCAGTGACTGCAGCATAAACTCTGGTGGTAGTTTTTGTTTCACTCAATGTCAAGGGATGCCTGAGCAGGGAGAGCTCCCGTGGTGGCACAGTAGGAAGGGGGTCCCGGGGTGTCTGTAGGTTCCTGGCCCACCAGCTTACTGGGGAATGGTCCCCTCACTACACTTTGGGTCCTATAAACCAGTCTGGCATTGCCTTTTGTATCGTTCAACTGATGTATATCCAGTATAATTAGAGGAGAAACATTATAGCTGTTGAACTGTTTTAACATATATTCAAGAATTATGACTTGTAAAGAATTGAGCCACATTGAACACAAGTTAATCTGATTCAGAATAAACTTATAACACTTAAAAAAAAAAGAGGTGAAAGAAACTCTTCAGGGAAGTTAATGTGAAATAAGTATGACCAAGGAGATTTGAATACCGGTTGGCCAACTTAAACTTTCTGTTGTTTTGTTTTAACTCACTTTGTATATCAGTGGCATTACTTGCACTTTTCCCTGAGAAGTTATATATTAAAACAAGCAAATAAACATAATCACTGACAATTTCTATCTAGTTTTCTTTGATGAATCCAGTACTTTGTAAATTTCCAATATATGCTTTCTTACTTTTTATCTAGGCAACTTCTCTAAACCTAAATATTAGCTTGTTAAGAACCTTGGAAAGGAGAAAAATAAGCTGTTGCCTATGTATGAAATTCAAGAGGTGTCATAATGATCTCCATTCTCTTTAACACTACATTTTTTACAAAATTTATGAAGCCCACAATATTCTAAATTTTGAAATGTGACCATCAGAACTCCAGCTAGTAACAATAACTCATTTTTTTAAACCATAAAAAAGATGTAATGGGAAAACTCCGTCATAGCACAGAGAAACAAGGTCTTTCCATTTTAACCTCTCAGAAGTTTTACATTTCAATAACCCCAGTTCCTAAGGAAGCCTATGATTTTAAAATGCAAAATTCTTAAGGAGAAAAATAAATAATAAGAGCAATGGCTTCCTTGTCAACTTAAACACTACACTGTCAGATGGCACAAACTGACATATTAAGCCATTTCAAACAGAAACATAACAGTATTGAAATGTGTAGTCACAAACTAGCCTAATGATGAGGCTCATTTTATAACTTAGTATTGGATGAGGGAGGTCCACCTGCCTAATCTGGTAAGACTGTGAGAGGAACACTTGCCTTAAGAGGTGAAAGAAAACTCTTCAGTGAAGTTAATGTGAAATAAGTAGGACCGAGGAGATTTGAATAACCGGTTGGCCAAACAAACTTTCTGTTGTTTTGTTTTAACTCACTTTGTATATCAGTGGCATTACTTGCACTTTTCCCTGACAAGTTATATATTAAAACATGAGTATTTAATATTGGGAACTCCATGAATGAAACCTTAAGGTGAAATTTAAAAAGAGAGTTGAAATATAATGTTGGGAGGGAGCAGTCCTACTGTAACAGGTCTTTGTGAATTTCAAAATCTTTTTCTTGTTATAATGGTGCTAATTCATTCTCTCCCCTCCCACCCCATCTGTTTTTTCAACAATACTACACCAACAAATGAATTTTAAATTAATAAATTTACCACGTCTGTCACCCAAGAAACCATGCCAAGAATTTATTAAGAATAGTGCATTTTATAACAGTATATAAGAACTTTTTCTACTGTGACCTCCACATTTATAACTTTTCTCTATTGTATCTATTGAGTTTGAGATCTTTTCTTGCATACTTATATCTTAGCTAAAATCTTAGTGTTTAACATGTAGTGAAAAATACACTTTTACTGGCCCAAATTTACTCAGTCCTATAAAAACAAACTTTAAACAAGTTTGAAAAAAATACTTCTGTAACAAGTTATAGAAGACTGGAAAAACTGCATCTCTGAATAATTTTTCTGATAAGCTTAAGCTGTCCACAATCTACTTTAATCATGTTAAATGTAAAATCAAAAAGACATTTGGAAGAAGAGATATGATCATGTGATTAATATTATTCTACTTCTCTCTGCATTTTTCAAATAGTTCAATAGTAAGTACATACTTTTATATGAAAAGAAGTAAAGAACTTTAAATGTTACTGAATAATTATAATAGGAAGAGTCCCTGATATACAAATACTCAGAGATAGCCTGAGGCCCCTGATTCCCAAATAGTTCTGGAGATTATCCTTCTTTCCTCTTTCCTCTTGCCTGTCAGCTGATTGCTGCCTGGGGATTGGATTTATTTTACAGGATTGTCCCTACTTATTAACCATACATCTGGTTCAGCATGGCATCCTCAAAGGTAAAACCAGAAAAAGAGAAAGAGAAGGAAGAGGTGGACAGATGCTTCTGCCCTTCAGGTCCCATGGCTGCTTTTCACACACAGTTTCTGTCCAGGTGAAATCCTCATCTCTGAAGTACTTTTAAGGACCTACATAACCTAAGATAGTTTGCATCTAGTTTTCCTCTCAGTTACAGAATGTTCTGACTTTTGGTAGACGAAACCCACTATTAGTAGATTTTGGGGCCTTTTCTCTTCCATATAAAGTAAGGGGGAAAAAGGCCTTAACAAGCAGAAAGCAGGGGGGTATCAGTCATTTTACCTCCTGTAGTTTTCCCCTTTGCTATCTGTAGTAAAACCTTTAAGAAACCTAAAAGGACTGTAGATTACATTGTGTGGTATGTTTAGCATACAGGAGAAGTAATTATTTTGCTCTTGATTAGGGATGTTAGAAACTCTTACCTGGAGCAAGAAGACACCACTTAAAGAAAGAAAACGTCAAAAGGCAATAAGCAATGCCTTTTAAGCACTTACTCTAAAGAGGAACTCTTTCAGGTACCAGAGATAGCAGAGGCCTGTTTGCAATCATCCCTTTTTTCTTCTACTGTTTGGGTAAATAAGTTCAATTCTGAGAGAGTTGGTAAGAAGCCTAATTTGGGCCACAGATCAGGATGAACTCTCTAATCAAAACTGAGCATTAGTAAAACTGTTATTTTGACACTCTATTGGACTCCTATGTCTACTTCTCAATCTGTTCCATATTGGAGGTGGAGGTGGAAGTGATTTAAGCCCCATTAGTAAATAAGACAGAGATTTTCTCTGCTGTGGAGGAGCTTAACTTTTACTTGTAATGAAGAGAAGAGTTATCAAACAATTATTTGCACAAGCAAAACTTTACTCATAATTAGGAGAAACATGACAGAGATTCTGTGACAGCATCTACCAAGAGGACCTGAGTCCTAGAAGTCAGGGAAGGCTTTCTTGGGGAAGGGAGCTTTGAGCTGAACTCAGGCAGATAAGATGCTGGGGCTAATGAGGTAAAGGGAGAGAGGGGAGGTCAGCATGCTTGGCAAAAGGAACATGTCACAGTCATTGATTAAACAAGTCCATGTGGTTGGTGCATGAAAGAAACTGAATATATGACCATGGTGTAGGCAGGGTTTTCCTCTTCATCCCCAGAACAAGAGGAAGGCTTTAAATGATTTTAACCCACAATCAGATTTTTCTTTTTTAAATGAATCAGTATGGTTGCACTGGTGAGAATGTTTCAGAACAGTGCAAAAATGTGAAGAAAGTTCCTAGGAGATCATTATTAATGGTCTCTATGACTCTCTCGTCCATCACCAGAAACCTAGACCTCCACGAGTCCCCTGTCTGCTGTCATTAAGAAGAAAAGGATAGGTCCTTATTTTACCTGTATTGTGGAGATATACCTTGGTATATCTGGTGGGGAAAATGACTGCATATTTCCAACAGAACTAATGCCAACTACCTCTCATGCTATCAGCATTGTTGTATGCCCCCAATTCACAATAACTAGAATGAACTATTCAAGGCTGCTGGAGAAAGCAATCACCATTTACACACTTTTCTTGCACCTATTTTCTTCTATTCCCCAGGATGACCACATTCACTCCTCCTCTAATTGGGAGTTGGTAATACCTGACAATTCTTTATTCCTAACTCTGACCTTTCCTCTTCATCCCAGACAAATATTTTCAACTGACTCCTTAACCTAATGTTCACTGGGTATTTTGATGGTATCTAAAATGTAATGTTTATAATAACTCTATTTCTTTCCAAACCACCGGAATTACGTATCTCATTAATAGCTAGAAATCCCAAAGCAATGTCACTACCCATCACTCTTTTAAACATTAACCAAGTTCACCTTAGAAATACCTCAAATTTATTTCCTCCTCTTCCAATATAATAGTAATAACAACAATAGCTAATGCTATGAGGATATTAATATGTATTTGGCAATTATTCTGGGCACTTTAGATTATCACTTAATCTTCACAATGATCCTATGCTATTTTTTATGCCAGTGTTCAGAGGAAATTGAGACTTTAAGAGAGGTTATATTATATCTAAACTCATGAGTAGCAACAATAAGACCCTTCACAGTTTGACTCTACTTTCCCTCTTCAAGTTCCTCTCTCACAATCCACCCAGCTTCTATGATTCAGTGAAAAATCAGCCCCCTGATTATTTTCTATATATGCCAAAAAAATAACTTATTTCTGACTCAATTTTCACGGTAAACTTAAGTGTTAGCTCTTTTATGAACTCTCTTTCTTGCACCCCTTCCATCCATTTCCATAGTTCTTTATCTATCCACATTTTTACCTACCAGTCACCTCACACCACAATTATTGTAATTTTTTATAGTATGTCTTCCTCAAGTGAGTTTTAGTTCTCCAGGTGTGGAAAAATATCTCACAAATCTTTGTAATATTTAGAGTTCAAAACAATGCCTGAAAGGTGGCAGGAATTTTGTGACTTAACTTAAAGAATGGTGATAGCAACATTTATTTCCAGACACTGTGCTAAATTCTCACACATATCATTTATCAATACTCACAAGAATCCTATGAAGTAAATACAATTATTATCTACATTTAATACATAAAGAAACTGAAAATCAGAGAGGTTAAATAACTGTCACAGAGATTATAAATTGTCTTCCAATAGCCATTCTCCAATCTCCCCTCATGGAAATAGAATCCTCAATTTTCAGGTGGTCTTACGGTATCCAGAACAAAGACTTCATTTCCTTTCAGGCTTCTAACTAGGTAGGCCTTATGACTAAGATCTGAATCTTGGCTGCACTAGTAAAAGGAAGAAGGTATCTACACTCTCCTTTCCTTTTAGCTGGAGTGACAATAGAGTGGTGAGTCACCTTGGCCCACACAGAAGATGGTAAGACTCTAGAGCTGGCACAGCAAGATGAAAAAGCAGTCTGGGGTCCCTGAAGACTGCAAAGGGCAAATCCATTTGATACATTATTTCCCAAAATGATGATGATTTTTCTCCCATTCTTAAAGTCTGTTTGCAATGTAATTTTGCTGTCCCTATCATCAAGAGGTACTCCTCCTTCTTTTAAATTTGGGTTGACACTGTGACTTGCTTTAGCTAACAGAATGCAGCAGCAATGACACTGTGACTTTTAGGTCTAGAACTTAAGAAGTTTTGCAGCCTCCGTTATCACCCTATTGGAAGCCAGTACCCACAAGATGTTAGACTACCAAATGATGAAAGACCACATAAAAAGAGAAAAGCCCCATGTAGGAGAATCAAGTGGCTACAGCTGCAGCAGCACAAAAGCACTAGACCTAAGACTCAGGACATCTTGGATGTCCGAGATCCACTCAAGTCAACTCAGATGATATGATGTGAACAGACATAAGCCTTGCTCAAATTCCTAACACTTGAATCAACAGTTTTTAAGCGCCCAGAGTTTTAAGGCAGTTTGTCATAGAGAGTTATAACTAAAACCACCACCATACCAACAGGACTTTTATGAAAAGAAACTTCTATACAGAAATAGCCACTGTTATTTTGTATCACTGGGATGAGTAAAGACTACATTCTAGATCATACAGTAACTTAACCAAGTTCCCACAGGAAATGGTTGGAAGAAGACTTGAAGGAAAGCAGGCTACATCCCTACATCCCGAGACGAAACTATAAACTGTAGACTTATACTCTCTGGGATGGGAGGAGGAAAGAAAGAAGAGACACATTTATTTATAGGAAAACATGTATTTTGTCCCAAAAAACCTGTGAAGTATCCCCTATCATCCCCTAAAAAGATTGATTTAACATTTATTAGTGATAATATATAAACTGACATTGTAGGCTTCTTATTTAGCTGATAAGGAAGACTTATACTCTAGATTCAGCTTTTATTAATACTTTCCTATGAAAATCATATAATTCCAGGAAGTCTGCAGTGTCCAGTAAGCCTAAAATACAAAGTTTTTGCTTAGTATAATATAAAATATAACTTATAATGCTTGCATGCTCTTCTACCCTCCCCCATTTCTCTGCAGTTCGTTTTTCATATTTCACCCAACCACTCCCTCCTCTGTGGAAACTCTCCTGAGCAATCCAATCCCAATGAACTTCTTCAGCACTTGCTGCCAGTTCCAGATATAGATATCAAATATAGGCTTGTATTGCTAATGTTTTATATACTCTTCATTCCAAAGCTATTTGTGGACCACTCATTGTGTGATGCATGCCTCAGTTGCTAGTGGAAATTACAAATAAAGATAAGGTTTGATCCCTTCAGCCAAGAAGTTACAGTGTGGTAGGGGAGATAAACAACAGTGTACAAATAGTTACAAGTCAAAATAGTAAATAACAAGTCCCAAAAGAGAGGCCACTGAAATCTCTTATTCTACTTGATAGAGGTACTATGTATGTCTTTTTCCTTCCTATTAAGTAATAAGCTCTAACAAAGCACAAACTTTATCATATATTTTGTGTCCTTCAGAGTCTCTAGTTGACCATTTTGCCCACTGTGAATTTCCAGTAAATATTAAGGTATTTTCACCATTTGTTTAAGGAACCCAAAAAATGAACACTTAGAAAATAGTAATTGCCTTAAATCTCACATTATTTCAAATACCTGAGGAAAAATTAATGTTTTACTTATTATGCCTTAAAATATGTCAACAAATTAAATATTACAACAAACTCCAGGAGACTGTCTTGATACTTTTATTTTATCACAACTTTGTGTAATATATGAAGCTTATACATTACCTTAAATTTAAATTATTTTGTAAACATTCTTCTAAATAATTATTTTCATACAATTTGGGACACAAAAGGAGTACATATTATGTATAATTATATTTTCTAGACTATTCTGCTAAGGGCTATGAAATGTCAAATGAAAAGGAAGTTACAATACTGATTTAATTGTGGCCTCTATCTAAAATGTGTTTAAGAAAACTGATGAAAATCTAATGATCAGTATATGAGGAGATAATGCAGCTTGTATGAGGCAACTGGTGGGAAAGCATATTTTTTCTAGTTCTGAGTTTAAACTCTGATCTCTGCTACTTATAATCCATGCTCTTTTGGGAAAGCTAATTGAATTTCTCTGAACTTCAGTTTTCTCAAGTGTAATGGATAGAAGGGTACTTATCTTACACAGATATTATGAGGCATAAGTGAGCAAAGTATGAAAAACACCTATCTGAGTGCCTTGCATATTACAGGCATGCAAACAATAGCTACAATTGTTATTCTCATTTTAGTACTTTGACAAGTCTAATGTCTTGATGGGGGATTGACTTTGGAGCACACTAGCATGTTGAATTCAACAACTTGTACATTTCTAAAAGAGGAGGAGGAGAAGGAGCAGGAATAAGATGGGAAAAGAAGCAGGAAACTGGGAGCAATGCTGGTTTGCCAACCTTGTATTTTTCTAAGTAAGAGTGATAATGACTGAAAGAGCATGTCCTTTGGAGCTTTTTTTTTTTCACAAGCTACCTTGTCATGGTGGGCATCTGTCCATAGGCTATGTTTATGGACCGCTGGATTAAATATTGTCCTGGAGATCAGATTTTTTGCAACTTGAAAATTGCTTGATTATATGATTTCATGCCAGCATGATTATACAGATGCAAATCACACAAGAAAGGTTATACAAATAGATCCTTGAATGTCAATTAAAAAAAAGTTCACTTGTAACTTAGACATAAAAGAAGAATATGGAAAATATGTTCAAGATCTACAGAGTTAATATGAACATGCTGAGCAATTTAGATATCTAGTTCCTTCCTTTACAATTTATGACAATTATTTTTTTCCCTAGTACTATTGAGAAATAATTGAGATATGTCACTGTATAAGTTTAAGATGTACAGCATGATGGTTTGGTTTACATATATTGTAAAATGACTACCACAATAGATTCAGATAACATTCATCTTCTCAATGAGAGTCAATAAAAAGACAAAAAATCCAACCAAGAATTCCCTAATGTACAAAGTCATCACTCAGAATTGAAGGGGAGATTAAGAGTTTTCCAGACAAGCAAAACTTAAAGGAATTCACAGCAACCAAACTGGCCTTAAAAGAAATGATAAAGGGACTTTTAAGCTGAAAGAAATGGCACTAATTAATATCAAGAAAACATACAAAAGTAGAAGTCTCAATGGAAAAGGTAAATATATAGTAAAGACAGTAGATCAATCACATATAAGGTAAGTATGAAGGTTAAAAGACAAAAGTAGTAAAATTAACTAAAATTACAATAATTGGTCAAGGATGCATAAAACAAAAAGATACAAAATGTGGTATCAAAAATATGAAACATGGGGGGGAGTAAAAATGGAAAGTCCTGGGATGTGTTCAAAGTTCCTATCAACTTAAAACCAACTGTTATATACATAGGATTTTATATGTGAACCTTACAGTACCACAAAGTAAAAACAAACAGTAAATACACAAAATAAAATGAAAAAAGAATCTATAAACATAACACTAAATAAAGTTAGTCATCAAACCATAAGGGAATAGAGAAAAGCTAAGAAAGGAAAAGAGAGGAACTACAAAAACACCCAGAAAACAATTAACAAAATGGTGATAAATACATACCTATCAATAATTACTTTAAATGTAAATGGACTAAATTACCCAAACAAAAGACATGTAGTCAAGTAGATAAAAAAAATGACCCATTTTTCTGCTACCTATAAAAGACACACAGACTGAAAGATAGAGAAAATATTCCACGCAAATAAAAACAAAAAGAGTCAATTTTGTCTCTAAGACTTAAGATAAAAGACAAAGAAATGAATTACATAATGATAAAACCGTTAATCCAGCAAGAAAACAAAACACTCATAAATATATATGCATCTAACATAGGAACATCAAAATATAAGAAGCAAGTATTTATGGACCTAAAGGGAGAAACTTACAGCTATACAAGAATAGTAGGGTGTCTTAACACTCCACTTACATCATTAGATAAATCATCTGACAGAAAATCAATAAGGAAACACTGACCTTCAAAAACACATTAGACTAGATGGACTTAATAGATATATACAGAAGGTTCCATCCAAAACCAGCAAAATACACATTCTTCTCAAGTGCAAATGGAACATTCTCCAGGATAGAGCCCATATTAGGTCATAAAATAAATCTCAACAAATTCAAGATGACTGAAATCATACAAGCATATTTTCCAATCACAATGGTATAACATTAGAAGTAAATTACAAAAAGAAAACTTGAAAAACCACAAAAATATAGAGATTAAAAACATGCTACTAAGCAACCAATCAGTCATCGAAGAAATCAAAGGAGAAATAAATAGTTACAAATGAAAACAGAAATAGAAAATACCAAAAACCTACAGGATGCAGCAAAAACATTTCTAAGAGGGAAATTTATAGTAATATAGTCTACCTCAAGAAATAAGAAAAATCTCAATCTAACTTCACACCTAAAGAAACTAGAAAAAGAACAAGTGAAGTCCAAAATTAGTACAAGAAGTAAAAAAGATCAGTGTGGAAATAAATGAAATAGAAACTTAAAAGACAACAGAAAGATCAATGCAACTAAAAGCTGGTTCTTTGAAAAGATAAAATTAACACATCTTTGGCTAGACTAACCAAGAAAAAAAAGAGAGAGGACTCAAATAAAACTAGAAGTCAAAGAGGAAAAGTTATAACTTATACCACAGAAATATAAAGAATCTTAAGAAACTTTGCAAGTATATGTCAACTAACTGGACAACCTAGAAGAAATAAATTCCTAGAAACACACAATCTTCCAAGACCGAATCATGTAGAAACAGAAAATCTGAATAGACTGATTTCTAGTGAGGATATTGAATTAATAATAAAAAAAGCCAATATCCTTGATGAACACAGATGTAAAAATCCTCAACAAAATACTAGCAAGCTGAATTGAACAATACATTAAAGGATCATATACCATTATCAAATGTGATTTATTTTGGGATGCAATCGATCAACATAATACATTATATAAACAAAAGGAAGGATGAAACCTGCACAGAATATTATATAATCAGTGCTTGGTAAATAGATTTATTTTAAAATACATGCCTTTCCCCTCATTTTTCTTTTCCTAGTTTGCGGTCTGTTTACACTTGTCCTACCTAATTAATAATAGCACTCCTTACATTCACAAGTGTATAGGTTTGGATGATAATTTATATGGTCACCCTATTTATGAAAGAATCCTCCCTATTATGTTCTTTGGGCTTTACCTTCATTCTTAGGCCATGGCTTTTCAAACATTGTCTAAAAAATATAAGGATTTTAGTGAATACCTAGTGTTTTTAAGAGTGGAGAACAGAACAGTATAGTTAGGTTGCCTGTGGATCACATCCTTTATCTACTATGTATCAACAATATTACCACAGCCAAGGTGTTTAAACTATTTGTTTTTCATCCCTCAGCTAAACTGGTGACATGAAGATTAAAGGAGTTAATAAATCTCAGTAGAATATATGATACATAATAAATGCTCAGTAAGTGATTGTTATTATATTCTTACTTTAAAACAACTATTTTCATATATTAATGGTAGATGTGTCCATTCATACATTTTTGGGCGTAAGTATGCACATAAAAATACTTAAACTGAATACTTTTGATCCCCCAAAAAACTCTTAAAGAATTATATCAAGGAAATAATCATAGGTACGGTCAATTATTAACATATGAGAACAGTAATCTCAGTGTAGTTTTCTATTAAAACATTTTACAGCTTAATTTACAAGGAACTGATGCCTACTAAACTACACATTGTTTAAAATGTATTGAGTTTTGACATGTATATATATGCAGATGGTCCCTGACTTACAATGGTTCAACTCATGATTTTTCATCTTTACAATGTGCAAAAGTGGTATGCTTTCAGTAGAAACTGTATTTCAAATTTGAACTTTCATCTTTTCCCAGGCTAGCAATATGCAGTATGATACTCTCTTGTGATGCTGGGCAATGGCTACAGCTCCCAGTCAGCCATGAGATCACCAGGGTAAATAATCGATGTACTTAAGCCATCTCGAACCCATACAGCTATTCTATTTTTCACGTTCTGTATGGTATTCAATAAATTAATGACTTTATATAAAATAGCAATACTTTATTATAAAATAGACTTTGTTTTAGGTGATTTTTCCCAATTGTAGCCTAATGCAAGTTTTCTGAGTATGTTTAAGGTAGGCTAGTTGAATAAGCTATCATGGTCGGTAGGCTAGGTGTAGTAAACACATTTTTGATTTATGGTACTTTCAACTTACCATGGGTTTATTGGGATGTAACTCCATCATAAGTCAAGGAATCTGTAGTTGTGAAACACTATCAATACAATGAATATCCACCACCCTAAAAGTTTCCATTTGTCCCTTGTAGTCCATTCCTTCCTTTCTCCCCTTCCTGTCCCCAAACAAGCCTCAATGTAGTTTTTAATAGTTGAAGACTGAAAAGTCTAAAAGTCAAGATGGAACACTAGATAAGGAAATTTACATTAGTGTTCGGTGGTGATGCCTTACTTTGGTTAAAAGCATGCACTTTGGAGTTAGGTAATTCGGATTTAAATTTTTCTTCTGTCCCTTAGTGGCTGTTTTACCTTGGTAAGTAACAGCATTTTTAAGACTCAATTTCTGTATCACCAAAACAGAAATAATGCCTACATCAGAGAATAAATGACCTAAAAACATTTACAGGACTTATCAGTGAATTCATTTTAGCACCTATTTAGAAATCAGTAAATGGTAGTTATTATTGGGTACCAGTAATTAGATGAGATATAGAATATTTAATGAGTTGGGAAAATATTCATAATTAAGTGACAAAAGCAAGTTATCAATTATCTGGAGAATCACCATATTTTTATTTTTATATAAACTATAAAGATATAAATTCATAGAAAAGAACATGCTTGTAGGTATACCAATATATTAACAGTGACTATTACTAATGATTTCTATTTTCCTCCTTCTTTCAGTATTTGTCTATGTAAACAATAAATATATTATCATATTGGTAATCAGATAAAGGTATGGTCACTTTATATTAAAAAAGTAAATGTGAATTTTATTCATTCATTTAGTATTCAAACATTTATTTACTACTTCTTAACGTACTAGACACTATGGGGCACTGGGGTCAGAAAATTAAAATGGCAAAATATTCTAGGGGAGAAAAAAGGCACAAATCAACCTATAGGTTTTTTTTTTCTTTAATCATTTTCATTTTAGGAATAGAGCACCTCTGACTAAAAGGAATTAAGTGGCAGGCTGTGGGTCATAAAAGATAAAATCCCAGATGTAGGGTTTATTTTTCCATTTCTAAAAACATATATCCTTTACATAAAATATGATTTATCTGCATGTATTTCTTTTACTTCTTAAAATAATTTTATTTATTTTCATTCTATATTTAGGTAGTAAATGTTATGATAGCATCACTGTATGTATCATCTATCTTAAATTAAAAGTACTAAATAGATAAGGAATATGTCTAACACTCTTTTGTTTCACTTCATAAGCAACTGTAATCTAATGACACTTCATGAAAACAATTCTGGAATGGAATGGAGAATTTCAAACTTACATTTCACATTGGCTATAAAATAACCCAAGATTCTTCTCAAGCAATGTAAGACTGTCAATTCACACCAAATTATTTTACTAAAATTAAAACTACCTCCTAATATGCAATTTATTTGGCTAAAAAATCTATTATATTTACAATAAAATTACTATTGGTCATGGGTACCAAAAAATACATACATTAATTAGACAAAAGCAATGAAAATGCAATTAATCAATGTGAGGAGCTTAAGAATATTTCAGAGAACCACAAAGAGAATTGTCACTAACATATTAAGTATCTTTTGTATTACAGAAAAATAGTTTAACCCATATCCAAACTTGCTACTATCTCAAAAACAAAGAAATCTAAGTTACTGAACTTGAGCATCCTGTGCTACCATCTTGATTTTGATTGATCCACCTTCTCTTGATTTATGTTATGGCAAATGGTTAATGCCTGACAACAAGCAGCACTTTACCAGGCTCAGACACTACGTTGATATGCTAATGACCCATAATGAGGCCACCAGACATCAATTACATAAATGAGACTAGGAACAGAGCCAACACAGGTACACTACTAATTTGTTCATCTCTTTGGCCAAAAGCCAACTGCATGACATGTGAATGGCCCTAAAGCCACTGGGGCATGACTCCTTTGCTTCAGAGAAGGATTGGACATTGCATACCTGTGTGATCTCTGTCTAAGGACACTTTAATGAGCCATACAAGTACATCTAATGAGAATACACCTAAAGGGTCAATAAATTCACATACTAGGAGGAGTATAAAGTAATAAAGAAAAGTTAAAAGTAGGAAAAAAACATCTGAGGTTGACATAAAACTTAAATTTCTAATGCACAAACCAGGAACAACAGAAAAAACATTCATTCTTTTCCAATATTTTAAGTTTTGAACAAGAACAACTCAGTATCATTAATAGATAGCATAATTGGGTTTAATCAGAACATTAAGAACTTTTTCTTTACTTGTACAATGTATTTTTATGTGTGATATAGTAACAACCTTAAGCCATATTTTTTCCATTTGGAAATGAGAAGTGAAATATAATTCCTTGAGTATTATTTTTTTGACAAAGATAATGAATGGTATCTATATATATAGAAGAGAGAAATTAGCAGTGTAGTGAAATTAATACACACTACAGACAATAAAATTTAATATGTTGTACAAAGCCCTGGAAATCAGTGGATAGGGGTCTAAACAAAAGGATGCAAAATTTCTATATATCTGAATTGTATGGTGATAAAGTTCTATTCTGATTAGTTTTTTGATATAGTAACTGTTAACCTAGCATATTAGTTATTTTTTTACCATTTTGTCAGTCATTAAAGAGACACTATACAAAGCAACAAACCATTTATTAAGGTTTCATGTCCTTTTCTTTTGGCAGTGCCCAAGCCACACCAGCCTACTCTCAGCAAGAAGGGGAAACACCAAGGTAGGGGTGATGATAGACAGTTTCAGCTGTCAGTCCTGCAGAAACGTTCTGTCTACAGGTGAACTGCAGCATCTGAGGGGCCTAACAACATCATATTTCACACCAGATAAGTATTGGGACAGAAGTTCTAGATGGGTGCAAGCTGCTTCAAGAGTTGGGGATTAGGAAAGAAGAATAGTTGAAGTTTACAAAATCAAGTGAATAGAACTTCTAACTAATCATTCTTTGGTTTATATTTCTGTACCAGTCTTCAGACCTGACTCATGGTAATGTATTTCTGTCTCCAAACTTAACCACTTCTCAAATAAGTTCAGACAGTTTTTCTGATGCAGGTGCTGACCCACATTCTTGATCAGCATCTGGACCCTAAGTCCTCTTGCATCCTGAGACATCTTTTTACAGGACCCGGTAGATTTGGTTTGTTTACTTGTAAGCTGTGCCCTCTCTCAATTCAGAATTCCATCTTTATGCCACTCCTAGGTCTCTAATGCTTTCAAAAGACAACTTTTTAGAGAAACTCTTAGTTATCAGTCTTCTGCAATTAATTAAGTCATTTCATGGTGGCTCCTAGGTTTTAAGTTAATTTTTAAAATGCCTATAAAGCATTTAATGTATTGCCTGACCATAGTATACATTGCCTATACAGAGGTCCGGGTGGAAATTATAATCAGCAACCTTGCTCCAGGTGGACTGTGCAGGACTCTTGGCATATGAATAAACCCTCCAACCGAACAAGGACCACCAATGTCACAATTACCCCTTTGCTAGGGAGGATGGAGATGGCAACAAATTCTTGTCTGGTTCTTCCACTGTGAGAAGGAATCTAATTTTCCTCCTCTTAAAAATGGACTGTTTCAGAGAGATTCAAGATGGCGGCATGAGAGGTGAGATGTAGAGCTCCTCCCCAAACCACAAACAGTACAAAAATATAGTTAATAAATACAACTAACTTTCAGACAGCAACAAGAAAGAAGGCTAAACCAGACTGCATACAGACCTCAAGAACAGAGCAGACCTCAAGAAACAGGGTAACATACAAAAGCCTTAATCTGGTGGGCCCCAAGCCCTTCTCCCACCCCAGCTCACCAGCAGGAGGAAGAGAAATTGAGCACGGGAGGGGGTGAAACCCTGGGACTGCTGGACACCTAGCCCGCAACATCTGCTTTGTGAGCAGAATCCTATATTGTGTGGTGCCCTGGACGTTGGGGAGCTCAGACAGAGGGAGTGTTTGCGAAATTGACATTCAGGCCGTTTGCGGAGGAGGGGATCCACACCCAGCCAGTTCTGTGTCAGAGGAAAGGCAGGGAGTCTGAGAGGCTTCCTATCAGTTAGAGGGCTGCTGAAGGGGCGGGGTTTGCAAGAAGCTTGCTGTGCTGGAGAAGGTTGCCTGGGCACGCTCTGCCCAGCTGGTTGGGAACTTTCAGGAGCTTCAGGTGCTCCATCCCCCTGACTGCCTACTCAGTTCCAAGGCCCCCCACTGTGACACACAACCTACCTAGATTTCGTACTGGCCTGCAGGCACCTGCTCGCAAACCTGCAGTCAATGCGCAGGGATCAGACCAGCCAGAGGGAGGCCCCACGTACAACAGCTAAAGATGCAAAGCACAGATTACCCATGTGTGCTTGGCCCACTGCCTCTGTCACTGGAGACAGACACCGCAGATGGGAAGCAGGAAACAGATCTTTCTTCCCCCCAGGCACCAGCTCTGCTCCCCTACATCCCGCAACCTCACTCTAAGGACTGAACAGCTCCAGAGACTGGAGTCTCTGCACACTAGTGGGTACCACACAGAAATATGAAATGTCAAAAGAACATGGTTCAGACCAAAATCTCACAAACCACAGAAAGAGGGTCAAGTGAAACTGAACTTACAAATCTTCCAGAAAGAGAGTTCAAAATAAAAATTATACACATGCTTATGGAGGTACAGAAAAATATTCAAGACCTCAATCATTAAGAAATACTATATCTGAAATGCAACATACAATGGAGGTATTTAAAAGCAGATTAGATGTAGTAGAAGAGACGGTAAATGGAATAGAAATTAGAGAAGAGGAATACAAAGAATCTGAGGCAAAGAAAGAAAAAATGATCTCTAAGAATGAAAGAATATAGAGAGAACTGTGTGGCCTATCCAAACGGAACAATATTTGCATTATAGGGGTACCAGAAGAAGAAGAGAAAGAAAAAGGGATAGAAAGTGTCATTGAGGAGGTAATTGCTGAAAACTTCCCCAATTTGGAGAAAGACATAGTCTCTCAGGCAATGGAGGTGCACAGATCTCCCAATACAAGGGAACCAAGGAAGATAACATCAAGACATAAAATAATTAAAATGGCAAAGATCAAGGATAAAGACAGACATTTAAAAGCAACTAGAGAAAGGAAAAAGATCACATACAAAGGAAAACCCATCAGGCTATCATCAGATTTCTCAACAGAAACCTTACACGCCAGAAGGGAGTGGCACGATATATTTAATACAATGAAGCAAGAGGGCCTTGAACCAAGAATACTCTACCCAAAAAGCTTATCATTTAAATTTGAAGGAGGGATTAAACAATTTTCAAATTAGCAAAAGCCCAGAGAATTTACCTCCCACAAACCACCTATACAGGGCATTCTGGAGGGACTCCTATAGATGGAAGTATTCCAAAGGCTAAACAGATATCACTCAAGGGGAGACAAAGAGTACAGAATATGATTCATAACACACAAAGAATGGAGGAGGAAGAAAAAGGAGGAAAAAAAAAGAATTTTAAGGTTGAGTTTGTAATAGTATACAAAATAAGTTAAACTAAACCAATAGATAGTAAGGGAATTACCCTTGAACCTTTGGTAACCACATATCTAAAGCCTGCAATGGCAATAAGTACATACCTATCAATAATCACCCTAAAAGTAAATGGTCTGAATGCACCAATCAAAAGACATAAAGTTATTGAATGGATTAAAAAAAAAAGACCCATCTATATGCTGCCTACAGGAGACTCACTTCAAACCCAAAGACATACACACACTGAAAGTAAAGGGATGAAAAAAGATATTTCATGCAACTAACAGTGAGAAAAAAGCAGGAGTTGCTGTACTTGTATTAGACAACATAGACTTCAAAACAAAGAAAGTTACAAGAGACAAAAAAGGACATTACATAATGACAAAAGGGTGAGTCCAACAAGAGGATATAACTATTATAAATATCTATGCACCCAACACAGGATCACCTACATATGTGAAACAAATACTAACAGAATTAAAGGGGGAAATAGAATGCAATGCATTCATTTTAGGAGACTTCAATACACCACTCACTCCAAAGGACAGATCAACTAGACAGAAAATAAGTAAAGACACAGAGGCACTGAACAACATGTTAGAACAGATGGACCGAACGGACAGCCACAGAACACTCCATCCAAGAGCAACAGGATACACATTCTTCTCAAGTGCACATGGAATATTTTCAAGAACAGATCATATACTAGTCCACAAAAAGAACCTCAGTAAATTCAATAAGACTGAAATTGTACCAACCGGCTTCTCAGATCACAAAGGTATGAAACTAGAAATAAATTACACAAAGAAAATGAAAAAGTCCACAAACGCATGGAGGCTTAATAACATGCTCCTAAATAATCAATGGATCAATGACCAAATAAAAACAGAGATCAAGCAATATATGGAGACAAAAGACAACAAAAATTCAACACCACAAAATCTGTGGGATGCAGAGAAAGCTGTGCTAAGAGGGAAATGTATTGCAATAAAGGCCTACCTCAGGAAAAAAGAACAATCCCAAATGAACAGTCTAAACTCACAATTAATGAAACTAGAAAAGGAAGAACAAATGAGGCCCAAAGTCAATAGAAGGAGGGACATAATAAAGATTAAAGAAGAAATGAATAAAACTGAGAAGAATAAAACAATAGAAAGAATCAATGAAAGCAGGAGCTGGTTCTTTGAGAAAAAAAACAAAATAGATAAATACCCTAGCCAGACTTATCAAGAAAAAAAGAGAGTCTACACAAATAAACAGAATCAGAAATGAGAAAGGAAAAATCACTACGGATACCACAGAAATACAAAAAATTATGGGAGAATATATGAAAAATTATATGCTAACAAACTGGATAACCTAGAAGAAATGGACAACTTTCTAGAAAAATACAACCTTCCAAGGCTGACCCAGGAAGAAACAGAAAATCTGAATAGACCAATCACCAGCAATGAAACTGAATTGGTAATCAAAAAAAAAACCTGAGAACAAAACTCCTGGACCAGATGGTATCACTGCTGAAGCTTACCAAACATTTAGTGAAGACCTAATACCCATCCTCATTAAAGTTTTCCAAAAATTAGAAGAGGAGGGAATACTTCCAAACTCATTCTATGAGGCCAACATCACTCTAATAGCAAAACCAGACAAAGAAACCACAAAAAAAAGAAAATTACAGACCAATATCCCTGATGAACATAGATGCAAAAACACTCAATAAAATATTAGCAAACCGAATTCAAAATATATCAAAAAGATCATCCATCATGATCAAGTGGGATTCATCCCAGGGATGCAAGGATGGTACAACATTCGAAAATCCATCAACATCATCCACCACATCAACAAAAAGAAGAACAAAAACCACATGATCATCTCCATAGATGCTGAAAAAGCATTTGACAAAATTCAGCATCCATTCATGATTAAAACTCTCAACAAAATGGGTATAGACGGCAAGTACCTCAACACCATAAAGGCCATATATGACAAACACACAGCTAACATCATACATAAAAGCTGAAAGCTTTTCATCTAATATCGGGAACAAGACAGGGATGCCCACTCTCTCCACTGTTATTCAACAGAGTACTGGAGGTCCTAGCCACAGCAATCAGACAAAACAAAGACATACAAGGCACCCAGAATGGTAAAGAAGAAGTCAAATTGTCACTATTTGCAGATGACATGATATTATACATAAAAAACCCTAAAGAATCCACTCCAAAACTATCAGATCTAATATCTGAATTCAGCAAATTTGTGGGATACAAAATTAATACACAGAAATCTGTTGCATTCCCATACACTAACAATGAACTAGCAGAACTAGAAATCAGGAAAACAATTCTATTCACAATCACATCAAAACCAATAAAATACCTAGGAATAAACCTAACCAAGGATGTGAAAGACCTATAGCCTGAAATCTACAAGACACTCTTAAGAGAAATTAAAGGGGACACTAATAAATGGAAATTCATCCCATGTTCTTGGCTAGGAAGAATTAATATTGTCAAAATGGCCATCCTGCCCAAAGCAATCTATAGATTCAAAGCAATCCCTATCAAATTACCAAAAGCATTCTTCAATGAACTAGAGCAAATAGTTCTAAAATTCATATGGAACCACAAAAGACCCCGAATAGCCAAAGCAATCCTGAGAAGGAAGAATAAAGCAGGGGGGATTACACTCCCTGACTTCAAGCTCCACTACAAAGCTACAGTAATCAAGACAATTTGGTACTGGCACAAGAACAGACCCACAGACCAGTGGAACAGAATAGAGGGTCCAAATTTAAACCCAAGCATATATGGTCAATTAATATACAATAAAGGAGCCATGGATATGCAATGGGGAAATGACAGCCTCTTCAATAGCTGGTGTTGGCAAAACTGGACAGCTACGTGTAAGAGAATGAAACAGGAGTACTGTCTAACCCCATACACAAAAGTAAACTCAAAATGGATCAAAGACCTGAATGTAAGTTGTGAAACCATAAAAGTCTTAGAAAAAAATATAGGCAAAAACCTCCCACCACCGCTGGCCTTGCCCCAGGAGCGGGCCTGAGCCATGTACCCTGGAGCAGCTGGAGATGGCCAGAAGAGGTTCAGGGCTTCTCGATCCCAGTCCCTGGGACAGAGTGGCCCTGGAGGTCCAGGAGATCACAGGCTGACACAACCTCAGCTTCCCATGTCAGAGGCCATAGGGTGGGGCCACCTGGGAAGAGTGTTCTGGGCAGGGTCAAGGGTGAGTGTATTGACAAGAAGGGCTACAGGGGCCTTGGCCAAGATGATTAAAGCTGCCATCTTGAAAAAAAATAAACATGAGCAACTTCTTCATGAACATGTCTCCCCGGGCAAGGGAAACAAAAGCAAAAATGAACAAATGGGACTATTTCAAACTAAAAAGCTTCTTACACCAAGGGATACCATCAGTAGAATGAAAAGACTTCCTACAGTATGGGAGAATATGTTCATAAATGACATATCCAATAAGGGCTTGACATCGAAATTATATAAAGCGCTCACACACCTCAACAAACAAAAAGCAAATAAGCCAATTAAAAAATGGGCAAAGGAGCTGAACAGACACTTCTCCAAAGAAGAAATTCAGATGGCCAGCAGGCACATGAAAAGATGCTCCACATCACTAGTCAACAGAGAAATGCAAATTAAAGCTACAATGAGATATCACCTCACACCAGTTACGATGGCCACCATCCAAAAGACAAACAACAAATGCTGGCGAGGATGTGGAGAAAGTGGAACTGCTGGTGGGAATGTAAATTAGTACAACCATTGTGGAAAGCAATGGTTCCTCAAAAACTCAAAACAGAAATACCATTTGACCCAGATATTCCACTCCTAGGAATTTACCCTAAGAATAATGCAGCAGCCCAGTTTGAAAAAGATATATGCACCCCTATGTTTATCGCAGCACTATTTACAATAGCCAGGAAATGGAAGCAACCTAAGTGTCCATCAATAGATGAATGGATAAAGAAGATGTGGTACATATACACAATGGAATATTATTCATCCATAAGAAAACAAGAAATCCTACCATTTGCAACAACATGGATGGAGCTAGAGGGTATTATGCTCAGTGAAATAAGCCAGGCGGAGAAAGACAAGTACCAAATGATTTCACTCATAGTGGAGTATAAGAACAAAGAAAAAAACTGAAGAAACACAACAGCAGCAGACTCACAGAACCCAAGAATGGACTAACAGTTACCAAAGGGAAAGGGACTGGGGAAGATGGGTGGGAAGGGAGGGATAAGGGGGAAAAAGGGCTATTACAATTAGCACACATAATATAGCGGGGGTGGGGGTGGGGTGAGGGACTACGGGGAAGGCAGTATAATACAGGGAAGACAAGTAGTGATTCTATAACATCCTTCTACGCTGATGGACAGTGACTGCAATGGGGTATGTGGCGGGGACTTGATAATAGGGGGAGTCTAGTAACCATAATGTTGCTCATATAATTGTATATTAATAATAGCAAAAATTTAAAAAATGGACTTTCTAGACAAATAGAATGAAATGGAAATAATGATCTTGGCTGTCTGAGCGTAGATTATATAGCCTTGTATTTTCTGCCTTGGAAGACTCTTTGAAACACTTGTCACCATCCTGTGAGGAAGCCCAAGCTGCCCACATTAAGAGGAACCAAAGCATTCAGCTGACAGCCCTGGTTGAATTGCATGCCAGCAGCCAGGACCATCTTGACAGCCTTGTGAGTGAGCTACCTTAAGTGGCTTAATCCTATGGTGGCTACAATAGCAGCCATGCAAAACAGAGACAAGCATTTCGGCCTCACTTGCCAAAACTAGATGTGTAATGAAAACATATGACTGCATTACTTTAAGCTTCTAATAAGTTTTCCGATGGTTCATACAAGTAACTGAAACGTTTGTTGAAACATTTTTTGGAGTAGCCTAATCAGCAACAATGTTATAGTTCTGTTTATTGTCATGTAATTTATTTTGGCACAATGCTACCCAGAAAACAGTGGTTGGCAGAATGCATCACTGTTGAAGCTATGTATGTCATCTACCAGCCACCAGGCTGGATCTTCTGACAAGTCTGCTCATTCCTTCTTATGAGTCCTGCTAAAGACTAAAGATTTTAAAAAAATAGTAGAAGGTTTCAATGTGCACTGCTTTATCACCCTTCTTCAGGCTAAAACCTATGGTTGAGGCTCTATGGTCAGTGTGGCCTCTAAAGCTGGACCTACATATCAGCTACTGACATTGTCATGCTATTCTTCACAGTGATTATCAACTATCTAAAATTATCTATATTATTCTCAAAATGGCACTCTACTCAAATAATGAATTTTAAGTATGGAGACATTTGTTTAGTTTTAAAAATAAAGCCATATACTTCGGTCAGTAGATTTTACAATAGTTTGTGTTTTCTGTGTTCTGTATGAAGTACCCGATTTCGTTTTCAAATTCTATATGCCATGGAGTACTTATCCAGTGTGTATAATTTAGTTCAATTAGAAATTTATACTGTAAATAAAACAGGTTTCCTAAGTCACTTCAGAGTAGTGAGGGTATCAGTGCAACTAAAAATAATAATTAAAAATTTAAGAAAATAATTAGCATGCCTTTCAGCTTTCTAAATCAGACAGATGTTTTACTAACAGTTATAAAAACTGGAATAGTACTTGCCCTTAGGCCCAAACAAATGTGTCTATTTCAATGTAATGTTCAATTTTTAAGAAAACCAGCTCTTTTCAATAAACAAAACCAGGCAAAAAATTTTTTAATTTTTCACTAGTTTATAACTGAGCATACTTAATATGTATTTAGATAAATGCCAATTGCATTATATTTCTTTAGCCATCTTTCTTATAGAGATACTCTTGTCTTCACTAGAAGGGGATGATGGGCAATGGTGTTAGAAGGAAACTGCTGGCTTGAGAATAATGGAACAGAGTGTGAGTACATCAGTGAAGATCGGAGAATAGCAGGTGGGTGGTCTATTGTAAGGATAGAAAATTTTGGCCTTAGAGCTCAGTCCAAATGTCTTTCAACAATGTGAAGACCTATCATGGTACAGAGAGTTAACTATGTGTATTCTAAAGCACTAATTTTAAGATTTTGTGTTTCTTTTGTAGTTCATAGTTCTAATGATAAGACTAGAATATTTGGTAATGTACTCATACTTATACTGACTAATCCTGATATAGTCCCAGAAGCAAAGGTATAAGATTGGAGGGGCCACAACAGTGATTTCCCCGACAGCAAAGAATTCCTGACTGATGATATGTAGAAAACCCGGGTTTTTTTAGAATCTTAAACTGATGTCCCCAAGACCAAATCCAGTCAGCCGAAATGTTTTCCTTGATAATTGACAGTGCACAGGGTATTTTAAAACAACCAAATATGAATACTTTTAGAAGCCTATAATCTCCAGCTATGTCACTCTCCATTACTTCATAATTTATTAGCAAAAGCCTGTTTTATACATTTATGGGCTTTCCTTGGCTTCCAAAGGCATATGAGCTTAAAATTTCTGAACTATATTTATAAATCTAATCACACACACACACACACACACACACACACACACACACACACACACACACACACACACACACATATATCGTAAGTTAGCCTGTGCACAGAGTACATGCTCTACATATTGAAAGAGAAGGAAAAAATATCAAAATAGTTAAATGGAATTTGTTTCCCTATTCTAATAGCAGACCGGGTCATTTGAATTCTTTAATATCCAATCTTAACAAAATGCTAATAATGCTTTAAAGGCAGTAATATAATTCCCCTGAATCAACTAAACCCTAATTTTACTAAAAAAAAAATCTAATAGGAATGAGAGGTAATAATATGTATAACATATCTTATAAATGGCATCTAAGACAAAACAAAATTACAATTATCTTCATTTCATGACGCAATAATTGTTGCCAGGAAAAGAAAATAAGGATGTGACAGCTTAAAAGTCTATCAACTGAAAATGTATAACCATTGCGCTGAGAAATTTCATAACACATATTTCATTCGCCTTCCCAAACAAACAGACTTTGCTTCAAATACGCTGTGAGACTATTAGGGAATTATTCTCTTTGTTTTGATGTGTTTAAAGCCAGTGGAGTTCAGTGACAAATATTCATCTTCTCTTTCTATATATACAAACGCAGGTTTTTTCATTAACAAAAACAAAACAAAGCAAAACACAAAAAGGAAGAGAATTCATATTTGTTAGGTTTAGG
Source organism: Smutsia gigantea (assembly GCA_032199065.1). Lineage (NCBI taxonomy): Eukaryota > Metazoa > Chordata > Mammalia > Pholidota > Manidae > Smutsia > Smutsia gigantea. Next base: position 78,384 of record JAVSCE010004702.1, on the reverse strand, counting down.
TGAACTAGCTATGCATGTAAAATAAAAATAAAGGAAGAATGTGCCCTTTTAGTACATTAATTATGATCTATCATTGACTCTATGTTTAGAACACACAAGGGAAAAATAACATTGATACCCATAGGTATTCTAATGAGATTAGACATGAAGCTTTTGAAATAAACCTCAAACAGCTATTACCAAGCCTTATTACTGTTTAGTAGCTTCAATCACACAGTCATTTAGTCACAAATCTATGGCTATAGACCAAATCCATACAGACTTCTAAAAGGACATTAACACCTCAGGAGACAAAAAGGATGCCTGGAAAACCTTTCTTGAGTGGGAGTTCAACTACTTCCTGTGGCAGTTTGCACATGTTCTCCAACATGAATTCCACTTATTTAAACAGGTGAAAGTAATTAGATTTTTAACTGATTATATTGTCAATGGGTCTGTATTCTGACAGAAGAATTCATGCTGACTGTAAAAGCCCTCAAACTCATAAAAATAGGAATTTTGGGAAAACGATTAGTAGCACATTCCTAAGTTTCCACCAAAAAATGCTGAAGAATTAAATATATCTTTTTTGTATGCCCCATCAAATAACCACAAAATGTAAATATAGAATTGTTTTTTTGGATATCAGGTCTGAGAAGTATTAAGCATTTTCTATAGGGAAATTTTGAAACTACATTTAAAAAAAAGAAATCTACATGACGGCTGCCATCAATTGTATTGTGCAATAGCTTATTGTAAAAATTAGATTGAAACAACTTAAAATCTCAGTAAAGGGCTATTGTCAGACCCTAGTGGTATGAAAATGGCCTTTGAGAGATCTAAAGAGATTAATCTTCTCTAAACACAGAAGTCATTTCAATGTAAAAAATTATACAATAAAAACCACAGAGCTTTAATTTCTGAAAAGCCCAGATAATTATACATTCCATGACTCTCAGACTTCCTTACCAACAGTAGTACTCAGTTTTAACATTTAAATATTACATTCTGTATTAGAATCAAAACTCTGAATAGGTTTAAAAGAGCCATTTTGAGTCTAACAGGAATTCATTGTGTACATTCTATAATCTACTTGTTCTAAAACTAAGGTTTTGATATATGCTGATTAATTAGGCTGAAAGAATAAAATAGGTTTCTGCTGTATTAAATTAAACTCAACATTTAAAAAATAGAATGCGTACAATTATATTAAGGTTGCCTCTTATGAAATGTCTGAGATGACCAAATGAAATGTATACTGCTTTTAAAGGAAAAGTTTTACTTGTTGGCTAAGTTGTAATTTTTAATTAATTGTAATGCTATTTTGTATGAGAGCTTATGAAAATAAAAAAAATTAAAAATGGATCCCAGCTATGTTCATATTAATTACATGATACAGCATGATTAGATGAGAGTAATTAGTGTATGCTGAAGTAAACTGAGTTTGAAAGCTTACTCAACATTATGAACCGCCCTTTTTGAAAGTAGTGAATAGCTTAATTTAATTTGTGCTGGTTAAAGCACACAGACTTCCAAATATCAAGACAATACTAAATTTACTCTTTTACTCCAATCATAGTAATAAATGCAGGGGAAGAGATGTCTAAATGGCACTAGCCTAAGATTATGTGCTTGATTTAACATTTTTCACATTAATATTCAGCATAGACTGATTTATTCTCATCAAAATCATCAATGTTCATGTGATTTTTGCCCATGGCCTTACAAGCTAAACAAAACTGTTTCAAATCCAAACGTCCTAAAAAGCTGTGAATTATATATATATGTAAAAGAACTAGATTACATGCAAACAAAATGTGAAATACTTGTCAAATATAGTCATAAAAATGTAATCCAATAAATTTTAAAGCATGAAGGTATTTTATCTATTAAATAAGAGAGCTTTTCTGTAAAGTAAGATTAATGACAAACTATGTATGTACAATTCAATTGAATATAAACAACCATGTGTTGTCCATTAGGGAGGCATTTGCTCAGGGTTATTTTCCTAGCTATGGTGATGAATTTACACCAATCCATCTACACAGTTTCACCCAGTTCTGCCTGTCACCAACTGCACACATTTGCCAGCCAGCTGGCGGGGGTGAGGGGTGTATCCTGTGCCACATAACAAAGAGAAGCTTGCTGGCCTGCACCGGGATGAAACCCGTGACCTCTACTTCATTAACAACATGGGTAGCCAAGTCACTGACTAAAATAAAAATATACTTTGCCAGCCAGAACCACTAGCATCAACCTTCAGTATGTTAATATTGGAAACAAAATTTTTGTTTTCTCAAATAAACTGTTCAAACAAGTTTATTATGAGAAACAAATTTCATGAAATTCAGCAGTACCATCATTACAATGATATTATAAAATTGAAGGGGAAAATGAGCTGAAAAGACAGTAAGTACTTAAGGCTAATTCATAGGAGTTTAAATCAGTTGGTTAAGAGTCAACTTTAAATTGAAATGCCACTTTAAAGGAAGGACTTGAATTAAACTTTAACAAAATATTTTTAATGAAAATTATTGAGGACATATAAGCAAGTACAGACAATTTTAATTTATATTTAATGTATAGACAAATTTAATGTATCTAGGCCTTAGCAATCATTAAGTTTGTTCCTTTAGCATATCATTGGTGTAAATTTTACTTTTGAAACACACACACACACAAACCCACTCATCAGCAACAGGGTAACAAATAGGAAAGTTGGCTACTTCTAACTTAAAGGATATGGATGCCTTGTGACAATATTATAAGGATCTTTAAGGTCACTTTTAAAAAGATCAAGTAAGACTAAAAAATGTAATTTATGGAAAAAAAGTCGACAGCCATAATTTACTCAGGTGTTATTTTTTTCCTCATTAACCCTAAAGAGAATTTATATAGTTGCCATCTCCTCTTGGGTCTACATCTCAGTGTTTGTTTCTTTCATGTCTAATTACACCCATTTGAAAGGTGAGCTCAGAACCAGATACAACAATGCACATTTACTTGTTTAAAATGATAATTTTAATGCATTTACATTTTAAGGCTTACATTATGCCACTGACACATTTTTCCCTTCATAATGTTAAGCTAAGCATGCCTACTGCTTTGTAAGTTTTCCAAAAACATATCTAATTCTTTCCACTCAATCCATTATGTATTCACAACCTTGAGCTTCCATAAACACATGTACATGGCTACAGTATAGCAGGACTTATATTTAATTGCAGTTTTTTGTTAAAATGTCTTCTACACTTCTTAAACAGGAACATATCTTATTCATCTTTGCCTCTTTAAGTAACAGGACAAGAGCTTAACATAAGTTAATAAATGAACACTGAATAAAAGAATGGATGAATCACTATTAAATTTTACTTTCTTTGGTCTGTTATTCCACTGAAATCTATTTGAGTAAGAATTATATTAACCATGGCTCCCAACTCTGTATCATACTTAAATTTGATAGTCAAGTGTCCTATATTTTTTCTCATTCAAAGTCATTGATAAACGTTGGAAATGATAGGGTTCTCTGGCATGCTAATCATGGACCTCTACTCCAGATGTCATCCATCCATTTACAAGCCATCTTTGAGTATGACCACCCAGGCAGCTATGCTCCATTTAATTCTACAGTCTTTTTTTCCTTTAGCTTATCCACACAGATATTTTCAAAGACTTTGTCAAAAGGCTTGCTAAAATCAGGATTAATTATATCTATGACATTCACTAAGTATTCTATCAAAAAAAGGAAACAAATTTGTTTTTGCCTAGAATACCCTTAGTGAAAAATATTTTGGTTCTTAGTAATACCACTACTTCTCAAGGCTCACAAACCTTCTATTTAATTATAAAAATCAAAAGATGAATATGGACATTCTACTAGTATCCAGCTTCTCTACCGTAAAAAAAAAAGAATGTCCCTTGAGCTCATCTACAATCCACAATTGTCTACAATTCTTCCTGTTTTTGATATCTCAAGCATCATCCACTTTGGTTCTATGATGACCATATGTTGTTTCAGTACCTGCATTCTGTACAATCTTGATATTAAAGTAGCTAAGTGTTTTCTCAACATCATTTACTTAACATAGAATTCCTCTGAAACCTGTATATTTTCTACCTATTGCAGATCACTTTCCTTGACAGAGAAGCAAAGTAGGAACTAAGTTCTACCTTACCACAATCTGTTAACATCACACCAATTGTTCTAAGCAATAAGCCTATGCTTTGTTCTTTTGATTTGAATATAGCTCAAAAAGACATGCTTATATTTTCCTTGTCATTTTTGTAAGTCTTAACATCATTCTCAAGTTTACCCTCCCTGCCATTTTTCTCATGGTTACAAATCTTAATTCTCTATTAACTTTTTACTATAAGTTCACCATTCTCTTTTATATTTGACTTTTTTTTCGTACTATTTCACTTCATCCCACTCCCCAGGCCATTACAGTTTTATCATATCAACATTGTTAAAATTTAATTTTTGAACTCTTTCATCCTTCTTTACAGGTTCTCTTTCAGCATTTTTGGTTCTGGACTCACAGATCTCCAGGCGTTCTTACTATAGCAGGTATTTATAACTAAAAGAAATAATAAAGGACTCAGATATTATTTGCATTACACAAACTACTCTAGGTTCCCTTTTAATCTTCATCAAGAACAAGAAATCTAATTTTAGAAAAACACATTCCATAGGCAAGTTGGCTTATTTTGAGTGAGCTTTTATGTTGTTTTTCATTAACAATTTGCAAAAGAAAATTTAATAATATTTAAGACATTTTGGGTTAATGTCAATGACACAAATGATAAGAGAAGAAAGTCCTTAGATGTCATCAATGTTAAATGTGCTGAGTTGTGTGAATGTACACTGATTGCTATAAAAAAAAATTACTCAAATTTCTACGGAAAAAAGAAAAATGATTTATCAATTCTCCTATTCCTTAAACTTCATTTCCATTGAAATAACATTTATAAATTGAGCATTCTTGGGTATAGAGGCTATCATTATCATGAGTGAACAAGTTATATTTGAAATCTTACTTCCTAAAGCACGTAATCTGTTTCTGACCATACCCTGTATTTTCCTCCTTGGCCATTTCAAGCTCTAATTTAACATGGCACCTATCTCCCAACATTCTCTTTCTTTGTTCACTGCCAACCATTCTTTTATATTGGTTAGAAAGACTTAAGTCCATTGAGCCATTTCCCTGTATGTTTTTCTTTTACGTCCTTTCATGGAATTGAAATCAATTCTCAATTATCCAAGGCAAATTGTTCTTTCAAAGTTCCTTTTGATATTTAACACCAAGTATAATTTGTTATATAGTTTATCATGATTTGAGTACTGTCCCTAATGTTTATTTATACTCTCTAACAGTTCTCTGATGCAAGATCCTTTGCTCTATTCAAAGGAAGAGAGAAGCCTCTGAAGAGAAGGAAAGGAAGGGCAAATCCATCTTAGTTGACAATGATGATGTCTATTTCTGTATTATGTGCCTGCCATTAAGAGAATGAACAAACTAGAAAATTATCAGGACTTCCTAATAAGTACACCTCCATCGTTCCATTTTAAGAGCATAGAGATATGGAATCTTTTGTGCCTAAAATAACAAATGTTACCGAAGCTAAATTGAAATGATTTTTGAATGGCTTGCAAATCTAGATTATATATTATTCTGCTTGTCTTTATTAGCTTGTAATTAAGAGGTGATTATATTCTATTTTAGGCTGTACAGTAAATACTGGGGTAGCTTTCCAACACCAATTTTCCATTTTCCTGACAACTAATATTTTGGCCTAAAAATCTTATTACTGAGGATATCTTTGGCTATGAGATCAGAAAACCTAATGTGCTGGCTTAAGGAAGAAGGAATTTTATTTTCAAATAACAGGAAATACAGAGTAGTTTGATAGGTTTCAGAACAGATTGATTTAGGGACCCAATAATGTCATCAAGTCTCTGCAGCACTGGGCTTGTCCTAAATCTGGTTTTCCTCACAGTCAAAAGATGGCTACCAGGAGAAATCAAGGCAAAATGCTACTTCATTTTTCTCCATTGAAATGGGTTAGGAGGGAGGGAGAAAGGGAGAGAAGGTAGGAGTGAAACAGAGGAAAGCATAGGTGAGGGGGGCATGCTGCTTGTCACTTTCTCTCACAAACAAGGAAAAACTTCCCTAGTAGCATCTAGCCAATCTCTCCTTATTTATCATTGACAAAAATTAGGTCACATGACAATTTCTGAACCAACTGTCGGCAAGAAGGATGGGTTTGTCCTTAGACTAATGAAGCTAACATTAGTTATTCAAACTGCATTTCTGCTACTCAGTAGACTATTCAGTGGAATAAATACTGAAAAAAGAAAAGTTCAGGATAGACATCTAATATGTATTCATTGATATGGACCCAATTGAGTCAATGTACTTGGAAACTAATTCCTCAGGGTGCTGTATGACCTAGTTCTTCTCATTGAAACTGGAAAAGGCATTTATTGAAGATTCCTAAGAAAGAAGCTCTCTAGTTTCTGAGAGAATTCTGGAAACCATTCTTTCTCTTCTACAATGTACCATGTAGTCCTTTGACTCGCTGGAAGCCATCTTGTAACAACAAAAGAGAGACAGCTTAGGATAAGCTTAAGGACTGGACTGATATTATGGAGAAAAAGTACATATGGTAAACAAAATCATGACATCACTGATCCAATAAAGCAAACCAACCTTGAAACCCAAACTAATTCTTGATTTCTAGTTAAAATTTCCATGGAAATTTGAGCACTAAATAATAAAAATAACTCCCCACCTGTGTTTTCTTGCCGTTTTAACTGGACTTCCTATCACTTTCAAGTTTATTTCAGGTGATAGCTGTCTATAATTAGTTAATTTAAGGTATTTTTTTCAAGATATGGTGCTACTTTGTACTGGTCAAGCACCCAAAATATATGTAATCATATGTATTATTATGATATATTCCCCGCAAATGAAAATCTAACCTTATAGTCTTATAAAGGTTTTTAAATGGCCAAGGAAAAAACATTAGGGTTAATCAAATTATTAGAAAAATATCAATAATCTAGATAGTACATCAGTACTTTTTCAAGCAATTCAATGAGCTTGAGACTAGGGGCTTCTTAACTCTGATTCTTCTCTTGTTGGCAAATGGCTGAAGAATGTTCTTCATTGGCAAAAAATAACCCCTCCCCACATCACAAAGATATACCAGACCCCTGAAGCCTAGGAAAATGTTTTTGAGTAACTACTATGAATGAGCCCTGTTTCTCTGTGTTTTTAGATTTTTTCTTGTATTTTATATTCAATTATGAATATAATTTTAATAAGTCTATGTCTGTAATATGCCAACAAGTCTCCTGTCACTGTTTTGAATCACAATTATCATTAGTCAGCTTTGACAAAAATATTAGAAGGATGCATTTGTTTTATTGGTTTAATTGATAAAAATGTTCCTCTCCTACTCTCATTGACTCTATTTTAAAAAGTCTCTAATAACATGTGGTACTTACAAAGCTTTCCTTCATTTTGAACCCAGTCTTTCAAGCTTGCCAATATTTACACATATATGATGTGATGCTTGCATTAATAGCAACTAGCAATCATTCTTTACCCTTTGAGTAGGTGTTATTTCCTGGAAATATTTCTTTGAGGTGCTATTTCCTGGAGTCCTCATTTAATTTCTCAATTGTACATTTTCAAGGTTAGCCATATAAAGGCCACTTTCCTTGCCTTACCATCTGGCCTAACCCTGAATTAACAGAATGCCCTTTATATCATTATAACAAGATTATTAGTCATTTTATGAAATTATTTCCCAGATTAGTCACTAAACCAACCTATGCAGCACACAGAATTAACAGAATGCAAATATGTGGTAATATTAAAATCAGTTACTTAACTGAAATTGGAAACTATTCCAAGTACTAGAAGATACATTTTATTTATTTATTCATTTATTACTATAAGAGACCAAAGCTACTTTTTGTGATTGGAGGCATCTTACAGGGAAAAGCTAGTTAAGTCTAAAATTCGGTGGAGGCACTTAAGTAATGATAGTGATAAAGATAAAGACAGCAGGAAGAGCATTAAAATGATGGCAAGAAAAAAGGCAGAAATTCATGAAATGAGGCCAGAAGTAGTTTGAACAGAGTTAACTATCCCTTCTTAAGACTGTAGCATCTGAAGTACAAAAATGTAAGCCAAATGATTATCCACATTGAAAAGTTAATGGCCAAATTAGAGAAGCAGGGAGTCTGCATACTAGGAGAACCAAGGAGGAAAGGGTGTTTTTTAAGAGTAGAGGGACACTTTTCCCATAGGTGTAAGCAGCAAGGCTACTCATCCCTCCCCTCGATTAGCCCTGGCCATTCCCTTCAACAGACTACAACATTCACTCCATACAGACACACAAAGTTTGGTTTGTCCCCCACCTGATATACAAAATCAAAGGTTAGTGATTCTTAAAAATGACCTAAATGGCTTGCTACAGATAAGAATCAGCTGTGACAAGTCTCAGTCCACTGAAATACAGTGCCAAAATGCAGTCTTCATTACATTCCAAAAGAATCTCATCTGAGCCACAGAAAATAGGAGAAGTCTTCAGAGAAATGACTGTACTTGATTTCTAACCTAAGTGGATTATGTAAAAAATTATTTCTTTATTTCTCCTCCTCCAGGACAAAAGTAAACACTGAACATATGGTTGCTGGATATTCTGGTACTTTTACAGGACAGGCTTCAAGCCTAAAAGCCCAAAGTAGCGCCAGCCTCCCTCCCCATGGGACAAGTAAATCAAAGTGAGAGTCAAGTTTGATCTCATTCCAGATCTGAACCACCTATGGAGGCCAAACTAACCTGGCAATTGCTGACTCCACAGAGGAGCCTACACAGGTCAGGCTAGATGCGAGGTTCCCCAGTAACTTGGCATGTTCCTGAAAAAGTGCTCATTATTTTTATTTCCCTCAATCTTAGAAGGGCAGGGGAGCTGCTTCTGATGGCAAAAGGATATTTTTTCACTGGTGTAATACTCTAAAACACAGACAACCAAAGTTAGAATATTACTAGTATATATGTCATGTATTATAAAACAATTATAAATAGAGGGCTTATCTACTTCCCCATAGAGCGAAATTCAGGATTGCAGACAGTGACAGGAAAAGCAATAGCAATGCTCATTTACTTATACATAAAATAATTTTAATTGCCATTGCATGTATACATCAAAGCTATGATTGTACATTCCCTCTACAATATATACCTTTTCAAAATCTCCCATATTTCAAAAAGAAACTATTAAAAATATCATTGGTACATTTTTCATATATATATGTGATCTCAGAACTAATGGATTAAAAACTGAGCAGGTGTTCACAGACTATTAAAACTCTTTAACAAATGAATATGATGTGGGTGGATGGGGGAGTGAGAAGAAACATGTCATCTATAAACTTCTATCTGAAGGGAATAAAAGAAAATGAGTATGTCATCTATAGGACCCAGAGATGGAAGAGATTCAAGCTTATTTGTTTACACTGACAGTCTGAGTGAGAAGTGAGAAAGCACAGGCTTAGAAGATACCTCTTCCCCATCACTGGCATTTTGCCAAAAACGTATAGCAGAAAGATGGGAGTCAAAGTTAATATAGAAAAGGAGAAGGGCTGGGGAGTGAAGCTGTTTCACATAATAAAGTTTAGGATATGACAACAGGAGTGGGGGTTGCTAAATTACAGTAGAAATAAAGACCACATGGACTAGTCAAGATAAAGCTATTGTGTGAGATGGCTCACACTCATAAACTCTAATGTCACCAAGTATGTTGGCAAGATACAGAATGGGGAGGAAGACCATAAGCTATGTGCCAAATTATTCACTGAACGTGAGAAGTGACCTAGAGATCAGAGGTTGACAGTGGAGAGGAAGGATAAAAGGTGGTACAGTTCAGTGACCTAAGCCTTAAAGGAGGAATGGGTTTTACAAAAGGAGTTATCCCTTTTGAAAGGTAAAGTGTTACTAGAGAGTGTCATAGCTTTCAGATGATTTTTAGAAGACACTAGAATGAATATTGTTTCATTCCACAATGACACCACTCTCATGTAAATGTCAATATGCTTTCATAAGGAAAAGGGGGTTGGCATTATAGCGGCTATGCTCAAAATTGTGCTTCAAAGTTTGTGAATATCATCTTCCATTAAGTGATGGTTAAGAAAGTGAGAGCTGGTTTAAGGTCCTACAATGACATTAAACCTGTCCTCAAACTCTGTAATAGATATTCTGATAAAGAAAAGGCTACTTTACATATTAACAAAAGGCAGCAATTAGATAATATCTAAGGAAAGTATTGTGAAACACAGGAGCCCTAGGAAGATCATCTACACAAGTGGGGAAATAAATTTCAGATATCAATCTCGACAAGAAGGACTTCTTTTTGGCAATGAACAATGCTGTAAGATTTCTGTCATGCCAAGATAAGATTAGGGATTTTGTGTGTGTGTGTGTGTGTGTGTGTGTGTGTGTGGTTAAAGGACTGTGGTGTGGATAGTTGGTGACAAGCTGATGGGGAGTCTCATGAAATCTGAGCCCATATGATAGGTATTAGTTACTCCAAAGCCAACCTCATTGCAGATGCAGTAACAAAGCCTCTTCCGTCATATCCAGTGGGTTGGAATATTCAGAAATAGAGTTTCCTGGTCATTTAAGTTAGACTTTGATTGAAAACTTATCAAAAACCCTGTAAATATAAATTTAGAACTGTGGACAATTGTTATGGGCTGAATTGTGGAACCCCCCCTCCATTAGTATAAGTATCTCAGAATGTAATTATATTTAGAGACAGGCTATTTAGGGAGCTAATTAGAATGAAGTCATAATGGTGGGTCCTAATCCAATATAACTATGTCCTTATAAGAAGAGGCAATGTAGACATAGACACTTACAGCAGGAAGACAATGTGAAGGCACAGGGAGAAGTCAGCATCTACAAGCCAAGGAGAGAAGCCTTGGGCAAATCTTCCCTCTCAGCCCCCAGAAGGAATAAACTGTGTCAACAACTTAATCTCAGACGACTAGCCTCAAGAACTATGAGAAAATAAATTCTGTTGTTTAAGCCACTCAGTCTGAGGCACTATGTTATGGAAGTCCTAACAAACTAATGTAGTAATTTACATCATTGGCCTATGCTATTGATGCTGCCTTCTGGATTAATCAGAGTAGAATTTTAAAACAAGACTGAAGCAGGAACTGTGTTAAAATCCAGAGTTAGCAAATGTGTTCCTTCTAATCTTCTAACTCAGTGTACGTGAAATTGCATCTGGTTCAAACATGGAACTAGCATCTGATACCCAATCAGTACATACTATACAATGTCTCCCTACATCTGATATTAGAGTAATATAATGTCACAATGCAACAATTTGATCAATTTTTAAATAGTTTTTTTTGCCATGTTACTATTTGGTACATCTGATTATGACATTTCAAGCATCTCTGTAACAGTGAAAGAAAGGGTATTAAAGCACACTGAACAGATTCTCCTTTCCTTGCCTTTTACATTTATTACATATTGTAAGATAATATAATATAGAATAGGATTTCTGTCTTAATGAGCCCAGGTTTTACATTTTATACTGTGACATTTAGGGAAATGAATTATTACTTTATATGATACTTTTTATGATAATAGAGAAGAATAAATTCATTTGGTAAAAATTAAATTATATAAACGGGAATAATTTTATGAATATTTTTAACACAATTAAATAAGTTATGGCAGGAAAACTCCTACTAGCACTTTAGGTAAGAAATGTATCTGTCAAGACAAGACAAGAAGATTCCTTGTTGTTTTCCATAAATCCCTTAAAAAATGGGCAACATGTTATTAGAGCAGACATTTCAGGATAAAAGGTGTACAGAAGGGAAATAAGCATATAAAAAGATGCTCAGTATCATTAGTCATTAAGAAATTGCAAATTACAATCACAACAAGATACTACCCTATACCTCAATTTAAATGGCTTAAAGACTGACAATCCTAAATATTAACAAGGAGGGGGGCAACTGGAATTCTCATCCAAAACTGGTGGTGATATAAAATTGTACAACCACTTTGGAAAACAAGTTTGGTAGTTTCTCAAGTTAAATACATACCTACTGTAAGACTCAGCCATTCCACTTGCAGGTATCTACCCAAGAGAAATGAAAACCTATGTCCACATAAAGACTTGCACATAAATGCTCAATAACAGCTTGATGCTTAACAGCCAAAACCTAGAAACAACCCACATGTCCATTAACAGGTGAAATAATGAATTGTGCAATGAAGGCAATGGAGTATTACTCAATAATAAAAAATAATTGATAAACACAATATGCACGAATCTCAAAATAGTTCATCTGAATGAAAAAAGAGTATATGTTTTTTCATTGCTTTAAAATTCTAAAAAATTCAAACTAGTCTATAATGACATAAAACAAAACAGTGGTTGCCTGTAGCAGGTGTAGTGACAAGGATGGGTGGAATGGAGGGAATATGAAGAGGCAGGAATAAACTTTAGGACTGCCAAGATATATTCATTATCTTGATTGTGATGATAGTGTCAAAGATATATACATGTATCAAAACTTACCAAATTGTACACTTGAAATATTTGCAGCTTTTGTCAGTATTCTTCAATAAAGTTGTTAAAAAATGTAAAAAAGGGATTTGCCTTCTTAGTTACCCCTAGTCTCTGGAATTAGAGGCAAATATATATTGAGGTACTCCCATTAAGAGGGCTTTAATCAAGGGACCGTGGCCAGCTCATTTTGAGTGGCATTAGTGGTACACTGTAAATGATATTAAATGAGTCACAGATTTGTACAAAGAGAATGTTCAAGTATAGTATTAAAAGTAGCTCAGCAACAACATGCTTAAAGAAGACATAAATATATCACAGCAGTTTTGAATGGTGATGACCATTTATTCTTTTTTTCATTCAGGAAATGTTTCTATGTGGCTAATTTTAGACAGGCATTGTTTGTTTCTTGATAGTGCTTCACAGATCTTTAGTAATATTTTAAAGTAATTTTCTGTAGAATTAGAGGATTTTTGTTTCATAGCATTTCCTCAAGAGGTGCTCCACAAGTCCAAGTATGGCCATCCTTTAAAATCACTTTAATCAATGTGTAATTCATAATTATGCAATTATTTTGTGATTCAGAAGCATTATAAGTGTAACAGATCAGATTAACCTAGGATTTTAGACACTAATTGACTTAATAAGCCCCATCCATACCAGTATGCATCTCCATAAGTTATTATTTCTTCTATTTTCATATTCAATTGAATATAAAATGCTAAATAATAGATGAGTTGAGATCTAAGCCAAAAATATTAACACTTGCTTTTATCAAATACTTAAAATACATCATAACTAAAATTTTTCCATTAGATGAAATCTTAGAAACAGCTTCATGATATTTTAAATATCATACCCTCAAAATGTATACTACATAAAAGAGAATAAATAATAAATGTGAAATGATTTGTAGTATATATCTTTATTTGTCTGGTGAAAAGACAGCATAGGAGTTAGGGATGTAGGCTCTAGATGGTTCCCTGCTCTACCATTCACTGGCTTGTGACTTTGGGCTCCTTATTCAACTCTTCCAAGCCTCTTCTTCCTTATCACTGAAATGGAATGGTAATAGTTCCTATATCATAATATTCTTAATGCTTCATCCTTTGAATTTTATTACTTAAACCTAATACATTCCTACCGTCAAAAAAACCCTCAAAACACTGTAATATATTAGAAGAACTTCAGTGAAATGCCTTGGCTATTAAATGTCACCATTTGCTCCAAATAGCACTGAGTTAAACTAACTGAGGTCTAGAGTTAGTTTAAGGTACTTTCAAGGAATACATTAAAAAATATAGTAAAACTACAAGCATTGCAGATAAGAACAATGTCTAAAAACTGCCTCTATAATATTTTATGGTAAATGCATTATTTAAACAGAAGCAAACATGCCTCTCTGGAAATCTAGATACACTTTGTATGATCTGTATCAACAAAGTTCAAGACATTGTTCACAACTGGACTCTTAAAATTCTGGCAGTGGAATATATTTGAGACGTTATATTGTCACAAGATTCTGCCTTACCATGAGTCCCTTTAGCCCATTTGACAATCAGGGAAAACTTAGGCAAAGCACTGGATACTTATAAGCTGATGCTTGGGTTCTCTGACTTGGGGATGGAGACTGCTGCACGGTAGGGTGCTCTGACATGATGTGGCCCTTGCAAAAGCATTCCTCTCTCTCCCAAAGGTAAAAATTCCAGCCTTCCTGGCTCCACACCCCGAAGCATACTTCATGGAATTTTAGATATAAGGAAATTCAGTCTGGTCTATTTTTATCTCCTCATTTTATAGATAAGAAGCTGAGGCCAGAAATGGACTCAACCCTGTGTCTTTTGGATTCTGGTCAGTACTCTTTTAAGACTAGGTTTTACAAAAAGAATCAGAAACAGCTGATAACAAAGTTATGGAACAGATAGGTTAGACATTTCCAAATAAGATTTACTTATTAAAGCTCCTGGTGGAACAGAATAAGAGAAATGGAGAACGAGTAGCATGAACAGAGAAAGAAAGTAAAAATGGAGATTAAAAAATGAAAAGAAAAATAACAGATGGATATGTCAAAGAACATCATTTTTTAATGACACGAGGGAGCATGCCTTAAACATCTGGGGGAGAAAAATATGAACAAAGTAGAGGAAAAGGGGGAAAACAAAGGAAGAATAAAAGCATGGGAAAGAAAGAAAGAAATGAATGAAGATACAAGAAAGCATAAGAATGAAGAAGAAAAAGGCAAAGAATGGTGAGTTAGATGGCAGCCTTATTTAAAAAGTTACACTTCTGCCACAGGGGTCTAATTTTTAAACTTTCCCTTGTAGAAGATTTTGATTTACCAATGCTGTTACATGTAATTAAACATCCTTAACAGTTCTTGCTAAAAAGCCTTCATATTTCAACTGCCATAAACCACATAACTAGTTAATAGAATGGTTAAGTTTAGAATCTCTTTTATCAAGCAAATAAGAATAAAACAGAAAAAGAATAAAGGAGACTTTTATATAGTCATAACTAGCTGGAAATGTTAGGGTTTTTTTTAACATTCTTTTCATATTCATAAGGTTTTTAAGATTGTTTTTATATTTTAAAGTGTTTTCAAAATAACAGCTTTTCATCAATTTTTCTCTCAAAATTCGTTTCTTAAATTGAAAAAAATTTAAATAATGTTCATAAATATACTCTTTTATATTAACCAAACAGGAATTGGGTATCAAGAAAGTTCTGATTCTATTCTAATAGACTTAAAATATCTGACAAATAACTTACCCTATGCCATTTAATCAACTTCAGCATCACTCACACACCTCTTCTGCTAACTTGCTTCCCCACACATGGTTGTTTTTTAAATCAACACTACAACAATTAACAAAGTTTATCTCAGTAACCTCATATCTTGTTCAATGTACAACAAACTCATGTGTAAGTCTCTCAGGTATTTTCTGAAAATAAATGCCTGTGATTTGGGAGAATTTTCTAAAACTTCCTTTTGATACAATTTTATATGTCTGAATGACAAATCTTAAGATTGGAGTTGTTGCTTCTGTTGATCAATTAGAAATAAACCGGCACTGCAAATCTACCAATAAAGTATAAAAATGCAAGGATGAGTGTATGTCTTACACTTTTCCTATTAAACTACATATATATATGTGTATATCTATATTTAAGTAAAATATTTAGTATTTATATTAAATATATAAATACATATTTAATTTAATCTGTATTTAAATTTAATATTTAATAAACAAAATAACATATATAAATTACATGTGTATATGTGTATTTGTGTGTATACATATATACACATACACACAACAGACACACACATACACACACATATATATACACAGTCATATCAGGATCTAGGGTATCTATGTCTCATTTATTTTAAAATTAAATTTGTTTCTGTTATAATACCTGTAAACCAACTGATTTAAAAACATTTCAGATCAAATTATTTTTTAAACTGATGCAATATTTAATATATGTAATTTCTATTATTTTTACATCATTATAGTTATTTAAAATTTTATAATAGCCATGTAGCCATAAGTTAACTTTAAAATCATAAAAGAGTATTATAAAGCTATGGATGATCACTTCTCTTTCTTTGATCAAGTTGGTGTTTGTAATGACTATAAAAACCATAATTATGCAACCAAATATTAAAAAGGTGATTCTAGGTCAAATGCAACATAAGTACCTTACTCATCTTTATTTGAAACAAGGCTACTGATGGGAATATAATATTTTTGACATTTCTCTTATGTCTACAGTAGTCCTACTTCCATATGGTCTAATACGGATAATAAGCTTTACTTTAAGCAAATTGAACTTTTTACACCCTCAAAAGCCACAAAATCAGATGGTCTGTGGTTTTTGCAGCTGGTGCACTGTACTCACTTTGGGTAGTGTTATGTGAAAAATATTTCACTCCCCAAGCCTTAGACAGAATCAGTCATTAATGAAATGCAGGCAGTACAATGAGATCATATGAAGTACAGATTTCAACAGCCACACTAGAAACACTAAAGGAACTCAGAACATGAACACAAATCAAGTTCTTACCAGCAGAAAAGAAAGAATGGAAAAGTATAAGGAATGCCTTTGCAGACTTAGCATTTGCTTTGAAAACAACTGTTAACCACTACCTTGAAAGAAGTTTTATTTAAGCATTTGTAGACTAAATAATCTTAAATTTGATACAGAATAACAGAAAATACTTCAGACATAATGGTATGTTACAAGGTTATTCACCATAATACAACTATTAAAATCAAAAAATGATTTGCCTAATATATGTATGGAATTTGCTTACTTAATAAAACCAGCTGTCATCAGTGCACAATTTTAAAATAATATCTTATTTGGGACACATCCAATTAAACTATTGTTTATTTTTATTGAAATATTTTACAAAACTATACTATTCAACAACAATATTGAAACATATTCTTTAAAGCAGGAACTGGTGCAAAAACAGAATTTTTAATTCTATTCTTGAAAGAAGAAATGAAAATAGAATTGTTTATATTTCTTGTCACAACCCATTGTCTTCATTCTAAAGTAAAGCACCTTTAAATATTTCTGCTTCCAATCCATTTCCCTGTTTATGCAATTCTTTTAAAATACACTCCTTTTACAAATGAAGTAGATCTTTACAGAATAAAAAAGGAAATGGTGGTGAACAAGAATAGACACTAAAAAGGGAATATTTTTGACCAAATGAGTTTGAATTTGTGAATTTCCACTAGATTATGAATAACTTGTATGTCTTAACATCATTTGCTATTTCTGTTAACACAAGGCAATAGAAAAGAAATTGCACAAATGATTGTTCTACCTTTATTTTTAAAAGCCCTAAAGTAAATAGTTCATGTTTAGTTCAGAAGGATTCAACTGGAATTTGAAAGGGCTATATTTAGGTAATAATGTCATTATTTTAAATATTCATTAACAGAATAAATGCTGTGTGTTATCACTTAAGAAAATACATCTACAGTAAAGCCCTACATTTCTCTACATCTGTTATCCATAAAATCTTTATGTGTCTTAGGCATGCCACCTGGCACTAAACCCTAGCTTACACTTGGAACGCTGATTAACTGGAATAGTACACACTGCACTAATAGATTAGAGATGAGGAGTAAAGTTGTATCATATTATGCTTTCCATCAGGTATGTTGAAATCCAGTGGGGAATCATGGATTTTCTTCTTGCTCTGGGGTGCTGCACTGTTAGTATCTCTGTAACATACTGTGCACTACAAAGGACAGGATACAGCTATGAAGCTTTCTAACTGATCATGGGATTTCCCTTCTATCCCACTTCCTCTGTTGTCATGTACTTTGACACTCATTAGGGTATCACAGAACTGTAGCCAAAAATCACACCTGTAATATGCTGATAGGAGGTTGTAATTATCTTTGGAAATTACCATGTCTTAAATTCTTTTATATTGATACTATGCCCTGCATGGCAGACTTTCAACTTGATAAACAAATACTGACTAAGAATCATATGCCAGG
The DNA here is from genome assembly GCA_032199065.1 of Smutsia gigantea. NCBI lineage: Eukaryota > Metazoa > Chordata > Mammalia > Pholidota > Manidae > Smutsia > Smutsia gigantea. Next base: position 60,265 of record JAVSCE010004702.1, on the reverse strand, counting down.
TAATATTCTAGGCATTTAGATTATATCACTGAATGAAACAGACAAAAATCCCTGCCAAAAATTCCTGCCCTCATGAGGTTTACATTCTAGCCAGAGGTGATAAACACCAAACATAATAAATGAGCAAATTATACAAAAAGTCTGATGATGGATAAAGCAGACTTCATTGCATAGGAGTTCCAGGGAAGGAGGAGTTTATTGCATTTTTAAATAAAATGGTCAGCAGTCACATTAAGGTGATATATTACCAAATTCTTAAAGAAAGTAAAGGAATTAGCTATGCAGATATCCTGAGGAAGCATACTCAAGTAAACAGCCTGCACAGAGGCCCTAAGGTGAGAGAAGCACATGTACAAATTACATGTCTTCATTCAGTCAAGAACAATCTTTTTAAGTGTGAATTATCTAGTATATATGAAAAAGTGGCATAATACAAATCATTATTTGTTTCCTTTTCAATTTAACATATGTTAGACAATCTCAGAGGGTAGGTAATTTAATACTATGATGCTTACTCTAATTCTTTCTCTCCCTTTCTTCCCCTACTCATTTTATTCTCTCCCCTTTTATTACCTTTCCATCCCATATAAATGAGCACCAATACAGACAGAAGTAAAAATGCACTGAATTTGGAATAAGAATGGATTTTTATTAACAATTCTGCCCTTAAAAAGCTGGGTTAGTAAAGCAAGTTTCTTTGATTATCTGAGAAAAAATTTCATCAATAACACAGGTGGTAGCAAGGAAAAAGGTGGAGTAAAGTAATCCCTCAAAAATTGATAAGAATAAAATGTGTTATAATTATGGGGAAGTGTTTGGTAGCCCACAACTACACAAAAAGAGTACATATGGACAATACTTACATCTAATGATAACATTTTAAAAATACTTGTTAACATCAGTATTATGTTATAGGGATGATAAATAAAAAAGTAAAGTATTTTAAACATTTTTATACTTCTGAACATTTTTTTCTCTGAAGACAGTAATGATTTGGTAAACTTTAAATAAATTGGTTTGATATGAGAAATTAAAATTAATAAGATATTATGATTCCATAGTTCATTATCATGTAACCATTAATAGTTTCTTTGGAAACCCTTTATTTCCCTAATGTTTATCTACAGTGCTGGGATAGAGGATAGTTACAGACAGGGAACTGCTGAGAGAGGAAGCTGAGATAGAATACCCACAGTGGATAGGAAGCAACTTTGAGGTGAAACAAATACACTTTCAAGGTATTAATCAAGATGCATGAGTGGAAAAATTTTTGAGACCAGTTTGACAATAGATACCAAAGCCTTAAAAATGGGTATTATTTGACTTTATAATTAACATATATTTATCTAACATAGTTATCTAAATGTTTTATAAGTAACTGTGTTTATAAATGTGATAATAAGATAAAATATGAAAAGATCCAATGACTAAGAAAGCCTGTACTCAAGGAATAAAATTTTATAGCCTATGCTTAGAACTAAAACTACAATGAGCAAAATTTTATGTTGAAGTACTTAAGAATTGTTATTTAAATACTGTCATGTGTAGTACTATAATAATGAAGACAACTTTAGGAATTTAGATTACTATTGCTTACATAATAATTTCCACTTAAAACTGCTGAATGTTAATTGATTTGAATTTCAGAAAACAAAAGTGACAGTCAAAATGAAGTTAGCTGGTGTTTCTACATTCAAGATGGTTCTTTACTGCTACACAATTAATAGCAGTAACATCTTACAAAACTTTGTGAATCAGTGAGCAATAACACCTCACCCTTATGTAAAGTCTTTGTTAGGGAATCTTATAGCCTCAAAGGACTTAGTTACCCTTTTTATCAGGTACAAAATGAAGCATCAGGGAGGTTAAGTCCCAGGACAGGAATAGAACCCCAAATTCCTGATAATCAGCTTCCAAACTATTCATAAGAATCCAGCAGACTTTGACAGTGATTCCTTTGAGCAGTCAAACTATTGCCAGGTGGGTAAGTTTATGAGCAGACTATAAAATGTAGTGTTGGCCTGGCTGCTGATCCAGTGAGTGTAAACAATAAAGGTGAAGAATGGGAAAAGATTCCTGAAAAAGGGTCTAGTGAACTAAGGAAGAAGTGAGTATTTCTCTGTAATTCAAGTTAGAAAGAAAAAAATGAGACCAAGAAAATACATTATAAAGAAGCCCTCCTCTGGAACAGAGAAAGAATTTAACTAACAGATAGATGTACTATTATTTATGACTACTAGAATTAGTTGTTAAGGACCATCAACACCTACTAGCATGAATTTTTAGCAATATATTATTGTTAAATATATGTGATAGTCATAGGGAAATTATCCTCATGGATAAATTGTTAGTTTTTTGGTTTTCAAACAGTCCTGGGGATACCTATTTATATATATACCTTCATATTAGTCAGCTTCTATCTACCTACATTTACTCAGTCATTCATAAGTTTGCTCCCAAATGTACTATATATGTTCACTCTACATGATAAATATACTATACTTGATAATACACACCTTTTAGGGGCCACTATACAGATGTTTTACTGAGAAAAAATTAAATATCATGGTACAAAAACACTTTACATCATGTTTTAACTTTCAAGCTATCTTTCCTACTAACATCTTGGCTGCTGCTAAATATATGAAGTTCTATGGATCTTGACTTCACTTGATTTTAAAAAGAAAATAAAGGATATATCCACAACAAATGGTGTAATTCAAAAGACAATGGATGTGGTAATAAACCATTAACTAACTGTTTGTGCTTTCCAGATAATATAAAGACAACTGAAGATATAGCTTATTTTGTAAGTCATGAAAAACTTTTTAAAAAGGTAGAAATTTTAACTATAGTACATGAAACACTAAGGTTATTTTTAAGGATACTTTTCATTTTAAGAATGGGTGTTAATTAAAATTCAAATATTTGATGAAATAAGATATCTATCCAAAACAGAATGTCTAAGAGATCCTAGAACCTCAAATGATTTCACTAATATGTAAAAGACAAATTACAATTGCATAAGATTAACTGTAGGATGGTGTTGCAATACAGGGTGCAAACACAAGGGAAAAACAAAATAACCGCAAAACTGATGTGACAAAAATGAACTTTTATAACTGTAAAACTTCAAAAACTGTTATCAACAAATGCCACCAACTACAGAATCACACCTCAGTGGTGAAGATGAGCTTCTAAATTTAAACTGTGTAAGGCATGTGAGGCACTTAGCAAAATTATTTTTCCCCCCAAATTTGTAAGTAACAACCTAGAAGACCATGTTTGAATAAAAAAATGTATAACTGAATTCGAAGTTCACAATTAAACAGAACATACGATAAACATTTGGTTGGGTGATATGTAATGTAATCAATGAAAATATATGCATCATCCATTTTGCACTTTGTGTCACCACAAGGGCTGTTATTTTCTATAGGTTCCTTACTGCACCTATACGTGTACTGTTGACCCTTGAACACGGGTTTGAACCATGTGGGACAACTTAAAACACAGATTTTTTTCAATAAATATATTAGAAAACTTTTTGGAGATTTGTGACAACCTGAAAAAAACATTAATTTTTCTCTTTACTGTAAGTATATAATATATACAACATACAAAATATTTTAGTTGACTGTGTCATAGGTAAGGTTTCTGGTCAACAGTAGCTATTGATAGTTAATCTTTTGGGGATTTTCAACTGTGCAGGGGATTGGCATCCCTAACCCCTGGTTTTTCAAGGGTCAATAGTAGTTAATGATGAGTCACACTTTTTCTAGGTAATATAATGACTCACAGACACGATCATAATACATGCTGGTCAGTCTCCAACTTACTGAATCACCATCTTCACAAAGTCAAGTGATACTAAGCAATTATATAATATGGCTTTATGGAATCAGAAGAAATCATCATCGTACATTTTCTTCTAACAGCCCTAACACAAATAAAAATAGTTTTACTAATATTTATTTAACAAAATCATTGGGTTTACGTGGTTTCAGGAAAATAATACTGGTAAAGAAGGAGTAAGTTCTTGAATTTTTTGGCTAAATTGAGTAGAAGGACTAGATGCTACCAGTTGCTATTTAGACTCAGATAACCAAGGTGGTTCCTTTTTTTTATTATGAACAACCTGCCAAAAAAAAAATCAAGGCTGCAGATGCAAGGCAGAAACCAACCATTTCAGAAACATATACTCAAATATATTCACCTACTAAATAGGGTATAAAAAAACATAAAAATCCCCATCTTGTAAAGGAGGTTTGTATAAATCAGCTTGAATTCTAGGTAACCATTAACAATCTCACTCTGAATAGATTAAAGAGCAATGAATTCCCCCCAAAAGTGGAAAAAAACGAGACTCTTTTATACACAAGTATGTAAATAAACACAGTAACACAAATAGTTATGTACTCTGAAGAAAATATGTTATAAGATTTAAAAAGCTGTATCATGACCAACGGCAAAGCAAAGTTTTACTGCTGGAGAATTAAGATCTCTCTCCTAGGCTTATCCTCTCAAAAGGGCTACAACTTGCCAATACTCACCCAACTAGTCCTGAAAACAAGTGAAGCTTCAGGAAATGCTCTGCGTTGGACCCATTATAGGGGATTGTGTCAACGAACCAAACGTAAAGGAAAAACTAAATACATCAAAGAAACAGAGTAATTTCCATTAAACATTTTCTTTCTTCAATCATTTGTCTATTATTTTAAAAGCTCATTAAAGAGGAAAATTAATCTATATTCATTATTACATTTCTAATGATCATAATATTATTTAAATCATTCTTAATATACTAAAATTGATAGAGGCCATCAATAATATAAAGTTCATCCATCATATTGTCATATACCATGTAGCATTCTACTTTGTTAAGTCAAAGTCATGCTCCTAATTGCTAAACTTCAAACAACTGATATACCACAACATTCATAAAACAGAACTGAGCTACTGGGAGTAAGAAAAAATACAAAAAAGTAGCAGACCTCAACAGCAGACAGTAAAATTAACATTTCAACAGCTCATGCCTTTCATCTCAGTCTCAACAGTACATTTTTTTCTGGAAAAGCTACGATTTAGTTTAGAGAGATGCAGAATTACATAAAACATCTGGAATATGGGACAAGAAATATTGGCTTATTATCCCTCTTAGAACCTCTCCATGAAAAATTTAATAGATCTGTTTTGGTAGTTTTAATCTCCAGAGCACCTCAAGCTATGTTATGGAAACATTGTCTCGGTCATTTATATTAGAAAGAACACCTTGTGATGAAAGCAAATATACCCTCTTTCAAATTATGAGCGCTTTTATTATCATCAAACTTTTCATCAAATATGTATATAGATATGTGTGTGTGTGTGTGTGTAAACATTCTGCTTGGAATTAAGTTTTTGTATCTTTGTGATTGATCAGACTGCAATCTTGGCAAAAATGCAGTCCTTTCTTATGTTCTGCAGATAAATGATTTTGCCTTAATTCTGACATTTACATAATACATAATGCAGTGTAAGTTAGAGAAATTTCATGATATGAACACTAAAATATAATTTACATTGGTCTTGGAAAGAAATGATACTGATGATTTTTAAAAGTTAAAAATTATTTTTTGATTTAACACATTTTATTATTCCATATTTAAATGATAGTTTCAATATTTACTGTTAGAAAAAAATGATTTTTATTTAATACTAAAATAATACACATAGCTGAAAATAGTTAATAACTTTTAAGAATCAAATTTTGTTATTAAAAATCTTACTGCTAGTAAAAATTTAGTATTGAGAATGTGTACGGCTGAGGAAGATTAGACAATGAAGTGATTTGCCATTAAGAATTTATACAAAAAGTAATCTACAAAAGTTGGTGTTACATTCTTATATAGTAATCTCATATTTACTGTAAAATTTTAGAATTAAGTTTCAGTGTATTTGCATATCAAAATTGAAGACAATTTCACATAATTGAAAATACAATAAAACACTATTTTTAAGTGATCTTTTAAAATTGGCACATTATATGAAAGCTATGCTATCATTAATAATACTCAAAATATGTAATAGGCCTCTACATATTCCAATTAAAAATAGAAGTCCTTAAAATATTTAAGTATTTATAGTCTATAAAGATTTTCAGGGACATTTTTATTAATTTGACACAGATACGCCTTCATTTCTAATGTTACAAACCTGAATCATTTTAAATGCAATTAAAAGTGGTTATGAAAGAGTGTGGACTTCCTTGTGAAGTAGGAAATCATTCTTGTGATTAACATGCAAACGAGCTCATGCTGGCAGAATAGATTGGGGTTTTAAAACCCCAATTACTTTTGTATGATTATCTATTTACCAGTACACAGTCTATTTTCATTTTTCATCTAATACTAAATCAGTTTGCTTACATTTTTAGCACAGCAATTAATATTTACAATAATTATGACATCAAGCACTGCTGAGAACTCCAAGTAAACCATTTACCTCAATCTCTTTTCTTTATATGATTAATATCCTTTTATAGTTTAATGCTGTATATGAGGTTACCATTATGTAAAAATCAAAATTATGAACCACTTTCCTCTTTAAATTTAGTTATAATACATATTGTGGAATACTAGTAAGGTGACTATTGTTATAATATGAAAACCCAAATTTTTCAGTTTGATGAGAATATGTAAAAACAGTTTAATCGCTCATAGTATGAAAAACAAATATATACAGGGCACAATAAAATGTGTCATGAATCTTTCATTTTTAAAAGAGGTTACAGACAATTCTAAACTTTCACTAACACTTTGATTCATACCTGCTACATACTGCACATATACACATTTTTCCAGACTTCTAAAGAAAATTATAATGCATTAATGACAGGAACCATGGTAATGGAAAAAAGGTCACCCTCTCTTGAACACCTTCTGTTTTAAACCATTATATAAAGACATTCGAGAAAGCAAAGAATTAAAAGCCAGCCTTTGTGCAACCCATTACTGAAATATTATAGAATAATCTATATCAAATGTAGAGGAACAGCAGATTCTTTTGGATCTAAATTAACTGCAGCCATAGAAACGCTTTTATGCTTATTATGTATCTGCATGTTGATTCAATTATTAAAAGAACACCTGACAGCATCAGACTTATTTAATTGAATTAATTAAACTGGATGAATAATCACTGAATTCCTTTTGTGTGAAATTTGTACTGAAAAGTAACACTGGCATTTGGAAATTGCAAGTAATTTGCATGGTGAAATACAGTGAACATGGAAATCTCCTATTTCAGGATGCTGGGTTTTTTTTTTAGCTCCCCTGCTCATATAAGACACATGAACAGATTCTTGCAATGGATATTTTCTTTTGTACAGTACCCATTTATGAATACTTTTTATCAATATATTAAGCAATTTTTCAACAATTATCCCTCAATATCACAATTTAAATTTTTCTTAAAGGTGAAAAATATTATGCAAACTGTCATTTTTGCAAAAGTGAAATGACATCAATGTATCCTTAAAATTATAAGGCAAGATAAATTCTTGTTTTAAGATGGATTGCTAAGACATTATTATCGCCATAATAAAAATGTAACAATTTGAAGTCAGAAGTGAAAAACAATTCAAAATAATATATCAGTACAGTTAGTTATCTTCCACACACACTTTTTTAGGAGGTATTTGTTTCTTTTTTGATTGAATGTTTAAAGCTTTCACCTAGCATATGTTAACATTTCTCGCATTTTATTAAGATAAGTATTTGTAGTTTGTTTACATGCATGATGATTTTAGATACTTATTTTTAAAAGAATGACAGTAGGAAAACTTCCTACACACATATTTTCCATGAGTTAAGCTCACAGATAAATGTAAAAGGAAAATTGTGTTAAGGTCTGGTTTTGCTGTCATATCATAACAAAATGACAATATTTAAAAATATTCTTAAAACACCCATTTTCTGCACTTGCTTCTGGCTATTAGGTTTTTCATCCTTACTATGGGGGCATCAATTCATCTCCTTACAGCTTTATATTTTTTTCACCACACTCATGCCACTGGGAAGATGCATTTACTATTGTTAATTCATTACTGAAGATAAAACTTGATGAAAATCCTGATACTTGGTTAATCTTTAAATATACACTTCCATATACATTATACTTCAATATATACCACATAATGTTTTGATCAATCTTTTTTCTTTTTTATTGTGAGCAGAAAATTATTGTACTTTTTACTTGAGATGATAATTACTCTACACAATTTTTGTCATGACTATTTATGAGAGTCTGTTTACCATAATAAATTATGGTATATGAAATCACACACCAATTAACATCTACATTCTCCAGATCAATGAACCTTTCAAATATTCAGGTTGATCACACTTGAATTTGCTCACATTAAAATTATGCTTGATCCCTTCAACCTTTGATCCACATGCCTTCTTCATGTTATCTTTATTTTCACTTTCTTTGCATTCCTCAGAAATACTCCTGTGTGGTCTTATTTACCATGGTTAAATCTGGTGCATGATACACCATCACTTGTTCCAAAATAAAAATGAAATATAAAATATAACATGCTATTTATAATAAAAATAATTCATGAAGCAACTCAAGTATTTAATGAAACTGCTTTCTGTCACATTGAAATTTCTATCATTCTATATAACTTGTTTCTTCATGATTTAAATTACAATTATATAAAAAGTTTTGCAAAATACTTTGTGAAAAATCTATGACTCCATTTTAGTACCCATATTAATAATATTAGTGGTTAGATTTTTATTTTACATAAATTATACAAAGTATGTTGGTAGTACACCCCATTCTTAATACCAGTTTATTATAGCTTTATTTCATAATATTGGATGTGGAAATGGAAACAGTGCCATCATGTGATACTTTTCAGGGTACTTCACTTCTTATATTCTCAAAGTCTGAGCATACAGCAACTCTACAAATAAAGAGTTTGTAGAAAGGCAGAGAATGGCAATACAATATCACGCAGTATTTTGCAACTACATCCAGTATTTGTGATTTGGGGTAAAAAATTAGGAACACGTTTTAATACTTCAAAGATAAGCAATACTTGTATTTGTGTATATATACACAAATTCACACAGAGATGCCCTTTATTAGAAAATCTAACTGTTTTATTCTAGCTCATAAAATCTTCTTCATTTACAATTTCAATATTTGAAAATAAAAAGGGGGCACTTAATAAACAGAGCAAATTTATTATTTTAACTGGCAAAAATTAGTAGTTAGGGAGGGGGAAAAACTTAGATGGAATGTAAATATCAACTCCAACCCAAATTAAACTTATGTCTAAAATTTGAGCCCAGTTTCTCCACACTTTTTTTTCCTTTAGTCAAGAGACATGGATGTTTCTCCACTAACTTAAGAACTATCACACACTAAAATGCTAGATTTGGCAAGGTATACATTATTTATTTGAATTTCAAAATCATCTTTGCAAACCATTTGAAATTCAAAAACTAGAACAACCATACATAAGTATGAAAATTTGCACAACAAATTATCCCTGCTCTGTTTCCCATAACTCACTCTGTTACTGCCATTTCATTAAAAAGTAGCTTTTGAAAGTAAGAGGTGTAAATTTGGGAGCTCCTCCCTTACTTTCAGGTCTTAATTTATACAAGTATACCATTGCATTTTACGGATAGCTGTGTATCATTCAAACACTAACAAATATATACAATGTTAACCCAGGACTTGAACATAAGCAATGAATCAATTTATAATAACTTTAGTAACTCATGACTGATCTACTGCACATTTCATGTTGGTGCACACATAATCCAAGTTATTTCAGTTTTAAATTTTTACCATAAAAAAACTGAGCTACAATGCAAGATTTAAAGATATTGATAACTCTAAAAATGTAGTTCTAAAATAATTACCCTGAATCAAATCCTTTTGTATATCCTTTGTGATACACTGTAGCACAATACTTAAAATTTCACTCCAAATGGATTTAATGAAAGAAGAGAGAAAAGGCTTGAGAAAACTTTTGTTCACATAGCACAAGTGTAGCTGCTTGTTTTTTGAATGGTGAAAATAATCTCTAATCACAGAAGCCTGAAGTGAACTTAATTACAGTCACTGGAAAAATTAAGTGAGGAAAACTTCAGCAGTAGGAAAGAGGTAAAGGTAACTGTGACTTATTAATAAGTCTTGGTTCTAAAAATTCCTCCCTTGCTAAAACAAATTAAAATGAAAGCTACCAATTGGTGAACTCATAATTGCATAATCTTTTCTAGAAGAAGGGTGGGTTTTGGAATTACCTTAACACATTTTATTATCATCATCACTATTCCTCTTTCCTCAAATTAACATGAAACATGGACTCCTTGGCATGTTTTCTATTTGGAAATATTACTATTCATTGGGTAAAGTACTATTTTCTTTTCCAAAATTGGTTTGCAGACTTTTGTCTTCTGGTAGAGAAGAACCTGCAGTATCCTAACATTTTTTCCCCCTTCATGAAATATGTCTTCCATAAATTCTTAGTTCTTACAACTTGTCCTGATCCTGATTTTTCAATAGTTCTTTCAGAGAAGTAAGAGACAGAAGATTTTTCATGGTTTTCAAAAATGTAATATGTTTTTCCTTCCAGAATAAGATTTACCATTGATATGTCTATATTTTCGCTATGGAAAAAGAGCCAGCATTGCCAATTCTTTTAAACTCAGTCCCGACTGATTTTGCACAAACCACAGAAATCTAGGAAACCCATCGACAGAGTTATGAATGGGGCAATGAACTTCTCAACCGAACCCACCCTGATTTTTAACATTACATTTCAGTCTCAACTTTTCTTTCTTCTAGAGTAGCAGTATTTGGCAAGATAGGTGAAAAATTATAAGATCAAGATACAAATTCCATTTTATATATCTGTACCTTTAAACAACATTAAGAGCAATCCTCCCACCAGAAAAATAGTGCGAGAACCCTACAGCAGCAATTTGTTATTGATTGTCAAAATCACCAGTTTGTTATATTATTATTAGATAATTATGTTTGTTAGATAACCCATTTCATGATAGAACAAAATTGAATGATCCTTGGGTTAGGTAGTAATTTTTACTCTTCAGGAGGGAAAATAAATGGCTTTGTCTACTAACTTATTTAAATAACAGTAAAAGTTGCATGTGTTCCATATGTAGCTCATTAAAGCTTTTATCTCTATCATACCCATCTTTAATATTTCCCATCCACCCCCGTACACACTTCCATGTCAACACACACAGGCACAGACCATAAAGTTTGGTGAACTTCACTGGGACTCATCAGTCGGTTGGCAATTCAGTAGGTGGGGACACCTTTCTGTTAGCTAATGCAACATAGCCATTTGATGCACATAGGATATGAGACCATTGAAAATATCACAAAAAGACTTAATGCACTTATTCTAATTACAGATATTTGACATTTCATAAGAAAGTAATGCTATTTCCTGGAGAAAATGAACAAAGCCTTCCTAGCCTGAGTAGAAGGTGACAAGCTTTCTTCACAGCCAATCCAATGACCAATTCAAATATTTCCTGACACAATAGCCAAGAATATTCACTTACATTCATCAAGCCTCATCTTTGTACATCTCCGTGCCTAATCTTAGCTATTATTAATGATGCACTCTTTAATTCTTCTACAGTTTTATATACATATTAAAAGACCTGCTTGATATTTGATCACTATGATGTCTTTTACTATTTTAACCATTATTCTTATCACTTTAGCCAGAGACTTATGTCCGCTAAGGGAACTGAAAAACACATTGTAATAGGGTATTATCATAGGTTTGGGTAGTATATTTTGTATTTCACATAAAACTAAGTTATAACTTCAATATATATTTTTATAGTCTACAAATTATTTTTTATCATTAAGAGATTTACTTATATTCATCACAAAGTGTTTCATAAGGTTGTGTTTTGCTGAAATTTGTATTCCAATTAAATAATAATTGATGGCAATTAAGTAAAGACATTAAATAAGCTTCATCATGGACTTTGGTGCTACCCAAGGACTTCACAGGAAGAAAGAATGCAAAACAAATCTCATTCAACAACAAATTGTAAGAAAAATTTGTACTTTTTTTTGTTAGATTCCTGGTATTCAAACATCACAGACTAAGATAGGTATAGAAGGAGGTTGGGAATGGGGGACAAAACATTTTGTAAGTTTAAAATACTACCTTAAAAAAAACAAACGGTATATCTAGAAGGCATTTTTAAAATTAGAAGTTAATTTAAAAACTCTGAAAACTTATTCCACTTCATTTTTCAATGTGTATCCCACTCATAAAAACGATCAAGTCATTGTTTGAACAGAATTACTTGACTTTAATATATCCATAATTTCTACCAACCAATCTTTACCCCATAAACATCTGGAAACCAAATCTGTCATCAATAATAAAATGATTAACTCTGAGGCCCATTTCTATCCAGTAAGACTTTAGAAGTCATAATCACAAAGGCATTGACTATAAGGAGCCCATTAGTTTATAAGCTTCTTCAGCCTCCTGTAGTTATAGTTGTCTTTTTTAAAATTTGATTCCCATAGTATGCCTCTTATGGGACACAATAATAACTAAATTAAAATTTTAAATAATGTTAGTCCTAGTTACTGAATGTTTTTGCCTTGTGAGACACACAAAACCTCAAAATAAGGAAAAAATGCAAAAACAAACTTCTTCACACTCTCATTTAGAAAGTAACTACATATAAAGAAATGCCTATGTACATCTACTTTTATCCTTTTGTCCCATAGAGGTAACCATCACTGAACACTTGTCATAGTTTCCATTTTTAAATTTAAACAGCTGGCAGTTGCACATAAAACCCTGAAATGTATACTCACAAAAAGCACATACACACACATACAATTTGTTTTCTAAGATATAAACATTTTTCTTTTTTACTGGGTAATGTGATGTGTTGCAGAAATATTATTTTAAAAACATGGTTACCAATTACTATTTGCTGTTGATGAGCATTTAGATTGTTTCTGATTTTGTTGTTATTATGAACGATGCTACATCCTTGGCTATACAGATACCTTAGTTTTCTGAGTTTTTTGAGGTTGGGAGGCACAGAGAATATTAAAAATATGGTAAAATTTAATGTTTCTTCCCCATATATAAAGTACATTTTTATTATAATAACTAATATGAACGGCTGTCCTCAAAGATAATTTGTGTGCCTTTAATAATTTGCCTGCCTACAGGTTCCAACTATTAAGAAATGCAAATATTTCCTTCTACCATTTGGCCAATATTTCAAGCACAGATATTCATAGAGAAATATGTATATTCATACAATATTCCCCTTTGAGTTATAAGCTTTCATTACCTTAGCCATGTTTCACATACACCTCATAAGACAGAATGGAACTTTTTAATGGTAGCATATAAATAGCTAGACAAGGAAGTAGCTCTTTCCACCCAGCAAGCACTGGCGCTGGTCACCTCTGACTCCCACCGTAGCTCTAGGGGCTGGACAGATCCAGAGAGTAGAATTTCTGGGCACTAGAAGGTATCACTGACACAAAGTTATTATTCCATAGGAATCATTGGTAATATAAAATGGAAAAAGAACCTGGTACAACCCAAAATCCTTCAAACACCAGAAAGAGAGCTAACTGGAACTGATATCACCAATGTTCCTGATAAAGATTTCAAAATAAAAATCATAAAACATACATACAAAGCTACAGAAAAATATTCAAGACCTCAGGGAGGACTTCAAGAAAGAGGTGGAGACTTTGAAAAATGAAGTATCCAAAATGAAACATACAATGGAAGGATTTAAAAGCAGATTAGATGAGGGAGAGGAGACGATAAGTGAAATAAAATTACAGAACAGGAATACAAAGAAGCTGAGGCACAAAGAGAGAAAAGGATCTCTAGAAATGAAAATATTAAGAGAATGGTGTGATCAATCCAAACAGAACAATATTTTCATTATAGGGGTACCACAAGAAGAAGAGAGAAAAAGGGACAGAAAGTCTCTTTGAGGAAATAATTGCTGAAAAATTCCCCAATTTGGGGAAGAAAACAGTCTCTCAGGCCATGAAAGTGCACAGATTTACCAACACAAGGGACTCAAGGAAGCTAAAACCAAGACATATAATTAAAATGGCAAAGTTCAAGCACAAGGACAGAGCATTAACAGCAGTCAGAAAGAGAAAAAAGATTACATACAAAGAAAAACCCATAGGGCTATCATCAGATTTCTCAGCAGAAACCTTAAAGGCCAGAAGGGAGTGTGATGATATATTTAATGCAATGAAACAAAAGGGCTTCAAACCAAGAATACTCTATCTAGCAAGACTATCATTTAAATTTGAAGGACGGACTAAACAATTTCCAGATAAGCAAAAGTTGAGGGAATTTACCTCCCACAAATGATCCCTATAATGTATTTTGGAGGGACTGCCATAGATGGAAGTCATCCTAAGGATAAATAGCTGTCCTCAGAGAAAATAAAACCGCAGTAAAGGAACTAGATCACTTAATTACTAAACAAATGCAAAATTAAGTCAGGTACCCACAAAGTCAGCCAAGGGATACACAAAGAGTACAGAATATGACACCTAATATATAAAAAGTGGAGGAGGAAGAAAAAGGAGGGGGAAAAAAAGAACCTTTAGATTGTGTATGAAATACCAGTAAGTTAGACTGTTAGATAGTAAAGAAGCTGCCCTTGAACCTTTGGTAACCATGAATCCAAAGCCTGCAATGGCAATAAGTACATATCTATCAATAATCACCCAAAATGTAAATAGACTGAATGCACCAATAAAGAGACTTAGAGTTACAGAATGGATAAAAAAATACCTATCTCTATGCTACCTACAAAAAACTCACATCAAACACAAAGACATACACAGACCAAAAGTGTAGGGATGGAAAAAGATATTTCATGCAACTAATAGGGAGAAAAAAGCAGGAGTTGCAGTACTTGTATCAGACAAAATAGACTTCAAAACAAAGAAAGTCACAAGAGACAAAGAAGGACATTACATAATGATAAAGGGGTCAGTCCAACAAGAGGATATAACCATTTAAAATATCTATGCACCCAACATAGGAACACCTAAATATATGAAACAAATACTAACAGAATAAAAGGGCAAAATAGAATGCAATGGTTTCATTTTAAGACTTCAACATATGTTTCATTCCAAAGGACAGATCAACCAGACAGAAAATGAGACAGAGGCACTGAAGAATACATTAGAACAGATGCACCTAACAGACATCTACAGAACACTCCACCCAAAAGCAGCAGAATAAACATTCTTCTCAAGTGTATAAGTGATCAAGAAGAAGTAAACAACAAAATGGAGTCTTATTGTTCTTGTGCCACATGGCTCCCAACATATATGAAACATTTCTAGAATAGATCACATGCTAGGACACAAAAAGTGCCTCAGTAAATTTATAAGGATGGAAATTGTGCCAACCAGCTTATCAGACCACAAAAGTATGAAACTAGAAATAAATTATGCAATGAAAATAAAAAAGCCCACAAACACATGGAGGCTTAACAACATGCTCCTAAATAATCAATGGGTCAATGACCAAATAAAAACAGAAATCAAGCAATATATGGAGACAATGAGAACAACAACTCAACACCCCAAAATCTGTGGTCCCAGTGAAGGCAGTTCTAAGAAGAAAGTATAAAGCAATATAGGCTTACTTCAGGAAAGAAGAACAATCCCAAATGAACACTCTAAAATCAGAATTAATGAAACTAGAAAAAGAACAACAAATGAGGCCCAAAGTCAATAGAAGGAGGGACATAATAAAGATAAGAGCATAAATAAATAAAATTGAGAAGAATAAAACAATAGAATTAATGAAATCAGGAGTTTGTTCTTCAAGAAAATAAACAAACCAGATAAACTCTTAGCCAGACTTATCAAGAAAAAAAGAGTCTACACACATAAACATAATCAGAAATGAAAAAGGAAAAATCACTATGGACACTACAGAAAATAAAGAATTATTAGAGAATACTATGAAAAATTGTATGCTAACAAGTTGGATAACCTAGAAGAAATGGACAATTATCTCAAAAAATACAACCTTCCAAAACTGACAAAGGAAGAAACAGAAAATCTGAACAGACAAATTACCAGCAACAAAATTGAACTGGTAATCAAAAAACTAAGAACAAAACTGCTGGACCAGATGGCTTCACTGCTGAATTTTATCAAACATTTAGAGAAAACTTAATACAAATCCTCCTTAGTTTTCCAAAAACTAGAAGAGAAGAGGATACTTCAAAACTCATTCTATGAGGCCAGCATCACTCTAATGCCAAAACCAGACAAAGACACCACAAAAAAAGAAAATTACAGACCAATATCCCTGATGAACATAGATGCAAAAATATTCAACAAAATAATAGCAAGCCGAATTCAAAAATACATCAAAAAGATCATCCACCATGATCAAGTAGGATTTATTCCAGGGATGCAAGGATGATACATTATTCAAAAATCTGTCAACATCATAAACCACATCAACAAAAAGAAGGACAAAAATCACATGATCATTACCATAGATGCTGAAAAAGCATTTGACAAAATTCAACATCCATTCATGATAAAAACTCTCAACAAAATGGGTATAGAGGGCAAGTACCTCAACATAATAAAGGCCATTCATGACAAACCCACAGCACACATCATACTTAACAGTGAAAAGCTGAAAGCTTTTCCTCTAAGATTAGGAACAAGACAAGGATGCCCACTCTCCCTACTTTTATTCAACATAGTACTGCAGGTCCTAGCCACAGCATTCAGACAACACAAAGAAATAAAAGGCATCCAGTTCAGTAAGGAAGAAGTTAAACTGTCACTGTTTGCAGATGACATGATGTACATAAAAACCCTAAAGAATCCACTTCAGAACTACTAGAACTAATATCTGAATTCAGCAAAGTTGCAGGATACAATATTAATACACAGAAATCTGTGGTTTTCTTATATACTAACAATGAACTAGAAGAAAGAGATATCAGGAAAACAACTCCAATTATAATTGCATCAAAAAGAATAAAATACCTAGGAATTATGAATAAACCTAACCAAGGAGGTGAAAGACCTGTACCCTGCAAACCATAGGACACTTATGAGAGAAATTAAAGAAGACACCAATAAATGGAAATACATCCCGTGCTCATGGACAGGAAGAATTAATATTGTCAAAATGGCCATCCTGCCTAAAGCAATGTACAGATTCAATGCAATCCCTATCAAAATACCAACAGCATTCTTCAGCAAACTAGAACAAATAGTTTTAAAATTCATATGGAACTACAAAAGACCCTGAATTGCCAAAGCAATTCTGAGAAAGAAGAACAAAGCTGGGGGATTACACTCCGTGATTTCAAGATATACTACATAGCCACAGTAATCAAAACAATTTGGCACTATGAAGCAATGAAGCAAAACTGAAGGAACAAAACAGGAGCAGAGTCACAGACTCCAATAAGGGACTAGCAGTTACCAAAAGAAGTGGGTGGTGAAGGAGGTGGAGAGGGATGGAGAAGAGGATTAAGGGGCATTATGATTAGCATACATAATATAGGAGGGGTCACAGGGATGGCAATATAGCACAGAGAAGACAAGTACTGACTCTATAGCATCTTACTATGTTGATGTACAGTGACTGCAATAGGGTGAGGTGGGGGGACTTGATAATATGGGTGAATGTAATAACCACAATGTTGCTCATGTGAAACCTTTATAAGACTGTGTATCAATGATATCTTAATGAATTAAAAAAAAGTTGCTAGACAAAGAAATATATGCACAAACAACCATTCTAGGTTAAACTTTAAGTTTAATCCTGCTTTAAAGTAAATTACATGACAGCATAATGACATTTGGACAATATTTATCAAAATATTATCTGAGAAAAAAATCTATAGCCTTGAGTCAAGGGTACCAAGAACTACGCATTATGATGAGTTAAACCAATCAAAATCAGTTCAACTGAGACAAAAAGTTTTCTATACATAATTATATCAACCTAAAAGAAAACTTGAAGCAATCAAAAACCCTAAACTCAAATAATGAAAGCTAGGGTATGTATCACTGTTACATATTCATATAAAGTGAACTGCTGATGAACATATTTTCCCAGATAACTGAGTTATCTAACAAAATGCTTTCAATTATCCATCATCTTTGGGAAAAAATACAAATTATTTTTTTTCCAAGTAATTAAAGGGAAACACCATTCAGTCAATACATATTGCTGATTTTTACACAGGCCAAAAATATAATGTTCCTATTTATAGAAATGTTTAAGTAAAATGGAAGCTCATAGCTTCAAAAATTTTCACCAATGTATAGTGCCTCTCTCAAGGTATACTCACCGACATACAGAAAACTTGCTTTTTCTACTATTTCATGGTCATCAGTACAACATACTAAAATAGTTACTCTACAGGCCCACTGATCTTCAGAGCCACTCACCATTCACGTAATGAACCCAGGGAGTGTATCATGATTAGTTTGTGCATTATTTCAAGGGATTTTTAATATGCTATTTCCCTTGATATGATGTTATCACTTTTTGCATGGAATCTAATGGGGAGTGGTTTAGGAAGTCATATGAACAAGGGATAGTGTGGGATAAAGGGCATCTCTTTCACTATAAAGGTAATGTAATGTAGGACATGAATTAGAGCCTCTTCTTGTGTGTTTTGTTTGCTTGCTTGCTTCTGAATTCATAGTTTTGTTCTGATTAGTTCAAGTGCCATAAAATATAAGGATTATTAGTTCATGTCCAAATTATTTTTAAATTATGATGAAAAATTTTAATTATGACAAAAAGAAAATACAAATGTTATAAAATGTACTATAAACCCACATAATATAAGGAAGTATTTAATAATGCTTTTACATGTAATACCTCCAAAAGTCAAAATACTTATTAAGTAATGACTAAGTTTAACATATTAAATCACGGTTTGATAAACTAGATGAGAATTTTAGTGATATTTCATTTATTCATTCATCCATTCTTGTATTCATTTATTCATTGAACATATATCTGAATCTGTGTGCTGACTACTGCTAAGTACCTGGATGACAGAACAGTAATGGACATAGTCAGTATGCAAACAAAAATTGATAATCACACAAATATGAAATTACAAACTGTGATTACTAGAGTGAAGGGAAAGTCCAGGATGCAATGAGATCATATGTCAGGAAGACTTTATCAAGTCAAGATGTTTAGAGGAAGTGAATCTCTTAGCTCTGAATCAAAGGATGAAAGGCCATTAATAAGGCAGGTGTGAGATGCAGGGGAGAATAATCTATGCTTTTGTGAAGCCATTTTTTGATCCATTAAAGGCATGTGTTCAAACCTCTTCAATAGGAACTAAATCTCTTAAAAGTAAACATTATTGGAATCTTTCTTCACCTTTTATGTGTGGCTAAAGTAGGTGATTAGGAAAAACTGCTTTAAATATTTTTATGAATAAAATTATTATCATGGCCAAAATCAGAGAACAATGTTTGGTCTATATTTATCTAGTAAAATACTATATAGGAGATACTGTAGTATGCCAATCTTTACATTGACTTTCTTACTTAAATATATCAGGGAAGCGTTTGGATTCACGAACACCTTGCAATGATAGCATATTCCTGTGCCTCCAAACAAGTACCAGCTGTCACATTAGCAGCCACAGACTATATCATAGAGAGAAACTTTGAAGCCTTATATTTGTAATCATCTTCTTTTGAGTAAATTCTGAAATTATTTTACAAAAGATTTTTGCTCTTCCCATTCATCTTTTCTAAATCCACTGCCATGACTAGGTGGGATTACGGTATACCTATTCAGGCAGGGGTCTGATTTAAGCACCTTAATTGACAGAAATCTCGATTTTACTTTCTCCCTAGGTAATTTATCTAAACCATGTATGATTTCCAATTCTTGCCAAAGAATACAAGGTTTGTATTCTTTGCTATCTAATCCTTATCAAAATTCTAGTTGAAAGAAATAATATTTATGTAGGATTGCCTAAATGACATAATGTGCATCCATTACTCAGGTCAGATTTTACATCTCAACTTTACATTTCAATCTGACCAGACCATGAATGAAATAATTTCAACTACAAATGTAATGCTTTAGAACCTCTTAAAATTGCTTTTATTGAACTTCACATTGGAGTTATCTATTTGACATACACCGACAGATAGCATAAGAAATGGCTTTATTGTGTCTATTATGGGGTTACTGTTCATCCATTATTACACAGTGTGCCTTCATGAGGACTAGGGAAAAAATTCTTACAGGTCTAAGATCTGGAAAAACTATGATTCCTTTAGAAACTTTTTTAATTTTTATAAACAGCATTAATACTATAGTTATGATGCCTCATCTAATTTAAATAGATCAAAGGTAGGTTTGTGGCAAATCCTAGTGACTAAACAGGCCTACAAAGAAATTATTTCTGTGAGTTAATCATACTACAGCTTTATTATTTTCCTCCATATATTTTCTCTCACTTTGATTCTGTCCATTGTTTATTATAATGTTTTTAAACTGACTAGGATCTTTCTGGAATGATGAAATAGTTCAAAATTCTAGAACTCTTAAGAATTTAAGTTTAACTTAACTCTAAGTTAACTGAAACAGAATGTTAAAAGAAACAGAATGCTTTGTATGCAAAACACTTTGAGAATACTGCTAAAAAAACATCAATTATGTTTTATTAGCTGTCTTGATTATTGGTATTTTAATTCTGTATCTCCTACTATGTTTTGAAACTTGCTGTGTGACCCAGAACAAAAATTTAATTTTTGCAAATATTTTATACTGTCTTGAAAGCAAAAATGTTTAATCTAATTTCAGAGAAAATATTACAGAGACAACATTGAGATAAATATGGTAGTCTATATAGAATTTCTTATACTAATCATCTTACAGACTTACATTCTGGAGAGTTTGGGTAACTGGTACCAGAAGCAAGAACAAATATTCAGATATATAACTTTTTTGTTCACTGTTCCAATCCTCCCTTAATATGAGGAATACCTTGCTATACTGACAACCTTTATAGACTGTTTGTTTTGTTAAAGCATCAATATTAAATTTTTTAAAGCATTTATCAAATTTATCTGAACATAAAGCTAAATACTTGGAAGTTTAATGTAAAAACATAAATCCCCTATTGCCAATGAATTTTATAATCTATGATAAAATGATTACTAGTATAGATAAAAAGCAAAGAGCAGATTTTAAGAAAGTAAATGTTAAAATTTTCCTAAACAAATATTTTGATATAGCAAAGGTAAAATGATGAGTATATAATATCATTTCTGTAATGATGTTTAGTTCTTAAACCCCACTTATACACAGTGGTAGCCAAGAAGGATTGTTTCCAGTCTTCCAATTATTTGGGACTAGGTATTATGTTGAAAGCAGACAGATCTCATATGCCGATAGAGACAAAAGAAGGGATGGGAAACTGCATAGGAAGACAAAGAGAAAAAAGACTTGTCAATATCAGCAAGCAATAATGTAGTAAAAAGTATGGAAGAGGGAGGCCTAATGAAATGCAATTACAAATTTCCCCATAAAGTATAAGTAAGAAAGTCTGAAATGAGCAGAGAACACAGGTAAAAAAAAATGAGCACAGGCTACCTGAAAGAGAACTGAGGATGATACCTGAATATAAAGAAAGACTGGGATGTGGTCAAAGAAGTGAACAGAATGAACACCTTTCAAAGGAATATTAAGAAAAAGTAAAAACAAGGAATTGTAGTGGGAGAAGTAGAGGGATTTATGATGCTGAATTTAAAAAAGGGAAGATTCTAGTGACAAAATTTTCGAACATATTTTATGTGTAAAGATTGTGATGAGGCCAAAATCAGTCTCTTGCTTTGAAAATCAAACATATGGTGATACAAAAAAACTTCAGTTCCAAAATATTGATAGGCATAAGGACTGACACAGGATTTTTAAGATTAAAAAGTGTAGAGGTCTGTACCTTGAAGAAAAACTCTAGCTCTAATATATAATGGCTAGTTTGAATCTAGAAAAGTGATAGAATTTCTTAAGTTTGTCTTCTAGTCTTAATAGCTGTGAAGCCACTTGACAGAAAAATGCTAAATAAAGATAAATTCTAAAAATAATAACAGCATCAGAGTTTTTAAATATTGCACTTGCTCCTTGGAGGAAACTTATAAGTTCTTGATGGTATTTCACATTGTTTAAAAAAACTGACTGATAAGAATACTGAAACGCAATTCTTTTTGAACAGCTTAGTGATAGGAAAATCGTTATTTCTTCTAAAATGAGTTATTGAATAAATTGGAAAATTGGAAGGCATTTCCCTTTTCAGAATCACAGCTTTGGAAGGGACAAATCATTGTAACTCGTGCCTAGAATGATTACATTTCCCAGGAAGAAGACCTTTTGGCAACCCATTCTTTCACTGGATACATATGTGTCATATAAATCTATTATATATTCTCCCACTCTTTTTTATACTTAAATAATAGATATGAATTCATTTCTTCTGTACCTGTAAAACGAGTGGATTTCTCTCTGCAGAAAACCAATGAGAAAGAAGATTTCATCATGTTTAATGGTATCACAAAAGCAAAGTAGTGCTGTGCTGATTTTAGCGTGAAGCAGATAAACCTAAATTATAGTGTAACCTCTGGTAATAGCAACCATTACATTTTGAAAATATTTGTTGTGAAATTAAGACAGATAATGGATTGTAATTGCACAAAGAGAGGCTCTGATGTGTTTACATTCAATAGGGAGTTCACTCACACATGCATGATGAAAATGTGCCAAAAATTCACATATGTAGATATGTCTTGATGTATAGAAATAAATACTCTATATGAATTAATATGTGCAGAAGTTCATTTTAATTGAATATAATATATGTGACAAAGAAAAAGATATTAAGCAAAAGATATTAATGAGGTAGATATAAATCTGCCAAAGAACTCAGGCCTTTCAATACATACAAGTTTGTATGATACCTATGATAATAAAAGTTAATTTGTCTTAACTAGGAAATCAAATATGAGAAGCAGCCATATGCAATCTAAAACTTCCTCACACCAACACATATGTATGTCATACAATGAAATACTTTTGTATGCACACACATCAAGTCAGTATATGGAATGACACAACAGAAACTTAACTAATTTATAATAAACACTACGTTTAACCTCCTGAAACTGACAAATGAGAAAACTATGTTTATAAAAGACAAAGTAACCACATTCCTTAGAATGTAGACTCCAGTCTTAGTAAAATCTGGTTTCAAATATGGATTCCATCATTTAAAATTTGTGTCTCTGTGTCTCATATTCCTTGTCTGTAAATTTGAAAAAAATAATACACATCTAACAGGGTAATTGTTAGCATTTAATGAGATTATATGCATTCTAATGTTCTTTTAATAGGGGCAAAGTAATTTTTTTCCAATGAAATTTGTATACAGTAATTCTCTGAAATTCTTATGGCATTTAATTTTAGCTGGTAGCAAAATCAACATACAGTAGTAAACATAAATGGGCAACACCTAAATATGTAAAACAAATATTAACAGAATTAAAGGGGGAAACAGACTGTAACACATTCATTTTAGGAGACTTTAACACACCACTCACATCAACACACAGATCACCCAGACAGAAAATAAGGAAACAGACACTGAACAATACATTAGATCAGATGGACTTAACAGATATCTACAGAACATTCCATCCAAGAGAAGCAGGATACACACTGTTTTCAAGTGTAGATGGAATGTTTTCAAAATAAATCACATACTAGGCCACAAAAAGGGCCTCAAAAATTTCAAAAAATTGAAATTGCATCAAGCAGCTTCTCAGACCACAATGGTATGAAACTAGAAATAAGTTACAGAAAGAAAAAAAAAGTCTAAAACACAAGGAGACTAAACAACATTCTTCTAAGTAATCAGTGGATCAATGACTAAATTAAAACAGAAATCAAGCAATACATGGAGACAGATGAAAACAAAAACCCAGCAGCCCGAAATCTGTGGGAGGCGTCAAAGGCAGTTCTAAGAG
This sequence comes from Smutsia gigantea, assembly GCA_032199065.1. Lineage (NCBI taxonomy): Eukaryota > Metazoa > Chordata > Mammalia > Pholidota > Manidae > Smutsia > Smutsia gigantea. The sequence continues at coordinate 36,124 of JAVSCE010004702.1, read as the reverse complement.
TAAAGTACGTAGCAAAACAGGCTAACCCAAGAAATAAGAACAATCCCAAATAAACAGTCAAAACTCAAAATTAAAGAAACTAGAAAAAGAAGAACAAATGAGGCCTGAAGTTAGTAAAGTGAGGGAAATAATAAAGATCAGAGCAGAAATAAATAAAATAGTGGAGAATAAAATAATACAAAAAAAATCAATGAAACCAGGAGCTGTTTCTTTGAGAAAATCAAAAAAATAGATAAACTCCTAGCCAGACATATCAAGAAAAAAAGAAAGTGTACACACAAACAAAATCAGAAACAGAAAAGGAATAATTACAACAGACACCACAGAAATACAAAGAATTATTAGAGAATATTATGAAAAATTATATGCTGATAAATTGGACAACTTTGAAGAAATGGACAAGTTTCTAGAAAAATCTGGCCTTCCAAATCTGACCCAGAAAGAAACAAAAAAAAAAACTGAACAGACCAATTACCAGCAATGAAATCTAATTGATAATCAAAAAACTACCTAAAAACAAAATTCCTAAACCAGCTAGCTTCACTGCAGAATTCTAAAAAACATTTAAAGAAGAGCTAATACCCATCCTTCTTAAAGTATTCCAAAAAGAAGAAAATAAATTAATTCCAAACTCATTCTATGAGGCCAGCATCACTCTAATATCAAAAACCAGGCAAAGGCACCACAAAAAAAGAAAACTATAGATCAATACCCCTGATTATTGTTGTAACATAGATGCAAAAATACACAACAAAATGTTAGCAAACTGAATTAAAAAACACATCAAAAAGATCATCTATCATGAACAAATGGGATTTATTCCAGGGATGCAAGAATGGTATAATATTCTTAAGTCAATCAATATCATACATCCCATCAACCAAAAGAAGTATAAAAACCACACAATCATCTCAATAGATGCTGAAAAGCATTAGACAAAATTCAACATCCATTCATAATAAAACTCTCAACAAAATAGTTACAGAGGGCACATACCCCAACACAATAAAAGCCATGTATGACAAAACCACAGCCAACTTAATAGCAAAAAGGTTTTTCCTTTAAGATCAGGAACAAGACAAGAATGTCTGCTCTCACTACATTTATTCAGTATAGTACTGGAGGACCTAGCCAGAGCAATCATACAAAACAAAGAGATGAAAGGCATCCAAATTGGTAAGGAATAAGTTAAACTGTCACTAATGAAGATGGCATGATATTATACATAGAAAACCTTAAAGACTCCAAGAAAATTATTAGAATAACTGGATTCAGCAAAGGTGCAGGATACAAAATTAATACACAGAAATCAGTCACATTCCTATATACTAACAACAAACTAGCACAAAGAGTAATCAGGAAAAAAACTCCTCCATTTACAACGGCAACAAAAAGAATAACATACCTAAGAAAAAACCTAAACAAGTAGGTGAAAGACCTCTACTCTGAAAACTATAAGATACTCATGAGAGAAATTAAAAAAGACACCAATAAAAGGAAATTATTCGGTTCTCATGGATAGGAAGATTAATATTGTCAAAAAGGCCACCCTGCCTAAAGCAATCTACAAATTCAATGCAATCCCTGTCAAAATACCAACAGCATTCTTCAACCAACTAGAACAAATAGTTCTAAAATTCATATGGAACCACAAAAGACCCCAAATAGCCAAAGCAGTTCTGAGAAAGAACAAAGCTGGGGGATTACACTCCGTGATTTCAAGATCTACTACAAAGCCACAGTAATCAAAACAATTTGGTACTGGCAGAAGAACAAACCCATAGTATCAATGAAACACAATAAAGATCCCAGATATAAACCCAAGCATATATAGTTAGTTAATATAAGATAAAGGAGTCGTGGATATATAATGGGGAAATAACAGCCTCTTCAATAATTGCTGTTGCCAAAACTGGACAGCTACATGTAAGAGAATGAAACTGGAATACTGTTTAACTCCATATACAAAAGTAAACTCGAAATGGACCAAAGACCTGAATTTAAGATGTGAAACCATCAAACTCTTAGAAGAAAACATAGGCATAAGTCTCTTGAATATAAACATGAGCAATTATTTCCTGGACACATCTCCTTGGGCAAGGGAAAGAAAATAAAAAATGAACAAGTGAGACTACATCAAACTAAAAAGCTTCTGTACAGCAAAGGACACCATCAGTAGAACAAAAAGGAATCCTACAGTATGGGATGATATATTCGTAAATGACTCATCTGATAAAGGGTTAACATCCAAAATATATAAGGAACTCAGATGCCTCAACACTTAAAAAACAAATAACCCAAATAAAAAATGGGTCAAGGGCCTCAACAGACATTTTTCCAAAGAAGAAATATAAATGGTCAACAGGCACATGAAAAGATTCTCCACATCGCTAATTACCAGGGAAATGCAAATTAAAACCACAGTGAGATATCACCTCACTACCAGTTAGAATGGATCTACCCAAAAGACAAGAAATAACAAATGCTAGCAAGGATGCAGAGAAATAAGAACCCTCCTACACTGTTGGTGGGAATGTAAATTGGTGCAACTGCTGTGGAAAGCAATATGAAGGTTCCTCAAAAAACTAAAAATAGAAAAACCATTTGACCCAGTAATTCCACTCCTAGGAATTTACCTAAAGAAAACAAAATCCCTGATTCAAAAAAACATATGCACCCCTATATTTATCACTGCTCTATTTGCAATAGCCAAGATATAGAAGCAACCTAAGTGTTCATCAATAGATAAATGGATAAGAAAGAGGTGGTACATATATACAATGGAGTATTATTCAGCCCTAAAAAGAAAAAGAAATCCTGCGATTTGCAACAACATGGATGGATCTAGAGGGTATTATGCTCAGTTAAATAAACCAGATGGAGAGAGACAAATACCACATGATTCCACTTATTTGTGGAATAAAAAACAAAGCAAAACAGAAGGAAAAAAATAGCACTCATAGACACTGAATAGGGACTAGTCATTACCAAGGGGGAGGGGTTGTGGCAGTTGGTGGGAGAGGAGGAAGGAAATAAATGGGCACAATAATTTCAGTCACAATGTAAGTTGGTTACAGGAATGGTAATACAGCTTGGAGAATTCAGTCAATGATTCTGTAACATTAAAATGTTGATATCTACAGTGATAGATAGTAACCACACTAGAGGGGATGAGGGTTTAATAATATGGGTAACTGTTGAACCACTGTGTTGTACATTTGAAACCAATATAAGATTGAATATCAATGATACTTTAATAAAAAGAATGTGCATGGGCCATGGAGACAGAAAACCCTATAGACTAAGCCTGGCTTTCTCTGCTTACTAGTTGTGGAAAAATTACTAAACCTCTCTGAGTTTTAGTTTCCTCACATGAAAATTGTAGGTAACAGTACTTGTTCTGAAAAATTTTTGAGAAATTCAAAATTACATAAATAAACAAAAAGTACCTGGAATGAATGCTCAGTACATTTTAATTTGTTTTATGTACATGTCATTTCAACACTACCAGCTTGCAAAAACATCTTGAAAGTAGAAATTATCTTTTATATTTTTCTCTATTATCCATTTTGTCTTGTACATACATGTTTGCTGTAAAAGGAAGTGGAGAATAATGCCCAAGAATTATGAGATACTGCTCCAAAGATTGAGAAACATCATTTAAAAGTTAGCAGCTATTCATGGTTGCATCAATAGCAAGGATTCTTCATAGCTACACTCAATTTTTTGTCGTTGTTATTGAGAGGAGGCCATCAGCATATTCTTCTTGTCAGACACATGCAGAACAGTCTTTTCCTTGTCCAGAGAAGTTCCAACAGTGGTGAAATAATTCAGAGCAAAATTTTTACTTTAGAATTTTAAATCTTATGTTCAACAAATTAAATGTTTCATTAAGAGCACAGCAACCTTTAGGAGGTAAAGATTTTTAGATCATTGGTGAAGGTTGGCTTGGTCCTTCCTTCTTTTTTCTCCAAGCCTTCTGCTTCTCCTAAGGTCAAAGTTTCCCAAGAGCTAAGAATATTCTGCTTTCTCAGGATGGGACTGGAAAGGCTGTGGCCTCTGTGAATAGAGATACCCTGAATTTTGTGTGAATATGACAATATTGTTCAATATAATATGACGCTAGGGGCTGGAAGTTGCAAAAAGCAGTTACCATGACCCATTTTTTGGAGTGTTTGAGTTGAGCACTCATAAGAGAAGCGCAGAATGACTCCTTAAATATTTTGGTGATATGGAAGTCCTTCCTGCTATGTGAAGGGGAGTGGTTGAATGCTCAGATGTGTCTAAGCCCCCTGTATATTTTAAGCCCCTGTGAGTCAGTATTGAACATGGTGCCAGAAATAAATAACAATATACAAAGAAGTTATAATAAGGAGAAATGTGAGAAAGAAGGAAAAAAAATAAAGTGACATAAGTAATGAGTTGTTCTAACAGCAATACAGAGGTAGTAGAGATAAATTCTACCTGACTGCAATGAGGGAAGACTTCAGAGAAAAGGTGACTGTTAAGCAGTATTTTGAAGGTTGAGTGACAAAAGGAAGGTAGAGAGAGAAGCAAGCTCTTCTGGGCATTAAAAATAAATGCAAATTTATTGAATGGCATGATGTATTCAACAAATGATGAGTAGTCCAGCACAGGATTATACAGCTAACAAATCAAAAGGACATAAAATAGAGGGAGCAAAGTGCTGAAAGCAGTGACTCAAGGAAGTATTATGAGACCAGGAGGTCATGGTTAGATGCAAGTCTTGGATTCAAACTCCCCAAAACACAACAATCACAGATCCCAACATAAACTATGTTTTCATAGTGCAAAAACAATCATTATGCTCAGGAGAAGAAATGGTGTGGTGGAGAAGTGCCAGGAATTCTTCACCTGAATATGCGAACTGGAACTTGAATCATGAGTAGGATTCAAATAGGTCTAGATCCAGAAGAAATGTAAAAAAAAAAAAACCTGAATAAAACCTCCTCCATACCCCCAAACAGCTTATGTTCCAGTAAGGAGAAAATTTTTAATTTTTTAAATTATAAATTTTCTTTATAAATGAGAAGGATGAGGATGACTACTTGATGTGGATGTAGAATTGCAAATTTAATTAGAATTGCCAGGGTAGACCTCATTGAGAAAGAGGTGATGGAATTAGCCATGTGTTTATTTGGAGGTAGAGAAACCCAGGTAGAGGGAACAGCCACTGCAAAATGGCAATAAGTTCTTACCTATCAATAATTATTTTAAATATAAGTGGGTTAATTTTCCAATTGAAAGACATACAATGCTTGAATGGATTGAAAAAAATAAGATGGAAAAATACACTGCCTACATGAGACTCACTTTAGCCTTAAAGGCACACATACACCTAGGAGTGAAGGGATGGAAAAAGACTTAAAGTAACAAAAATAAAAACAAAACCCTCAAACAAACAAAAAACTGGGCAGCTATACTTATATCAGACAAAATGGACTAAACTAAAACTGGTAAAAAGATACAATAAAAGGATATGTCATTATATAATGATAAATGGGTCAATACAAAAAAAGGTATAATAATTGTAAATATTTATGTACCTGACATTGCAGTACCTAATTAAAGCAAAAACAAGCAGAGCTAAAAGGAGAAATAAACAGTAATATGGTAATAGTTGGGAACTCTAATGCCCTATTCTCAACAATGGATAGATCATCCAGACAGAGAATCAATAAGAAACAGTGGATTTGAATGACAATATAGACCAAATGAACCTAACAGATATATACAGAACATTCTATCCAACAAGAGAATGTACAGTCTTAAGTGCACATGGGGCATTTTCTAGGACAGACCATAAGTAAGGCCACAAAACAAGTGTTAGTAATTTCAAGAAGACAGAAATCATATCAAGTATCTTCTTTGATTACAATGGCATGAAACTAGAAATAAAAAAAAATAAGAAAACAGGAAAATTCATGAACACACAGAAATTAAACAATGTTTTTCTAAACAACCAGTGGATCAAATAAGAAATAAAAGGGGAAATAAAAAAAGTTCCTTGACACAAACAAAAACTGAAACATAGCATACTAGACCTTGTGCAAGCAAAAGCAGTTCTAAAAGTTGGGTTCATAGCAATAAACACCTACACAAAGAGGCAAGAATGATCCCAAATAAAAACCTTACTCCATGCTTCAAGGAACTAGCAAAATAAAAACAAACTAAGCCCAAAGTTAGAAGAATAAAGAAAATAGTAAAGATCAGAACAGAACTAAATGAAATAGAGAACAGAAAAAGGTTAACCAAACTAAGAGTTCATTCCTTGAGAAGATAAACAAAATGGACAACCTTTAGCTAACCTAAAAAAAAATGGAAAAAACATTTTAAATGAAAAAGGAGACACTACAACTGATACCACAGAAACTGAAATGATTATAAGAGGCTACAATGAGCAACTACTGGTCAAAGAAAAGGAAAAGTTCTTGGAAAACTACAACTTAACAAAACTGAATCAGGAAGAAATACAAAATCTGAATAGACCAATTACTAGTAAGGAGCTTGAATTAATAATAAATAATCTCCCACCAAAGAAAATCCTAGGACAAGATGGCTTCACTGGTGAATTTTATGAAATATTTAAAGAAGAATTAATGCAAATCCTTCTCATACTCTTCAAAAAAAATTAGAGAGGGAACACTTCCAAACTCACTTTATGAGGTCAGCATTATCTTGACAACAAAACTGGAAAAGGATACTACTAGAAAAAAGAAAACTACAGGCCAGTATCCTGATTAATACAGATGAAAAAATTCTTAATAAAATAATAGCAAACCAAATTTAGCAGCACATTGAAAGGATCAAGTGAGATTTATCTCTGGGATGCAAGAATCATTCAGCATGTGCAATCAATCAAGTGGGACCTCATCAAACTAAAAAGCTCCTGTATATCAAACAAACCATCAACAAAGTAAAATAACAACCTTAAGAATGGGGAAATGTAAACCATAGTCTGATAAGAGGCCATTTACCAAAATATATAAAAAAAACTCCTACAACTCAACAGAAAAAAAAACCCAATTATAAAATGGGCAAAGGACTTGAAAGACATTTCTCCAAAGAAGATATACAGAAGGATAAACAGATACATAAAAAAAGTCCAACATCACTAGTCATTAGAGAAATATAAATTAAAACCACAATGAGACATCACCTCATGCCTTTTAGATAAACTCAAAAACTAACAACAGAACTACTGTATGATCCAGTAATTCTAATTCTAAGAGTATATCCAAAGGAAACAAATACTAATTCAAAAAGGTATCTGTACCCTCATGTTCACAACATTATTTATAAGAGGGAGTAGCATAGGAACAACCTAAGTGTACACTGATAGACGAACAGATAAAGAAGTTGTGGTGTATATATAAATGTAATGGAGTATTATTCAGCCATAAAAATGAGGAAATCTCACCATTTGAGACAACATGATAGACTTTGAAAGCATCATTATAATGAGTAAATAGAAATAAGACAGAGAATTACAAATACTCTATGATGTTACTTACATGTACATAAAAAAATAACCCTCAAAGACAAAGTGATCAGACTTGTGGTTCCCAGAGGCAGAAGGCAGGGGGAGGAGAAATTGAAGAAAGGTGGTCAAAAGGTACAAATTTCCAGGTATGACATAAATAAATACTAGGATGCAATGTACAACATGATGGCTAGAGCTAACACTGCTGTATGATAAATAGGAAAGTTTGTCAAGACAGTGAATCCTGAGTTCTAACTACAAAGATGAATTTTTTTCCTCTTTCCTTTTTATTGTATCTATATGAGAAGATGGATGTGAGCTAAATCTATTATGGTAATCATTTCACAATATATGCACATCAAACCATCACTCTGTACACCTAAACTTATACAGTGATGTATGTATGTCAATTATTTCCCAGTAAAACTGGGGGTGACGAGAATCATCAGAAATCAAGAGTTGAAAACTGCTTTCACTTCCCCAGGAAAAATTATACCAAACTCCAAGAAAAAACTGTATATCTTTGTTGTAGACTGAGAATTAAGACAAGAGCAGGGGAGTCCAGGGCACTGTGGGTGGACTGGGAAGAAACTTTGAATGGAATCAAGTGCTTGAATCAGTTGTTAATAATAAAATGTTTATATTATTTACAAGGTAATTTATTTCTTTAGAGAGTAAAGGATAATTTTTTAAATTAGAAATGTCTTATTAAGAGGTTTTGGTATAGTTAAGCTTTTTGTCCTTACATACAAGACTCTGTAACAGTACTGTGGTGACTTTCTAACCCAATCTCTTGAAGTCCTGGCTCACTCTGCTTCAACAGCACTGGACTCTTACTCTTCTCAGACACCTTAAATATGTAACTCTCCTCATCTTTTGCACCACAGCTCTTCTCTCTGTAATGCTTTTTCCTTATATTTCTACAGACCTTGCTCCCTCATTTATTTAAAGTTTCTCCTATAAAGCTACCGTATCAGTTAGGTCTTCCCTGACCATTTTATATGAAACTTTTCTCAACATAAGTCGCTATCCTTTTCTCCTGCTTTATTTTTCTTTATGGCATTAATCATCATCTGGCATATTGTTTGCTTTTTATAAAAATATCCTGTCACTTCAGTGCAGGTAGAGTTTCTATTTTGTTCTCTAGTATATCCACAGTGCCTACAACAGAGCCTGTGACAAGTTATATGCTTAATACATATGCTGATTAAATGCATCAGTCAAGAATATGTTGCAAAATGGGAGTAATAATGTATTAAAAAACATTTTTAACAATTATATGTATATATGTATTATATATATGTAATAGATACAGTTATTTCTCATTTTCCATAATCCATATTTGTAAATTCACCTATGTGCTAAAATTTACTTGTAACCACAAATCAATCCTCATGGCACTTTCATGGTCTTTCATAGATATACACAGAGTAGCACAAATTTTGAGTTACCTGACACACATTCCTAGACGAAATCAAACAAGGTAATACTCTGCCTTCTTGTTTCAGCTCTTATACTATAAACAAATGTCCTTTTAGTGGTTTATGTAGTGTCATATTTGTGCTTTTTGTTGGTGATTACTGTTTAAAACAGCTCCCAAGTAGTGTCTAATGTACCTAACTGTAAGAAGTCTGTGATATATATATGTGCCTTATGAAGAAAATATGTGTATTAGTTAAATAAGCTTTGTTCAGGCATGAGCTATAGTGATGTTGTCTATGAACTCCATATTAATGAATCAGCAGTATATATTAAGGTGTTTTTAAACAGAAACACACATAAAATATGTGTTAATCAGTTGATGAAAACATTGTGACCAGAGGCTCAGAGGAACCTAACTCTGTATTTCCCCTAGGAACAATGATTCAGTATTTACTAATTCAGTGTTTGTGGTGATGCTGTAGAAAATAATTACTGTGAATAACAGGAATTGACTATATTTATGTTTGTGTGCACAGTTATTTTTCAATATACAAACTACGGAAAGGAAAACTAAAAATTTTCATAACTGCATGCACAGAGGGATGCACAGAACATTCTTTCAAGAATATAATAGTATGGCTAACATTCATGTTAACCACATGGTTCCATCAATTCAAAGTGGTAGAATAACAGGTCTAATGGAAACACTTAAAGCTTAGGAACCAGATAAGCCTAAGTTTAAATATTAACTGAAACACTTATTAGTTGTAAGGGCTTTGGCAGTACTTAAACTTTATGCTTCTTTATAAAATGGATGCTCATGAATATTAAATTAGGTAAGCCAGAAAATGTGCCTAACAATGCCCAAATCATTTTACTTGCTTAAGGAAAATTAGCTTCCTTTGTTTTCTGTTAAATTCCCAGGTAATTGCCTACAAAATTCTTAGAGGGAAAATTTGAACAATTATACCTGGGCTTGGAGAAAAGTTTAGGGAAAAGCCACTACAGAAACAGCAATGATAACCTGTATTAATTTTGTTTAATGTTAGGAAAGCGAAGTATATGCACCTTGCTGGTAAAGACACTTGTCAGATTTTTGTAGCTACTATTAGGATGCTTAAAAATAGTGCTTATTATTTTGTAACCACTTTTATTCCCTTTCAAATGTAAGCAGTAATGCATGAAAGACATTAAAACAAGTAGTCATCTATATAATCATTGCACATGGACCACAAAAAGCAACGTCACTTTATCCATTTCACTAGTTGTTGAATATCAAAGCCACACCTCACAAAACACACAGCTGTCGACAATACTGAGGCCAAGAGCATATTAATAAAAACAATGTCCAATTTGAAAAGACATATCTCATCAATTGCCAACATAATGTCTTTCTAAATTTACAATGTAGTCATCTATTTATTCAGCAAGTGCTCAGTAAAGTACCTACCATGTATCATCGCTAAGCTAGGTACCAGGAATACAAAGATGGAAGCTCTGAGCATCCAACTCCCTTTGAGTTGAAGGGTAACAGTCATTTTACATAAAACTATTTCTTAAGAGCCTGTTCTCTCATGTGACCATCTGAAACCAAGATGTTGATCAAACCTTCCACAGCCAGATCACCACCATTTTAACCAGGATCTATCATCATACCAAACATGGTATGGTCACCATTGGCAGGTCACCATCCATCATGAACTGGAGACAAAATAAAGGACTCTCTTTTCCGGATGAAGAAGCTACTAACACTGCATGCCAGACTTTCAACACTGGCCTAAAGTTCGTCCATTGGTATAGTGATAACAGGAGGCCATTGAACGGTGTTTGTCAAGAACTGTGAAGGGTCTAAGATGAAAACTAACAAGTTAGCCAGTTTCCTAAACTTCAGTTTCTACAGAGTGATGCAGAGAGCCAAATGGCAACTGTATACACAGTGATTATGTTATCAGAGAAAACCACCAAGCTTAGGGAACCTAGATGCCTCACATGGGAAATAAGCTTATCCATCTTTAACCCAGAAGGATACATTATCTTCATTATAATGGACAATGTACAAATCTCTCTGCTCCAGAGGCTTTATTTCTATCTTCCAAGACTGTTCATTATACAAACACTCTTGAAGACATATTCTGAATCAAAAGAGCAAGTTGTTCTTTGGCTCACAAGATGTATAGAAAAACAAGAGAATCATGGAGAATCATTTCCCAATAGCACTGACTCCACCTGCTCTTGGAAAATTCACTACACTGGATCTTTGTCACCTCTCAGGGCTGTTGTTGGTACTTCATTGTTGTTGACACTTTCAGATTACAGTAGCGCTTTTCCAGTCAAATCAGCCAACTCTGGCTTCACTATTGTGGCCCTTGAACTGTAACTATGTTGTATTTCAACTTCTGGACCATCTATAGTCTGACAATAGTGCCTTTTATCACAAAGGTTACCTAATAATAGACTTAAAGCAAGTTATCTGATGAACAACTCACTTTCTGCCTTCCACAGGCATCCAAATAGTCTACTGGAAGAGCCCCTCAAAAATCAACTCAGAAAGATTTCTGACCCTATCTCCTTCATATCCTCTTGATCCCCTTAGTAGAGCAGTTTGGTCACTGAATGCAATTGATCTCACAAATGGTTTATTTCTTTTTGACTATCTCCTGGATAATGATCAGGATGAAAGGGATGAGGGTTATAAAGACCTATTCTGAAAAATCAGGACTCTTCTCTGACCATTCCTGGATACAAAGCATTTTTCTTTACCCTAACAGCAATCCCCAGCCATCCTGGTTAATACACCTTCCAGGTGGCAATTCAGTTATAAGGGGACCTAGGGAACTTAAACTTAATTGTAGTTCAGTCCTCTGTATACTATAGTTGGACTGACATAATCCTAGGTCGTTAAGTATAATGACCACTGCATTGAGTCTACTATTCACTCAGCATCCTACATAACCCATAGGCACTAGGGAAGAACACCTCAGACCCTGGGAGGTTGGAGGAAGTGGAACAATTAATGCTCCTTGACTCTTAAACCCTGCTTAAATCTTCCAGATACGAATTCATGTTTCTCCTGATGCCAACTGGCTTTATGTTATAGAGTGTACAGCTATCAAAAGCTTCAACGATTCAGTGACCTAGCCCATGTGACTTAACCAAACTAATGTTAAAATAGAGAATGAAGGAGAATGGGCTATAGAGTATCTCTCCATTGGGGGAAGGATTGCTTTTTGGCCCATCTGTTTCCCCCTGTAATTATTGGCAATGACAACAAAGATCAGCATGTCAGTCTAAACTCCATTGTTTGAGTAATAATGGATAACTGACGACCCTTACATTTACCTTGACTGACTAAAATAAGACATACGAGTCTTTCTTGGTATTTATTCAAAATCAGCTGAGTGCAGGACTCTGGGGGCATAACTGAGATCAATACTGCAGGTTATCCTTATCTTGCCACTTGGAACCCTATTAATAGTAGCCTCAATTAAATGCTTTATGGGATAAATTGAATGGTGTGATCTCAACCTCTGCCAGTCATATTAATCAGATTGGCCAAAAAGGTAGCCAACTCATGAAAATTCACCAAAAGTCAAGACAGTATATGTAGTAGCAAAATAATGGCCTCCCAAAATATGGCCTCCGAGGAACTTGTGAAAATGTTACCTTATATTACAATGGGGATTTAAGGTTGCAGATTAAATTAAGGTTACTAATCAACTGACCGTAATTATCTGGTAAGCACATTTTAATTAGAGGGTCCTTAAATGTGGAAGAGGGAGGAGAATGAGGCAACATCAGAATGATATGATGTGAGAAAGGCTCAACCAGCCACTGCTAGCTTTGAAGATAGAAGGGGCCCAAGAACCAAGGAATATAATGGCTTCTAGGAGCTGGAAAAAGTAGGAAACAAATTCCCCCCTGGACCTTCCAGAAAGGAACAGAGCCCTGCTGACACCTTGATTTTATCCAATGAGATCCATTTCATACTTTTGACCTTCAGAACTGTAATAAATTTGTGCTGCCTTAAGCCAAAGTTTGTAGTAATTTGTCAGAGCAACAATGAGAAACTAACACAATTCAGTGTTCAAGGGTGGGAAAGACATTCCTCCATGAGCAACCAGTCCTCCCACAGCTCTTATGGATGCATTAAGAATGCAAGACCCTATCCTAGCTCTACCTGGTCCATTGCTCAGGGTTGTGTTTGCTGTGAGGAACCTTGAGGGATGAGATATATTTCTCAGGGACAAAGAACAGGTTTGCTTACTGCTTTCTAAAAAAGTGGAAGACTTCCTCCACAGATCAGTGTTCCTCAACTGTAACTTATACCCATTGTGCGCATAACATCTATCTGGGCACCATATTGGCCTGAAGCACTCGGGAGCAAGGGAAACTGTTACAAACATGTTGATTGATGTTTATGCTGCTTGCTGTGGTGTAACTAATATATTCCTTCATCTCTGATCTAGGAATTTCATGTCTTTTGCTAGCATAAATAAAACAGTAATAGGTTGACTAATCAGATTATTAGTAGGGTAAAGTCAAATACCAAATTTGACACTCTCTGGCTAGAACACTGGGCATCCCATATTTTAATATGTAAATTCCATTCCCCATATCACCATAGATTAAGGATATAGTGAAAAGTGATACAGCACTTTAAAAGCCCAATAGTTTCCTTACCACTCCTCCTGGGCCCAAGGATAGTATGCATAAGTGCTCAAGAGCCACTTTTAAGATCTTACTCGTTCTTCTACATATTAGCTGTGTGACTTTGGGCAAGTTATGTAATTCATCAAAATGGGAATAGCAATAGCTACTTCAGGTTGTTGAGATATTAAATGAGTTAATACATGTAAGATAATTAGAAGAGGCTGGCACACAGAGGCACTCAATGAATTTTAAATGTTTTTATTACTAACTGTACTTCAGTGAGATTTGGTCAGAAATGGTGAGCATCCTAGCAGTGGGAAAGAAGGAAAAACTGCCCTTCTAGTTCCAAACCTCTCACTGTAATAATTTTCTGTAACAAGTAAGGACTGGATATAACATAAAATAATGTTCTTATAAGTTATTTCAAGGGTGGTAAGGAATATTGAGAATCATATTTTAAGTAAAAGTCATTCAAGATGGGTCTCAAAGCAGAATTTACTGAAGAATCTGCCTCTGTATTTCTGCTATATAGTTTTAAGTGCATCTGAGTAAAAGAAATGTGATTAACACTATAATTTAATTTACTTGAAGGAGCTGTAATATTCTAAAGCTATTGTTACAAGGTTTATTCACAGAAGTAAATAAAATAATTATAAAACTGATGAATGACTACATAAGCCATTTTACAAAAGGGATATATTTTTCCTTCTCTTCAATGAATGTTTAAAGCTCTCCTTCAAGCTCTTTGTAAATCTATTGATCTGTGAAACAGTGCACTCCAGGGAGGCAATTCAGTTGACATTATATATCAAATGATGAGATGAATAATGATCATACCATTTGGTAATTAAATGTCTTACAAACCTTTTAACTGACTGAACGTCAAAAAGTCAAATGAGGTCAAACATATTGTATTTTTTCATTCTCATACTAATGATATAAACAATAATGTTAAAAGATATACAGAATAAGAGGTTATAATACAATTTATATAAAAATATTTAAAGATAAAATACGTATGAGATATCCAGCTTACTACTAACCATATTTGTAATGAGTCTTCTTTATAGCATGAAAAATTGTTTTCTATTCTTAAATGTTTTGCTTTTAAAGTTGTCACAGATACATTTCAAACCATTTTTTTCAGATGTGCAAAGGAGAACATGTGGGAAAAATTAACTGCAGTCAGTAAAGGGAAAGTATAAGAGAACATGGATGATAGAGTGGAAATGATCTGAACCCAATTTACATAATTCTCACATAAAAATTCTATTATAACAGCAATGAAGGATATTTTTAAGAAAATTACAAATTTTATTTACTGTCCAGTCCAGCAATAGGCCCCCACCCAACCCACACATGCTTACCATCCCCCAGGTGGATGATCACTCTTATTTAAAATGTAAAAATTAGAAACTCATTTAATTAAAGACCTGTAGAAACTAAAGTGTTTGTATGTTAAAGGCATGTTTCTGTGGCTACAAATTCTAGGTCACTTATATTACAGTAGCATGAGAAATCCTAAAGGAAGAAATACAAAAATTTTAAAGTAGATCCACATGCTTGTTTATCACATAAACTAAAATGTAGCTGTTCATTGTATCTAACTACAGTTATCTAATTATCTAACTGATTGCAATTGCATTTAAAGTCCTGTTATATAACCAGCACCATATCCATTTTGATTGATACATTTTTAAAAAATGTTAAACAATCAGAATTTATTAAGGGAATTCAATTATTAAGGGAATTTATGATAAAGGCTACAACTCTAAAATATAAAATAATGAATAATTCAATAAAATATTTTGTTTTCCTCATTCTTCAAGAGTCAATCTATTTATGTTGTCAATGTTCTACTTTTACATACTTTAAAATTAGCTTATTTTAGAAATTATTAAACAATGGTTCACATAGTTTTCAACTGATCAGAAATGTGAGCATTAGGACACTAATTCATCCAAAAATTTGGGTTTAAAAGTGTATTTTCAAAAAGATAAAGATATACTATTTTCAGATTTCTAAGGCATACAGCAAATAGGAAAGTGTGACCAGATTAAGAAAACATGGGACATGGGGAGAAAACATCAATTTCTGAGAAAGATTAACCATAAAACAAAAAAAGAGATAAGGACTGGTTACCAGAGGTCATGTAAGATGAATACTTCTATGAAAGCTAGTCTGGGCTTCACTGCATTCGTCAAGTAAGCCTATAAAACCCTTTAATGTCTTTCTGATTCACTTATTATTAGTTAATATTTTCTTCAAAGCATCAGAAAATTCTTTAATAAATATTTCCTATTTCCTAAATGTACCTTCAAATGTTCACATATGTGATCTCCAAACATCCTTTATTATGTGTGTATAGGATTTCTCACAATCATGTACAGCTAAAATTGCAAACAGCTCAACCTTTTTCTTCAAAAGTAATTTCAAGTTCACATTATCTGTGAGAATTATGTAACAAGTTATTTGGGACTTTATTTCAACTATTCATAATTATACCTATCACTGCATAAAAAATTACTATAAATTTAGCAGCTTAAAGCAACATGTATTTATTATCCTAAAATTTCTGTGATTCAGGTATCTGGGCTCAGGTGTGTGAGTCCATAAGCTGAGCCAGGTCATCTGCTCAGGTTCCAACAAGGCTGCAATCAAGGTGTTGGCTCCAGGTCCTCTTTCAAGTTCACAACATAGTAGACAGATCCAGTTCCATGAATCTGTTGAGATCTTGGATGTCCATTTCCTTGCTGTCTGTAGCTAAGGGTTTGTCTCAACCCCTGTGAATATGCTTTCAGTTCTTTGCCACAATGGCAATTTCACTGGCCCTCTCAGAACACATTAGCATGCTTTTTCAAGTTCAGCAAGATAAACTTCCGATCCAGTGTGTTAAGATGGGGTCTTATATAACAGCATACACATGAGAATTACTATCTTGCTAACTTCCAGATATTCAGTTGGGTAGAAACAAGTCATAGATTGCACCCTCACTCAAGGGAGGGGATTTTACAAATGTGTGAGTCATTTTGGAGTCACTGTAGGGTGTGTCTGCCACAATAATTCCTAAGTTAAAGTTATAACTTCTGGAACCAGACTGTGTCAGTTTAAATTCTGGCTCTCCCCATGCTAATTACTAATTATGTCTGTTTCTTCATCTTAAAATGTAATGATAATACCTCCTCTTACAGTTGTGAGGGTTGTTAATATTTTTAAGCTGTGTAGAGAAGTATGTAGCAAGTAAGAAGTTCGATATAAATTTGCATTGACTAAACTAATATTTTAATTTCTATGTAAATTTCTGATAACTCAATATATTTCACCTCAAAATCTCATATATTGTGACTATTAAGTTGTATGTCATTTTGCTGAATGACCAATAATTGCATAAATGCAAATGTGTGCTCTAGCTACAACTGCAATAACACAGAAATTCCTAAACATTCAAATTAGTTAACAAAGATCAAAGTACAGAACCACATGAAAAAGAGCAGTCAATAAATATTGTTAAGAAATAATGATGATAGTTAAATCTACACTTAAAACTCTTAGTAAGTTATGCGTTGACTTCTGGTAATCACCAGCCTTCAAAGACTTACTTCTGCTTTCTATCACAGTAATCACAAATGTTGCCATTAGCAATGAGTGACAACTCCACCCTTTTAATTACTGTCCATGAGCTGACTAAAAAATAAGGCAGAAGACCACACAGAGAATTTATATAAATGTCAAGTACTAGAGATCATGGGAAATACCCATTCTTTGGGACACTGACAAGGCCTTGAGATGCAATGGAGTCATGTAAGAAGTACTTCTGATAAAGGAGCCATGGATATACAATGGGGAAATGACAGCCTCTTCAACAGCTGGTGTTGGCAAAACTGGACAGCTACATATAAGAGAATGAAACTGGATTACTATCTAATCCCATACACAAAAGTAAACTCAAAATGGATCAAAGACCTGAATGTAAGTCATGAAACCATAAAACTCTTAGGAAAAAACATAGGCAAAAATCTCTTGGACATAAATATGAGCAACTTCTTCATGAACATATCTCCCCAGGCAAGAGAAACAAAAGCAAAAATGAACAAGTGGCATTACATCAAACTAAAAAGCTTCTGTAGAGCAAAGGACACCATCAGTAGAGCAAAAAGACATCCTACATTATGGGAGAATATATTCATAAATGACATATCCTATAAGGGGTTGACATACAAAATATATAAAGAGTTCACACACCTCAACAAACAAAAAGCAAATAATGCAATTAAAAAATGGGCAGAGGAGCTGAACAGACACTTCTCCAAAGAAGAAATTCAGATGGCCAACAGGCACATGAAAAGATGCTCCACATCGCTAATTAGAGAAATGCAAATTAAAACCACAATGAGATATCACCTCACACCAGTTAGGATGGCCAACATCCGAAAGACAAACAACAACAAATATTGGCGAGGATGTGGAGAAAGGAGAGCCCTCCTACACTGCTGGTGGGAATGTAAACTAGTTCAACCATTGTGGAAAGCAGTATGGAGGTTCTTAAAAAAACTCAAAATAGAAATACCATTTGACCCAGGAATTCCACTCCTAGGTATTTACCCTAAGAATGCAGCAGTGCAGTTTCAAAAAGACATATGCACCCTTATGTTTATCTCAGCACTATTTACAATAGCCAGGAAATGGAAGCAACCTAAGTGTCCATCAGTAGATGAATGGATAAAGAAGATGTGTACATATACACAATAGAATATTATTCATCCATAAGAAGAAAACAAATCCTACCATTTGCAACAACATGGATGGAGGTAGAGGGTATTATGCTCAGTGAAATAAGCCAGGCAGAGAAAGACAAGTATCAAATGATTTCACTCATCTGTGGAGTATAAGAACAAAGGAAAAACTGAAGGAACAAAACAGCAGCAGACTCACAGAACACAAGAATGGACTAAAAGTTATCAAAGGGAAAGGGACTGGGGAGGATGGGTGGGAAAGGAGGGACAAGGGGGGAAAAGGGGCATTACGATTAGCACATGTAATGCAGTGGTGGGGGACATGGGAAACGCAGTATTTACAGAGAAGACAAGTAATGATTCCATAGCATCTTACTACGCTGATGTACAGTGACTGTAATGGGGTATGTGGGGGGTACTGGATCATAGGGGGTCTAGTAAACATAATGTTGTTCAAGTGATTTTACATTAATGATACCAAAATAAAAAATAATTAAAATTAAAAAAGACCTTTGACAAAATTTGAATATGGACTGTGCATTAGATTATAATAAAGCATCAGTGCAAAAAAAAAATTCCAGTAGTAGGGGGCTTGGAGGAGCTTCTGAGTTGGTGAATACATCCACATGCTCAGAGGGTAGTGCACCCCAACTCCTTGGGAACAGAAGCTCCTGCCCTCAGGACCCTCCCAGACCTCTCGCTGTGCATCTCTTCATCTGGCTGTTCATCTGTATCCTTCATCGTATCCTTTATTATATAATAAACTGGAAACATTAAAAAAAAAAGAAGTACTTCTGGATAAAGATTCTTAGAGGATTTCTCCCAGTTATGCCAAGAAGTCAGAAGACTTAATCTTACAAAATGTGATACTTAAAAGAGCTCATAGAAGTCGTCTTTTTAAAAATCACTTTTCACAAATAAATAATAGATCTGAATTTCAGAGAGATCAACAGACTTCTCTACATTGACAATAGTAGCAGAGAAAAAGAACTTGGGTCTTTTAACACTAAAACCAGAGCTTTTCAGTGGGAGTCATACTGGGAATTTTGAAAATCTGTGGGAGAATTTTTGTTTATTACAACAACTTGAGATATTATCATGACATATGGGCAAGGCTTATGTTTGCTATTGTCCTGCAATAATGAAAATGCATTGGATTTTGTAAGACTTTTTCTAAACATTTGTGAAAATAAAAAACTTGTGACGACTTAATTTTATATATAAAATCTAAAGGATTTTTTCATGTTTTTTTAAATATTCATTGAATTTTCCAGTTCAGTGATATCGTATATCAAGGTACTATTTATTTTCTTCAGAACTTGTCCAATTTTGACCATTTTGAAAAAAAGCACTGATGTTGGCTCATGTATCCCTGTATTTTTAGCTATTTATATTATTGTACAAGTAGGGCAATTACATTATTACTTCACAAGATCTTCTAACTTAGTCATGCACATTTACTTTTTATATTATATTGATTTTTAAAATTGTATTTACTAAAAAATACCTGAAAATTTCATATTAGTAAATGGAGAATTATAAAATATTTGTAATAAGCAGTGCACTTATGTCTCATAGGATTAAGAAGCACTTAAACTACTAAACGAAGTCATTTAGAGCTAATAATTAGTGCTTTCAAAGTGTACAGATGTTAAGAAAACAAATCCTCTTGGACGGAAATTCCAATTTCTAAAGGTTCTTGAGGCATGATTTACAGCATCATTATCTTTAAAGGTGTTAAAATTCTGAGCAGATATACAAATAAGGATATATTTTGAATAATGTTTTGTATATGATTTAAGACAGTGGTTCCCTTTCATTCTTTTGAATGTAGTTGTTCAGTTTTCCACCACCATTTATTAAAGGGACTGTCCTTTCCCCATTGTATATTCTTGCCTTTGTTAAAAATTAATTGACCATGTATATATGGGTTTATTTCTGGACTCTATTATGTTCCATTTATCCATGTGTCTGCTTTGGGTCAATACCATGTTTTGATTATATAGCTTGGTAGTATAGGTTCAAATAAGGGTGCATGATACTTCCAGCTTTGTTCTTCCTTCTCAAGAATTCAGGAAGCTACTGGGAGACTTTTTTGGTTCCATATAAACTTTAGAATTATTTGTTTTATTTCTGTGAAAATGTCACTGGAGTTTTGACAGGGATTGCATTGAATCTATAGATTCCTTTGAAAGTATGGACATTTTAACAACATTAATTTTTCTGATCAATGAACTTGGGGTATCCTTCCATTTGTTTGAATCATCTTCAGTTTCTTTCATCAATGTCTTAGAGTTGTCAGTGTGCAGGTCTTTTACCTCCTTAAATAAAGTTATTTGTAGGTATTTTTTATGTGATTGTAATTTGTATTTTCTTGATTTCTCTATTTGATAGCTTGTCATTAGTATATATAAATGCAACAGTTTTTGTGAATTTTGTATCCTGCAACTTTACTGAATTCATTTATTAGTACAAATAGTTTTGGAGTCTTTAGGGTTTTCTATATATAGTATCATGTCATATGCAAATACTGACAGTTTTACCTTTTCTTTTAAAATTTGGCTGTCTTATTTATCTTTTTCTTGTCTAATTGCTATGGCTAGGACTTCCAATTCCATGTTGAATAAAAGTGGTGAGAGTGGTCGTCTTTGTCTTGTTCCTGACCTTAATGGAAAATCTTTCAGTTTATCATCATTAAGAATGATATTAGCTGTAGGTTTGCCAAAAATGGCCTTTATTATATTGAGGTATCTTTCCTTCATACATACTTTGTTGAGAGTTTTTATCATGAATGGATGTTGAATTTTGTCAAATGCTTTTTCTGCATCTATCAAGATGACCATATAGTTTTTATCCTTCATTTTGTTTATGTGATGTATCACATGTTGACTGATTTGTGGATATTGAACTATCCTTGCATCCCTAGAATAAATCTCACTTTTTCACAGAGTATGATCCTTTTAATGTATTGTTGAATTTGGTCTGCTATTATTTTGCTGAGGATATTTGTGTCTATGTTTAACAGGGATATTGTTCTGTAATTTTTTTGTGTGGTTTCCTTATCTGCTTTTGGCATCAGGGTATTGCTAGCCTAATAAAATGAGTCTGGGACATTCCCTCCTCCTCAGATTTTGGAATGAGTTTGAGTAGGATAGGTATTAGGTATTAAATCTTTGAATGTTTGGTAGAATTCACCAGTGAAGCCATCTTGTCCTGCACCATTATTTATTGGGAGGTTTTTGATTACCGATACAATCTCCTTACTAGTAGTTGATCTGTTCAGATTTTCTATTTCTTTATGATTTATTCTTGGAAAATTTAAGTTTCTGGGAATTTACTTTGACTGCCTAATTTGTGGTCTATAATTGTTCACAGTAGTCTCTTGTGATCCTTTGTATTTCTGTGGTATCAGTTGTAAGTTCTCTTTGATTTCTGATGTATTTGAGCTCTCCCTCTTTTTCTCTTGGTGAGTACAGCTAAAGGTTTGTCAATTTTTTTTTATATCATTTCAAAGAACTAGCTTTTAGTTTCATTGACCTTTTCTATTACCTTCTTAGTTTATATTTCATGTATTTTTCCTATGATCTCTATTATTTCTTTTCCAGTGTGATTTTTATTTTTTTATGTTTTCTTCTTATAATTTAGTAATACATCTTTTCAGTTTAAGTCCCTTTAACATTTCCTGTAAGGCCCATTGTCATAGTGAACTCTTTTGCCTTTTGCTTATCTGGAAAACTTTTATCTCCCCTTTAATCCTAAATGATAACCCTGCTGGGTAGGTTATTCTTGGTTGGAAGTTTTTTTTCCTTTCATTCCTTTGAATATATTATGCCATTCCCTTCTGCCCTGTAAAGTTTCTACTGAGAAATCTTCTGATAGCTTTATGGGGATTCCCTTACATGTAACAATTTTTTTTTTGCTGCATTAAAGATTCTCTCTTTACCTTTACTTTTTGACATTTTAACTGTAATATGTCTCAGTGTGGCTCTATTTGAGTTCATTTTATTTGGATCTCTTGGGACTTCCTGGATCTGCATGTCTTCTTCCTTTCTTAGGGAAGTTTTCACACATAGTTTCTTCAAAAAAGTGTTCTACCTCTTTCTTCTTCTTCTGGGATACCTATAATGTAAATGTCATTCTTCTTGATGTTGTCCTACTGGTCTTTTAAATTATCTTCAATTTTAACAATTCTTTTAAAGCTTCTTTATACTTAATTACATTTTGTGTTTTGGGTCACAAGTAGAACCACATGAAAAGAGAGGTTGTTCAACAGTCTGGATCAATAGAGCAGTAGAGGACTTTGGACCTAGCCTGCCTTAGTTCAAATCTTAATTCTGCCAGTGTGAACTGTATAACATTGGGTAAATTATTTAACCTTTCTGGGCCCCACTCCTTTATCCATAAAATGGGGGTAAATATTGTTCTCTACCTCATAAGTAACCAGCTTATAGGTTGTGAGTATTAAATGAGTTAATGCTGGTGAATCACTTAGAAAAGTATGCAGTACTAAATAAATGTCAGATATTATTACTACTATTATTAGTATTAGCATGATCACTATCATCATCATCATATGGAGTATACAGTGCTGTCTGAAGGACAAGACACTGGTACCAAAAGAACACATACTATACCAAAATCAGTAATGTGAAGAGTCAATAAAGTATTTTGAAAAGCACAGTTAAGTGTAAAGGCAAAGCAGGAACAATGGTTGACCAGAGAGAAGGCAGAGTATAAAGAAACCATGGGAGAGATCAGGAACTGACTCACTAAATGCACCACCACTACTATAAGCTCCTCTTATTTACAGTGTGGCATATTGCTAAATGCATAGAATATATTGTTAAAGAGACTAAGGCTTCACAGAGTTTCAGTGAGTGATGCTATTCTCATTTTAGGAAAACTTTTCTTAACACATGATTTCCTCAAAGCAAGTTCACAGTATGAACCAAAATCTCAAAAGAGGTAAATGCTTATAGTCCAGAATAAATAAAATATAGTTCTGGATAGAGGAACGAATGTTTCTGATGAGTTAGACACAAATATGTACAGAATAAACAACGAAGATAAATATAAAATATAAGAGCACTTGAACGCTAGGAATACAAAATCATTTAGTAAATACTGGGTAACTAGTTACATTTTTAGCCTTACTATATGAGGAAAACTGAAATGTGATAACTTCTCTTTTAGTTCACTCACACAAGAATATGAAGCATGCCTATGTTATTTAGCCTTGCAAAATCTCAAAGATGCCTTGAACTATGAGATAAACACTATAGAGAAAAAAGGGTCAAATTATGGTAAGAACTATAGCTGTTCTTGACTGATAATATCACTTTAAAAAGCAAAAAGATTTAAGGTGGCTTATTGTTCATATGAGAGTGTAATGTATGCTTTGCATCTAAATTATGACAGTTAGTTGAAATCATTATGACATAAATAGTTCATAGTTGTGAGAACTGATGTACTACTGGGTACCAAGAGAAAAGAAAAAATGTATTTAATGAATATTACTAAAAAGTATGAATCTTTATTTGATAAATGAATGAATGAAATGGTTAAGTGATTTTTTTAATGAACTGCACATTTAAGAGGGGATATAAACTGAAATTATTTTGATTTTGGAGAAACCACAAGAGAAATTACAGAAGGAAGTATTAACATGATAGATTCTTTATAAGGTTGAAAAGAAACACTGTCTTTAATTAGTAAGTTCAGCAACTTTTCTAACAAAAACCTTTTAATTGATTCTTTTTCTATAAATATTTACTTATAATCTAACCCAGGCCATCAAATAAGAGATCTGATTTTCCACACATCTTCATGCAAGTGCTCAGATCCTTGTATTTTATAAATTAATGTCAATATATATTATTATGGTTTGATAAGGTATTGTCATTTTAATTTCATGGAATTCAAGACAGTAAAGTCATTATTTTCTTTCTCCTCCCAATTATTTTAGGTGATAGTATCTACAAAAATATGTATTTCATAATTCTTTACATAAACCTAAGAGTTGTAAGTCATCTTAAGGAAATATTTTTGCCTCTTAAATGTTATCAATCAAGAACAGCTATAGTTCTTAACCAGTTTTTGACCCTTTCTCCTCTACCGTATTCAGTCCATCTCAGGGTTCAAGGATTCTCTGAGAGCATTCGAGGCTGAATAAGAATAAACATACTTCACATTTTTGTTTGAGTGAACTAAAAGAAGATACTACATTTCCGTTTTCCTTACATATTAAACTTCACAGAAGAAAAGAAGAAAAACTTCACAGGTAAGTTTCCAAAAAAGGTTGTTCTTGTTATTAATGAATAAAATACTCAATATTACTAGTAGGCTAAGGTTTACTGTTATTTTCCATCCTTAAGATTCTAGAGTGCACTTTGGCAAATCCATTCATTTGTGTAGTTTATTAAATTCTCTGAAACCACTGATCCATGCATAAGTATCAGAAAAAGACTAAGAAAACAATCATCATGATAACTGTAGTCTCGAGTTTTTATTCATATTACTTTTTTAAGGGGACCAATGCTTAAGACCAAAAATAATATGGCAATTGAGAACTGTGTTTATCATTTAATTGTATGGACAAAATGATTTAGGCCTAATATGACAAGAATATTTATCCCTTATATACTGAACATAAAAAGTATTCACATCTGTTTCACTGCTTTGTCTTCTTCATGGGCTTAAACCTGCCAAATTATTCCATTTAATTTCAGAGAATTCTCATATGGCAATCTATTTTATTTACTTTATCTTCAATAAAATGGTTCACTGAGCATTAGCAAGTCTGAGACAAAAGTTTCTATCAGTCTTCAAGGCAAAGGCGTCAATCAATACTAGACCTACTGTGTTGTGACTTGCACTAGAAAGTTGTATAAGACAGAGCAACAGCAAAATGTGAGCAAGGTCTCATAAAGCCACAGTGAAGAGAAAGAATGCTCTCCCCAGGCTCTCACATGCACCACTTACACAATACCAGGTGCTGGGTTCAACGTGTGAAATACTCTTTAATAAGGCTGACAGCTAAAAAGAGGCTTCAGGCTCTAACCTTATTTTACATGACACATAGAGTAATAGGCCTCTGTTTTACAGCAGACAACAGTAAAAACTTGAATTGCCAACAGTTAAAAATTCACCCCTTGGATAGCACATAGGGAAAGGAACCCTAAAAATTTCAAGCTGCATAGCATTTCTTCTATAACATTGTCATAGCATTACTAATAATATAACAGTTGTTTCAGTGGACCTTCCCTTACAAATTTGTATGACATTTTAAATAGAGCTGCTGGATTAGATTTTAACCACAAAATATTCAGTAAGTTTGAGCAACAACTCATTTTGGAAAATGATATCAATAAAGGCTAATTCCAAGAAATGTGGAGCAGTACTGTTAGATGCTGTGAAAATGTCTCCCAGAGCACAAACTTTGTAATAAGTGATGCTGGTTCACATTTGATATGGGCTGTAAAAAGCAGATTATTGTAATGGTACTCTTCCCAGCAAATAAGACCATTAAAAATGTATTTAATGTTCTGTTGAATTGAAAAGCAGGCCAGTTAAAATCTATATTTTGCTATTTTGTATAATGGTATCAAAAATTTTACTAGTAGATCAATTCAAGCCACAGATTTAAAATCACAAATGAAAACTGTTTTTTTTATAGGAACAAGTTTCCATATTTTCTCTTTTGTAAATATAATGCTGTATTTTTGCCCAGGTTCCATCATCACAGTATAATTAATAGAAGCAAAATTTGGAATGATGGTTTAATGTGAATTTATAGATATGTTGCTTTATTACTTGCTCATATATACTTCTCAATGTACTTTCCTGGAGAATAAATGCATTATTTTTTAGTGAACTCAACATTTCAAGGCATAGCACCCCAAACATATGTACCTATATCTAGATGCTTTCATTTAATTTATTCTTCACAATTCTGTGTGGACATTAAAAGAGAACAAGCAAAAAATTAGCATGATATATTAGTAGGACAGATTCTGCAAGCTGAACTTCTGTAAAGGTAAGAGTGCTGCTTTTAACTATTCTAAGTGGTTCTACAAAAGAACCGGTACCAGACCAGCACCCAGACCAACCCAGTCCAGCGTAAGCACACTCTCCAACACTGATGTGATCAATGGCCAAGGGATAAAGTGTCTCTGAATATTGCAAAATCAGTATTCCAGGTGAAATCTAAAGATTTCACATTTTCTTTTCATTTGGCTATCTTACAAATATAAATGCCTAAACCATTACATTTAGAGACCATTAATTCAGCATACAGTACATTATTAACTTGTACTCCTCACAAAGCCAAGGACAGTGATGAAATTTGTGGAAATAATTTTAGGGGTAAGATATTATGCAACATTTTAATTAACTACTGCTATGTAACAAATTACCTCAAACTTAGCAGCTTAGAACAAAATATATTTACTATCTCACACAATTTCTGAGGATCAGGAATACAGGTGTAGTTCAGCTGGGTAGTTTAGGCTCAGGGTTTCTCAGGAAGTTGCAGGTTAATGCCTGTTCTTCCCTGTCTGTTGGCCAAATGGCTTAGTTCCTCACCATATGGACTTCTCTATGGCATCTAGCCTCCCCTAGACCAAGTCATGAGGCAGAGAGGGAAGGAGGAAGGAGGTGGGAGTGGGGAGAGACACAGAGAGAGAAACAAGAAAAAACACCCAAAACACAAAATATATTGTATAAAAAAATCTAAAAAGTTACATTCCACCACTTGTGCCATGTTATATTGGTTGCACGGATGAACTCCGGTAAATACAGGAGGGAAAATCACAATGGCGTGACAACCAGGACACAGAGATCATTCAGGACCATCTCAGAGGGTACCTATAACAGTCCACCCTCTGGACCCCAATCATTCACCTTCTCCTCAACTGCCATCACTTCCAAATGTGTAAACAGTAATGGATTCTTATGGGTAATTTAAGGGTTGTCTGAGACACACTTCAGATTAATATAATGCAAGAGTGGCTAATTTATTAAGAACATCCTTTCAAATATGATTATGAAACTGAGTATGACTCTCAAACTGACCATTGTCCTAAATCAAGGTATTATACAGATTTAGAGTATTTCTTAAAATATTATTACATGCATGGTTATAGGTAATATAGATATGACATAATGCAGGAAAAATCCTGATCTGCTACAAAGGAGGAAAGAAACAAGAAAAGTGTAATGGAAGAAGTAGAGATGTCGATGTGCTTTGAAGAGATAGAGGAAGGGAAAGAAATGATAGAATGTGTATTGACAAAGATGTGGGCCAGTGTAAAGCATGCAGTTCAAGTTATACATATCAGAGTTAAGGTGAAGAAAAGGTTGGATATTTGGGTTTTGTCAGATTCTGGAGAGTATTTAGTCTGGTGGTTAGCTTGAAATAATGGATAATTATTAGACAGGGAGGAATGGTCTGCTGGGAGTTAATACTGCAAGCAAAACTGAGAATAAAAATTGACAATTAGTGGCAATATTTATTTTTTTATTAAACATTACATAACTGAAATAAGTTACATGAATTTTAAATTCACAAGTTCAATATGCTATGACAGACAGACACTAGGGTGGCCTCTGTGTTTATGCTCTGTATAATTCCCTCCTCTTGCATGTGAACACGACTATTACTTGTTTCTAACCAATGGAATATGGCAAAGATTACGGGCAGACACTTCAAAAATTATGTTAATACATTTATATGTATGTATATATGGCTCTATCTTGTTAGCAGGCAGTAAAGATTCTCCTGCTGGCTTTAAAGAAGTAAAAGCTGCTGTGACATGAACTGCATGTGAAGAGAAGGCCACATGGATGGGAACCATGAACAGCTTCCAGTTGCTAAGGATCTCTATCCTACAACTTGTGACAACCTGAGTTTGGCCAAAAACAGCAAGTTTGGAAGGGGCCCTGAACTCCAAATGAAAATTCAGCCTGGCCATTATTTTGACTTGTAAGACCCTGAGCTAAACTGTGTCTGGACTCATGATCTTTGGAGGCTGTTAGATAATGATTGTATATTGTTTTGACCTTTTAAATATGTAAAAATGTAGTTCAGGTGGCCTTAATAATACAGTCCATCTGTGAAACTAATAGGGAACGAAACAACATTTTTTTTAATGCTTACTATTCCATTTATATATATTCACATATTTAATCCTCAGATCAACTCTACGAAGTAGGTACTATTATCTCTATTTTCATTTCAGAAATTGAGGGTTAGAGTGTCTAAGTGATTTTCCAAGGCTGAACATATGGTAGATTTGTTTTGGAACTGTAATTCAAATCCAGGCAATCTGATTTCCAAGCTTGTATTTGCTACACTCTATAGCCCCTTTAGGTGTAGTCTTGTTCACTCTGTTTCTCTTGCCAAGAAATATCAGCATACCATGTATCTGAATCACTGACCCAGCCCCAACTCAGCCAAATCACCTTCCTCCAGCAGAGTCCATTTATTTGGCAATAATTTGAAAATTAGAGCAAATAATGTGTCATTTATAATACCTATTTTTAATAAGTATTTATGAAACGTGAAGCAATTTTCTGTAAGTATGTGAATAAAGTTTATTCTACTCCATTGAAATAACTAATACATATTTAACTTGGATTTAATACTCTTACAATGGAAACTCTGAAAACAATCGTGAATATTATGAAATAAAACACATACATACACACTCACACAACTACCCATTTGCCCATGTATACAAACACTCTCAGTTGTGAGTTGTATGAAACAACAATTTTGTTCCCATTTTAGTATACCCTGTGGTGGGTTGTTTAACCTCTATGAGAGGTAAAATGAAGATAAAACTAAACAAATTGTTTGCAAATAGGAAGACTCAACCAAATGTTCACTTTAGGGATTTGGTGTGGGGAAAGAGAACAGAGAAATGTCAAGGAAGGAGAATTAGTAGTTCTTGAAAATAGCTATATATCAAGTGCTAAGTTTTTGCAATATTCCAACAAAGTTATATCTATGCCTCATTTTATGGTTTGAAATCTGAAATGCAAAGACTTAAGGCATTTAACCAAGTTTGATTTTAAAAAGCTGACAATAGGCTGCAGAGAGGCAAAACCATATCTACCTGACTCCAAGATCCTTGCCCCTCCATCATTTTATTCTTCTTTTACCACAGTACTTCCAGCTCTAAGGCCCATAATTCTATATATTTCCAGGAAAAAAATGTTTTCTCAGACTATGCTTTTCCATTGACATGAACCATTGGCATTATTTCCACCAATATATGGTTGCTCTTCATTAAAAAATACTTTTAGAAAACTCTAATTAGCAAGTTCCCTGAAGCAGTTTTGAAGACTAACTTCAAACAACTATGATTCTTTTCTGAGAAAAAGACAATTTTCTAAAAATTATTTCTTTCATGGTTCTGTTATGTTCAATGTCAGATAACTCTTGCTTATAAATCTAAATTGTTATTATTAAAACAAATGTCTTATTACTCAAAAAATGGTAATTTAAATATTAAAAATTTTACCTTTTATTATATCAATATATAAATATAACCATTGTCGACAGTAAGCATAAATTACATAATCCAGAATAAAAAGATTGGGCATTAGCAAATATGAGTTCTAATTACACCTATTTGTTTATCGTTAGCTTTAAAATCACAAGCTACATTCCTTTTTCCAAATCATTTAAATTAGTTTTTAGTTTCTCCACTTAACTGAACAAAAGATAATAATGTTAGTCTTAGATAATAAGCAATGAGAGAGTAAAATTTATGAGTTTTAACGAAAGACTAAAATGTGGTAAAAAGTGGTCAGTGTTTCAGAAGTCTTAAATGCTAAATAAATATTGAATCATTTTGTTTGTATATCTGATGAAATGATAAAGTTGATACAAAGCAATAAAAAGTCAACAGGCAAAACAGTAGATAAAATAACAGAAATATTTGACTGTGTAATTCAAATACACCAATAAAAATCTCTCTGAAGATATGATGCCTCTATTTGAAGAAAGCTTTAGAAATGGTAGGAGCAATGCAGAACAGTAAGGATCCTGAGGTCTGCTCTACACTTAGGGTAAGACCTCTTGATAACGAATTCTGGCATGGAGTAAGCATGAAAAAAAGAATTCTGAAGAAGCCAGGGCACCATGGTTCCCCTCTCTTTGTGGGTAAAGACTAGAGAGAGAAATGATGTAAACTCTTTACATTCAATTTCTTTTAGTTTTGTTTTTATAATTACATTATTATAGACTTGCCACTTATGACATACTGCTTGACTGATACCATAGTTCAATACTGACACTGAAAAACTAACTTTACAGAAATACTGTATATTGAGTAGGAATGGGAAATAAAATCTGCATCTCTTGGAAATGCCTCTCATGTTGTCTCCATGGTCTTTGCTTTGTACCAAACAATAGATTTAAAGTACTCTAATTTGACATCGTAAATATCAAGGAAAACTACCACTATATTTAGGGAAGTGTCACATTAAAAAGAAAATGAGTGCTTTGTACACAGCCGATTTGATGGGTCTCAAAATGTTTACAGGAAAATTCAAAAGAAAAAAAAATTACTAGTAGTATGTTATTCTCTTTATTTTCTGACATTTTTAGATTCCCCTAAAAAATCTCAGTATCAACTGAATCCTAACAAAATAATACTGAAAACATCAGTATAAAAGGCCAGCATAATGATAACAAAATATTCAAGTATTCTTCTTGCCTAATCATTTCCTTTCAATGTTTTAAAACATTCCACATACATTTATGTCAATTTTCAAAATAAGGAAGACCAAGTTTAATAGGAATAGAAAAACAGCAAGGAGTGAAATGGGAAACCCAAGATAAGAGAGAGTGGTAAATATTCCTATTGCCCTATTTAACATGTCTCTATAGGTCACTGATAACCATTTTAAAGTTATGGGCAAAAATACGTAACCAGACAATTAAAGAATCAAATAAGCATTAGAAATACAGAAATCAACACAATGAACAAAAGAGAATAATACCGAAAGACACCTTACTTATATCTTCCAGATCTTCCACAAGACTTTCAGGTCAACCTTGATAAGGAGTCCAAGACAAAGTCAATCCCAATATCACATTAGAGTATCCCTGTTAATAGAGACAAAAAATTGTAAGTGCTTTGAAAATTAACTGAATTTGTGTCATAATTAATTCAGTGGCTTCATAGAACATAAAACATATTTAACTTCAAATTAGGATAACTCTTAATGCATTCATTGCTTTATGAAACTTCAAACATATATGGAAATGATTTTCTACATTTTAATTAAGAGAAGTTTAAATCCATTGTTTGGTACAATGCAAGGACCATGGAGACAGCATGAGGTGCATTTCCAAGAGATGCAGATTTTAAATTCCACTCCTGAACTGATTTAGCAGTTTTAAATGTTTGGTGATTAAATTTTACAATTTATAAAATAAAATGATTTATGTCTGAACATTTCCACCTGAAAAGATGACTGATTTCAACTGCCTCTTCAACATGTACTTAATGAGCATTGTAGACTTTTCCACAAGTAACAAATTGGCAGTAAGCATTTTCTCCTCATAATCACAATGTAAGTGTTATTCTTTAACATTTATTTGAATTTGTATTTTATAGAACCATTTCCTATTTACCCACTCTCTTTCTTAGTCCCTTCCTTCTTTAATCTGAAATATTTAGCCTATACTTCTCTTAGGTTAAAATAAGTGTCCTAATTACCAAATAAAGTTATACTTAGTCTTATATAGACAGTAAATGGTTTTTGACTCATACATCAATTCTCATTGATTGGTACTAACCACATGGAAAGCTGTATGAGACTGAATCTGCAGCAAAAGTGCTGTATTCTATTAGCAATGTCTGCATTAGGCATTGAAAGGGATGAATGATATCATATGACATCTTTGTTGAACATTTAAACATCTTAGTTACTTAAATAATTTCCAAACACTTGTGGCTAAAAATCCTTTCTTCCAATGACATTTTAGTCAGGGTCAATTAATTAGAGATAAATTCTGGTTGAATCAGAACAAATACTCAATGGCACCACTATTCTTTCCCCAAATACCTGGAATTATTCCATAAAGCCTTAGGCATTCTGCAAAGTGTAACTTGAAACCATTGTTTTAGTTCATCACTGTTTAGTTGAGTATTAAGGTAACTCAAAGTCATAAAAATTAAAGTAATTCAAATGCCTGTTCTCCACATTCTAGCATTCTCTATTATTTATGTTTTTCATATTCCTCTTAATGATAAAATTTTGCACATGAGCAGGCTCCAATTTTGACTTGCCTTGTATTAATTTCTTCCATAATTATTTCTTGCCTGCAATCTGCAGCCAAATGAAACATATTTCTTATTAAGATGAGTCCACATAATTATTTCTTAATTCCCCATTGGTTTTGATTTTTCGTTTTCCTATTCATGAGTATTCATTTTTCCTAAATTAATCTATAAAACCTAAATACTTAAAGAAAACCTACAAAAATATTTTTAAGAGTATATGCTATAAAAGGTCTATTACTATCAAAGGAAAATTCAAAAATGAAGGGCAAAAGAGAAGTAACCCACTCGACCAAATATTATGATGTGCTATAAAGCCAAATATAGACACAGGGATATAGATTTCTGAAATAAACTGACATATCAATAAGAGTTTATATATAATAAGGGTAATATCACAGAGTAAAATAAAAGGTTGGTGTTGACTCATTGTATGGAGTAAGGAAAATACAGTCTCAGAATATGACAAAAAATAAACAGCTATTTATATTGTATATCAATGTGAATTTTGATGAAATTAAAGACTTTAAATGTCAAAGATACCTTTTCAAAGCTAATAGAAAAAATTTAAGTGATTAAACTTGAGGCCTAGAAGTAAAAAAATAATTCTGAAACACTACCTAAAAAGCATAAATAATACAGCATAAAATTGACGGCTAAATCAAAATGAGAATTTTTCAGTGAAGGATACTATGGATGCATTTCATAGATAAACTGAGAAGACCTAAAAAAAAACAAGCAATTAATATTAGAATATATACACAGAGGAAACTAATAGAAAAATGAACAGAAAAACCAAAAAGGCAGTTTCTCAGAGAGGAAACCAAAATGGCTATCAAGTATAGTTTAAAATGATCTAAATCACTAGGTACCAGAAGATGCAAATTAAAAAACCAAAGAGATACTCCTTTGCGTCAAAAGAATACCTTAAATTTGGCTGCTGTATTCTACTCCACGTTGACAAGAATACAGAAATATAACTAACCACACTCATATTTACTGGTAATGGGAATAGAAGCAATACAGTTATCGTTAAAAACCGTTTGGAAAACCCAAAATGACCACCTGTACTTTATGGACCGAAATCATACTTTGCTGAATTCTATGGTAGCATATTTTTACCTTAGATTTTATTTCAGCTTTTATTTACATGCCTTTCTCTCTCCATTTTCATTACTCAAAATTAATGTCAAAAGTTGATAAATCAATGAAGATTTCTGGGAAGATGGCGGCGTGAGCAGGGCGGTGCAAATCTCCTCCCAAAACCATATATATTTGTAAAAATACAACAAATACAACTATTCCTAAAAAAGAGACAAGAAGATACAGAACAACACCTAGGCTACAGCTACACCTGCAAGAACTCGGTGCCTCACGAAGGGGATAAGATACAAAGCCGCGATCAGGCGGGACCTGAGCACTCCCCACCCCAGCGCACTGGTGGAAGGGAAAGATTCAGAGTAGGAGGGAGTAGAGGCAAAAGCCCGCCAAATAACAAGCCCTGGTGATCTGAGCATGGAGCACTGACACACATCGCATGGTGTATCGGAGATTAGAGAAACAGAAGTGCAGGACCTGAGACTGAGACAACAAGCAGGTCTCCTAAGCCAGCTCCCCAGGACAAAAGAAAAACGGTGCCATTTTTGTTGTTGTTGTTGTTGTCATTTTTTTTGTTTTTTTTTTTGCTTTCTTTTGTTTTTTTTCATTTTTTTTGTTTGGTTAATGTCTTAAAGAGACAAGGGCCCAACATCAGAACAAAAACGTCCAAGCGCACTCAGCCCAGCAGGCTGGGAGTCCAGGGGAATTTCGGACCACCTGGCCAGCAGCCGGGCAAAGCAGCTGCGCTGAGCCTTCCCACAGTGATCAGCAGCCTGCCATTCTTCTCCTGTCCCCCACACTCCAAACCCTGGCCAGCGCCGCAAAGGGTCCGGGAGCCTCCACTGCTGCAGAACAGCGGAGGAATGGCCCTGCCCACAGCATCC
The DNA here is from genome assembly GCA_032199065.1 of Smutsia gigantea. Lineage (NCBI taxonomy): Eukaryota > Metazoa > Chordata > Mammalia > Pholidota > Manidae > Smutsia > Smutsia gigantea. Next base: position 1,536 of record JAVSCE010004702.1, on the reverse strand, counting down.
TCACAGAATCTACTTCCGGCAGGTGCGCAGCTAGGCGGAAGGACCCCAGAACCCACATCAAGGGCTGGAAAGCACCAAGGGAACCAGAAGGCACCCAGCGAAACTTCAAACCCTAGCAGGGCTATAGGTTAGGCTGAGGGCGACCCACACAGAGGCAGCTCCGGGGATTACCAAGTGACTGCCTCCTGGAGAGCGAGAAACCAGTTCAGGCCCTGGAGAAGGGAAAGTAGAAGAACAAGCAGGAAGGGACGTTGTTCTCCAGCTGACACAAGCGGCACCTACCAGTGACCACTTCAATCACCGTGAAAAGACAGAGAAATATGGTACAGACAAAGATTACACAGACAACCCGAGAGAGAGGGCCTGATGGGGTAGATTTTTGCAATCTTCCTGAAAAAGGATTTAGAATAAAATTCATAACCATGCTGATGGATCTACAGAGAAATATGCAAGAATTAAGGGAGGAAGTGAGGAAAAATAATGCAGAAATCAGACAAGCGATCAAAGGGCTTAAGAGCAGAATGGATGAGGTGCAAGAGACTGTTATGGAATAGAAATCAGGGAACAGGAATACAGAGAAGCTGAGGCAGAGAGAAATAAAAGGATCTGTAAGAATGAACGAATATTAAGAGAACTGTGTGACCAATCCAAATGGAACAATATCCACATTATTGGAGTAACAGAAGAGAGAGAAAAAGGGATAGAAAGTGTCTTTGAAGAAACAATTGCTGAAAACCTCCCGAAGCTGGGGAAGGAAATAGTTTCTTAGTCCACAGAAGCCCACAGATCTCCCAAAACAAGGTACCCAAGGAATACAACATCAAGACACATAATAATTAAAATGGGAAAGATCAAAGATAAGGACAGAGTATTAAAGGCAGCTAGACAGAGAAAAAAGATCACCTACAAAGGAAAACCCATCAGACTACCATCAGACTTCACAACAGAAACCTTACAGGCCAGAAGAGAATGGCATGATATATTTATTTATTTTTTTTTCCACATCTTTCTTTCTTTTTTTTTTTGTTTTTTTGTTTTTTCCTTTTTTTTAATATAATTTATTTTATTATCATTAATTTACAATTACACGTGCAATATTACAATTATTAAACTACCCCTTCATCAGGTCCCCCCCACCAACCCCATTACAGTCACTGTCCATCAGCGTAGTGAGATGCTATAGAATCACTACTTGTCTTCTCTGAGCTGTACTGCCCTCCCCGTGCCCCCCCAACATTACATTTGCTAATCGTAATGCCCCTTTTTCCCTCTTATCCCTCCCTTCCCGCCTATTTTCCCCACTCCCTTTCCCTTTGGTAACTATTAGTATGCTCTTGGGTTCTGTGAGTCTCCTGCTGTTTTGTTCCTTCAGTTTTTTTCTTTGTTCTTATACTCCACATATGAGTGAAATCATTTGATACTTGTCTTTTTTCGGCTTGGCTTATTTCACTGAGCATAATACCCTCTAGCTCCATCCATGTTGTTGCAAATGGTAGGATTTGTTTTCTTCTTATGGCTGAATAATATTCCATTGTG
>JAVSCE010004701.1:0-181841 GCA_032199065.1 Smutsia gigantea | reverse complement strand
AATCCTACCATTTTCAACAACATGGATGGACATAGAGGGTATTATGCCCAGTGAAATAAGCCAGGCAGAGAAAGACAAGTATCAAATGATTTCACTCATCTGTCGAGTATAAGAACAAAGAAAAAATGGAAGAACAAAACAGAAGCAGACTCACAGAAACCACTAATGGACTAACAGTTACGACAGGGAAAAGGATTGGGGAGGATGGCTGGGAAGGGAGGGATAACGGGGCAAAATGGGCATGACGATTAGCACGTATAATGTAGGGGGGCACACGGGGAAGGTAGTACAGCACAGAGAAGACAGGGAGTGGCTCAACAGCATCTTAGTACACTGGTGGACAGTGACCGCAATGGGGTATGTGGTGGGGACTTGATAACGGACGGAACCTAGTACCCACAAGGTTGCTCATGTAATTGTATATTAATGATACAAAAATAAACATAAAACACACAACCCTAATCCTTCCCCTGGCCCCTCACCCTCACCCTCACACTTTCTCCCACACCTAAGCATAAGCGTCAACCAACACCTCACCCTAAACCTAACATTAAACCTGAAACGGTACTCTCACTGGAACCCTGTCCCTCACCCCACACTGAGCCATAAACCGAACCCTAACCCTAACCTGGGCCCTTCAGCCTAACCCCTCACACTCATCATCACCCTCACCCACACCTAACTGTAACCCAAAACCTAAACCAAACCCACAGCCTAACACTGAATCCTCATTTGTGGAGCATAACACAACAACAAAGAAAAACTGAAAGGACCAAAACAGCAGCAGACTCAGAAACCCAGGCCTGGTGCCCACGTCCCAGGAACACCGCCGCCCCATCTTTCCGGCTAAAACAAAGTAAGAATTGGTTGCTTCCCTCAAGAAGAAAAAGGAGAGATGTAAACTGGAAGAACTGCACTTTTGTTCTGAAACGGAAAGATATTTGGGAACTTCAAGATAAAAGAAATAATTTCTTCTGATTATGATAGATAAATGATGAAGAAAGATGATAGAAAAAGATGGTTCTGAATGTGGATTAGGGATTGTCTCTCAGTCAAGACTGAAACAATCTTTTAGTTAAACTGTTGAATACGCTGACTGAGACAATCATAACTGAATATGCATATGTTTATGATGACCGTTCCCTTGGCCTTTACCTTGGACCATAGCCACTTTGCCCTTTCCACATACAGCTCAGCAAGTCGTGATTCACCAGCATTAAGGAGAGCATTGTAGGCCGTCTGGTGGTGACCAGCTTTTCTAGCTACTCTGGCACTCTGTAGCCAGCATTCTCCAACCATTTCATTGTAGTCTGGTCTAAAGGAATGTGACAAAAAAGGGGGAAAAGAGCATTTTTAAGTGTATTCAACAATTTAACTAAAAGATCTCTTCCCAACATGGAACCTTCTCAATACACTATTCCAAAGGAATCAAAAATTAACTTATTATGAAAACTGATTTTAATTTTATTGGAGTACTCCATTTTTACAGACCCCATGTCTATGAAGACCTTATTATTGACTTATATCTGTACCTCCCCAGATATGTTTTTAACATTAAAAGAAGATATATTACATATAAAAGTAATTCTTAAAAGTTCTAGTTTCATTTTAACTATATAATGTAGCCTTGACAATTGAAAATAGAAAAATATAGATTCAGAGAAAATTAAGGAAAATACTCCCAAGTAATATGCAAATATGACACTAAATTCCAAATAACTGACAGGAAAAAAAAAGTGTGAATAACCTTTTGTTGAGGCTTAATAAAGCTCTCCGGAGAGCCAGGATGGGCTCCTTGGCTCTGTAGGAATTCTGGGTCATTTCTAATCGAGCTCCCCAGTTGAGAGAATCCTCTTGAGAACTGTCACCTGGAGACTGGTGAAAAAGTGGTCTGATGCTATGCTCCAATTCACACAACATGTGCAATCTGAAGATAGATAGAGCCTATGTTAAAATGTTATCATATTCAGATTTATTAATCTCATATATAAAGGATGTACTTTAAATCAGCCATGAAGAATCTGAAGTGTGCAGTTTTCTTTGGAAGAACTTTAACGAAAGTACATTCTTGGTATTTACAAAGTAACATCTGTATCTTTTCAAATTGGATATAAACACCAATTTATGTTGATTTAAGTATTTAGTGCTTTGCTATGATGCCCAAATTGTTATGAATTAAATTGGAGAAGGGCATATAAAACTAAATTCAGTGTAAAGCATGGAGAATATAGCCAATGATTCTGTAACATCTTCCTATGTTGACAGATAATAACTGCACCTGTTGAGGTAAGGATTTAATAATAGTGGGTAACTGCTGAACAACTGTGTCATATACTTAAAACCAATATAAGATTGTATATCAACTATGCTTCAATAAAAAAAAACACCTAAATTCAAGTGTGTGAAACACAAACTTTACAACCTAAAGATAAAAGAAAATATGAGTTATAAATCAACATAAATATTTGCATATATTGCTGGTGCTATGGTAAAAGCACCTGACATAATAGATGCCACTAAAAAAATTGTGAATGAATCCAATTTTAATTTTTTTCTAAGAGTGATGGAAACACTAACGATAAATTCACATTAGCTTTTTTCCCATGTGTAGTATAGTCAGTGTCTATGACTCAGTGTTCAAGGATGCAACTGAGTACCTAGAGAACAGAATTAATCTCAGTAGTCCAATCTGGTTACCCAAATGGTTAAGTGGTTACCCAAAGGGATGATACAAATTACAGTAAATTATTCTAACTAAAAAAACTTTTTGCTTGCTTATCTTTTAAATTTATTATACTTAAATATTATTTTCTTCAAGTGAATTAACAGACTTAAAATGTTTTCCATCATTTTCTTCCTTACATCTAAAAGTTAATATTCCTTTCTAGTAGTGTAATGCATACACTTTGGGGGCTGAGGTGGGAGGGGGCGATATCAAATGCATTTTCACATAAGAAGAAAAGGAAACCAACAAGTACTGAGCACCAATGTGCCAGGCACAGTTGATGCCTAGATTATTTAGGTTGGTTATAGAGAAAATACACTATGACATTAGAACAGGACAAATAGAAGATATTTTTGCTATTTTTTAGAAGTCCCACAGTTGTCTTTCCAATGAGAAGGATGCATGTTAGAACATTAAAAAAAAAACTATAAGGTGATTGTGAGGTAAAAGAATAAAGGAGCCATTTTGTATAGATATACATGATACCAATCAAGCATACTATCAGTTATTTACTAATCAAAAAATTCCAACCTGTCAGATGACACTTATAGATCAGGAATATAAAAATGGAAACCCCAGAATACCTCACAATATATTCATAGCCTCGTTGGTAAGAGCCTCTTTCAAAGCTTGCAGCTGAAAGAGGTACAATTTGTTCTGCTCTCACTAGTTTCAGTGTGTCATAAAAAGCTGTGACATCTCTTTTTTTGACTGATAATAATAGTTGTCCCAGTCTGACACTCCACGTTGTAGATTTCCCATCTGAAAAACAAATGAGGAGTCAAGGAATGCCGTGGGGTCCAAGAACAAGCTTTATTTCATTTGGTAAAATGGTTCTTCTACTGAACAGATGGTTTCATCTACTTTGAATAACTAAACAAGGAAATCATAAAACATGCTGAGAGATAAATTATGAATGTTGCTTATCTACTTAAGTCTGAACATTTATGGCATTAATATTGCTTATATTTTAAGATGTTAATTTTACCTGCTGCCAAATAATTTTCCACCAAATCCCACTGTGACAGTTTCCAAGCTGCTTCCACTCTGTATGTGTTTAATTCATCCGTCCATTCAGACCTATTAAAATAAACTCATATGAACTAAGCCTTTCTTTATTTAAAGTGTAGCATTTAGAGATTTTTTCCATTGGTTTAGACACTCTATTTATTGTATTTGTATCATATTATATTTTGTACTTAGATACAAAATAATCATCACTCCCTAAAACAACCCTTCAAATTTTAGTTTTTCCATTCCCCCAAAACATTTCTTCAATAATTATTCCTGGTAGGGTCATTTAAAAATGCCAGTTCAAATTAAATTGCACCATATATTAGAGTAGAATTAATGACTTAGATAACTATAAAGTACAGTTGTAAGATTAGCTGTGTGCTTAACTGGAACAAAGGTCAAGGAGGAAAAAGTGCCAACTGAACATATATGCATTCAGAGTAAGTAGTTCTGATATTGAGATTCTGAACTAAATTTAAGAAAATACAGGAGCTGGTGGGGTGTGCTGAGGCAGCTGGGGGTGTAAAGGACACTCAACAATAAGGGCATAAGAAAGTTACAAATGATGTTGTCAGTAGCATGACAAAGGACACAAAATAAGCTACCTAAAATATATGCTTATTCTTAAACTATTTTTAGATACTTTAAAATTTGGGTTTGTAAAACCATATGATATAGGCAATAATTTTTTTTCTAAGTATTCTACTTAGGTGACACTAAGATGACTAGTGATATTTTGGAACAGGACTGCATAAAGGAAGTTAGATTTTCCTGTTTCCTCTTTATTAATCATATAATTTGAGTACCTGCTACATGCTAAACTCTGAGCTAGACAAATTTTTTTATTTAATCATATAATAATGAAAGGCACACATATCTTCATAGTAAAAATAAGGTAACAGACAGAAAAGGCTGGAATTAATGCCCTTAAAAGCCCTCCTGTTCCTTCTGTAGTAAAAACACAAAGAAAATGTAACAATTGACTTATTTAAGAAGAACTAAGTAGCATAAATACTGAATATGCTCTCATTTTAAATATGCATATCACCAAAAACAATTTAGAACAAGGCTAAAAGAAATGCAAGAAAGATGCAATTGTCAAATGTCCAATTTTAAATAACTTTGTAAGCTTATCACCAGATGCCAAAATACATAAAAATTTTAGGATAAAAACCTGAAAATTAGCAGGGTCTGCTATCCAGAAGGGAGTACCAAAGGGCAATGAGGATCAGGCAGTGAGACTTTATCCCCATAAACGGATACATTAAAAAGAATGATTGTGTAGGTCAAGTACAGTCAATAGGAGAAATACTTGTTTAAATGCAAATATTCTCCCCAAAGAAAACACGCCTCCTCAATGACCACTTGTTCCAATACAACACAGTATTCTTCACTGAATATTGACACTTGCCTTTTCACAGCCCAAAGAGCAGGAGGCTCTATGTATCCCAGATCCAAACAGAAGACAAAGGTAGTTTAACTGTCCAGCATACTTCATAAGAAACTTGACACACAGCCTTCAGCTATAACAAACTTTCCCAAATTCCTACAATCCCTTTATTCATAATGCCTCTCAACTAACCTGGAGAAACATATCTAAACATATCACCATTCTGTCCTGCCTCTGTAGTTTCTTTCATCATTTCATAAATTCTACTACTGTGAAACCATCTGATCAACAGCGAGCTTCTCTGCCCTCAGATATTGTAGAACGGTGGTCTTTATAAATCAATTTGGAATTTATAGAACCTTACTCAGAAAAGCTGTTTTCAGAGTGACCTAACAAAAAACAGTGGGCTGTATGCTCTTTGGTTAACTAAGATCCCATCCCTTCTACCAGGGCTCACTGCCCAGAATAGTTAATGGGGTCAGGTAAATAAGGAATAAGGCTTTTAGCTCTCAGAGCAAGGCAGCACCAAACTCCACAGTTATTTTCCCAACCAGAAGAACTGTGTGGCCTTAATCTTTGCTACACATGAGTACTACCTTTTTTTATCATTTGGTTTGTTAAAACAAACCCATTTTCTTTAGGAAAGAATGGTTGCTTTTATTTCTTCAATCCTTTAAGGGAAAAATCAACCCACACAGTCTAGAATGGTATTCCATACATCAGTCACAAAGTTTCCCAATTCCAACATAGAAAATAACTGATCTTGATAATGTAGACAGGGCTTAGACACCCTTTATAAGAGCCTGTATGAGCCTCACCAGTAGCTGGTAAGCTTTGGGAGGTACCTGTCATAAAGCAAATCTAATTCAAGGATGACTCTTTGGATAGAAGATAAGCTGTTAAGTGCTAGATTGACTTATGAGAATACAGAAAAAAATTGGGGTGGGGGTTGGCTCATCTCCAATGCCATGAAAACATAGAAAAGATATCATTAGTTTAGGAAATACTGTCAACCTAATTCACTAAATTAAAAATTTCCCATTCAGATTCAATAACAAAAGAAAATCATTCTTTTCAAAAAATATTACCTGTTAGCATGCACTCCATTCACCTGAGTGATTACAGTAGACAGCTGACCGAGGCCTAACATGGACTTCACTACACCATGATAATGAATGATCTGGAAATTAAAAAATATTTAAAATAGCAATTGTCACTTCAAATATATGTTGGGAAAGGAAAACAGTTTAACTGATACTCGTTAAAAAATGCTATTTACCTCATTGATCCTACCCTTCTTAGTTTAGCAACTGACAATATCCTAAACACATCTGAATATTTTTAAAAATTAGAGAGAGACAACCTAAAAAAAATCTCAGGTTGCATTTACTACTTTTTCCACTTATTATTTGGTCTAATTTTTCATTCAAATCAAATATAAAAGTAATAACTAATCTTTAATATTACATGTAAAGATTACTTGTCATTATTATTTCTCACATAAAAATTAAAACTCTGAAGTCACAATTTTGTTAACATTGACTGGACTTTAGCAACAAAAAAGTTAAAGAGGATTATGCAATATTCTTTAAAACTAAAAACAAGACTGAAAAATAAAGATCCTATACATCAAGTTTCTGAGTAAATGAACATTCAAATATGATAAAAAGCAATACACCAAGATTAGAGAATTTAAGTCAAAATTATAAATCAAAGTCTAAATTCCTTTCCTGTCCCAAAAAATATGAGATATGTTAACATTCCTGCTCCCTTTAATAACTGTAACTCAATGATTCTAAGGGACCATTTCAGAGATTCACAGACAGTGGTAGGGGCATATGAAATCTGCAAGTATCTAGGCTGTTAAGAATCATTATTACTAGAAATTGACGCATGTGTTTTAATAGCAAACTACAATTATAAAATTATAGAGTAACTAAACACAGTTTAATATAAGTATGTCCCATAATAAATCTCTTTCATTAGGGGGATTCCTAAAGTCATAGAAATTTGGCATTGAAAGGGATTTTTAAGGTTATTCAAATCTCTTATTTTTTATCAGTCAGGAAACTCAAGCTCAGAGATGGTTAAATATTTTCCAGACATATACTGGTAGAGATAGTATTGAAACTAAAGTTTCAAGAGTTCCTAGTTCAGGACTCTTCATGCTACCTTTCATTTATTATCCTACCTGGTCTGGTTCTAGCTGTATAGCCCTGTCATAACATGCAGTGGCATCCCTCAGTAAGCCAATGCTTTCGTGTTCGAGGATCTGTTCTTTGAGAGATGGTTCTGCCTTTCGAATTGCGCTCACTCCAGCCACTCCATCTGGTTCATGCATAGCAGCATACAATTTCTTTGTTCAACCATTAAAAAACAACCAAATGAGGGGAAAAAAAACAGCTAGAAATAAAACTATAAAACCACCAGTTTATGTGAAAAGCATATGAGAATTATCCTCAAAGCAACAAGAAATAACTGTTTCAATCAGACTCATAGTAAAATTACAACTGACTCCCAGGCATTCTACTATCTCAACACTAATTCCACTTAACTACAAATCTACATTAGTAATTGTTATTGATAACCAGAGTAAAAGGGAGCCTCAAGCTGCTGAAATCTCTTTAAATCCGACTTATAATAAATTCTGTTGAATATAGTTTACAAATTTTTATTGTATTTTAAAACTTAAAAATTAAACAAGCATTTTAATATATCAGTATTGAGTACCTTCAAGAAACTCAAGACATCAAATCTGAATTTGAAGGAGATATTGAGGCTGAAGATAAATATATGGGAACAATTAACACAAAGATGTTATTATTATTATTATTTATATTTCTGACAAACAATTAATTCTAGGCAGTATGTCTTTTTCACATTTCTACACTGTACTGCACTCTAAAATGTACAAGCCAGCCAGCACTAGTGGAGGATGGTTTAACCTCCCTAGGTAACCTAATCTAAACCCAGAAATATTCTTTAAAGGCAAGAAAAGGATAGCATGATTTAGGAAATGAATTGAGAGAAAGAAAGAAGAAAAGAGAGCCAGGAAAAAAGACTAGAAGGCTTCTATATTTATAGACAAGAAGTAGCAAATGAAACCGAGAAGAGAAACCAGAGTAGTATGAAGAGACCTAGAGAATGTGGTATCCCAGAAGCCACGGGAAAAAGCAAATGTCTTAATAATAAAGGAGTGGTCAAATGATTCTGTGAGGTTAAGAAAATGAGGTTTGGGAAACCTTATACTTTTGGCAAGATGGAGGCGACTGATTTTCTTAGAAAGAGTAATACTAGTGGAATGGAGAAGTTTTGTTAGAATGCTCAAAGAATGAATGGAAAATAAGTGACTACAGGGAAGATAGGTAATTCTTTAAAGAACTGGCTGTGAAGAGAAACAGAGAGATGGGACGTATTTGAAGGAAAATGTAAGGTCAAGGGAACTATAAATAAGACAGGACATACCAGATCATGTCTATATATTCTATATATTCTGGTTGAGAAAGAAAAATTGAGGATAGTAGAGAGAGCAGGAATATCTGAACGAGTGAAATCCTCGAAAACAAGAACACAAGAAATGTTGAATTCTGACAGGAAGGGATCCTTACTTAGGAAAAGCAGAAGTGAATAAAAAGAACATGGTATAGAAGCTGGTGTATTTTCAGATTTGATAGACATTTGGCTTCTATTTTCTAATGATGATGAAACAAGATCAGTTGAGAGTAAATAAGGTGGAAGGAGAGAAATGAAGAGAAGGTAAGAAACAGTCATCTTGAAGGGTCGGAAAGTAGGCTTACTATAGAAACAGAAGGACTGAAGGTAGTGTTAAAGAGTACTACTGATGTCTGAGACTATGAACTTCTAGTGAAAGCAGTTTAAAATCCAATGTATGATTTTTCTCTAGCAATGTTCAGCTGCTTTTTAAATGGAGACACTGGGAAGGCATATACTCAGGGATAGAGTTTTACAAAGTGAGTACCACACAGAGGGAGAAAGACAAGGGAGTTGAGCATCTTTGTAAGGGAATGGTTCTAACAATGAACAACAGACTCAGAGCTAGATAAGGATGGGAGAGGGCTAATATTCATCCAAAGACTACACACTACTAATTTTTCTTTCCTCTCACCATACTTTGCTTTCTACCTGGGAAAAGCCCACCAATTTGGGCCTCTTATTTAATCCCATTGCATTAGCCAAACCTGTCCTTCCTTTCCTTTTTTCCTTATACAGTCATAATACCATCACTTAAACCAGCTTGCCAGCACTCTCACTCCTGATTCCTGTTATAACCAGTACATCCCCCTATCCACCCACTCTAAATTCAGACCCACATTTCTCATGAGAACAGCAATGGCCTGCTTGCCTTGGATCACAGCTCTTACAAATCCTTTCTGTACAACTGCCATAGGCATTTAGCTAAAATGCCATTTTGACCATAACACTGGTTCAAATCCTCAAAGAATTTGGGCACCTTAAAAGGTCTTCTATGATTTATCTTTCTTTTGCTCAAATCTCTCTTTCCTCTGCCATTCTAAAGCTGACACTTAACTCTTTAGCACATACATTCTTTCCCAACTCCATAGGGATGCCTCTGCTTGAAATGTCTTGCCTTCTTCTTTTACTTTTCATTCATTCTTCAAGACCCAGCTTAGACATCCTCTCCAGGAAACCCTTACTGTCCCTTGTTCACCCACTAACATCTCCCACGCCATCCTGCATACAGGATGAGTTAAGTGCCCTTCCTCAGGAGACACCTACATAGTTATACTTAAAATATTACACCAAATTGAGGTTTATCTCTCCCCACTAATCTGGAAGCTTCTAAAGTGCTTATAAATACCTAGGATCTAGCACAGCATATAAAATATTCGATAAAAAGCTCAATTCAATGAACAATAGAAACATAAAAGACTGACAATTTTAAACATCATTACTAAGTTCTCAATATTAATTTCAAACCTGTAAAAATCCAAGATGTTCCTCAATATTTTGCTTCTTTTCTGTAATAAAGGATTCGAAGTGCATTACAGCTCGTGTGTATGCTTTGGAGCGAAAGGAAGCTACTGCCAGAGTATCTTGAGGTATGAGGTCTAGAAAACGAGTTACACTCTGATGGTCTTCATAATCCACAGCAGATACTAGAGTATAAAAAGATAATTGAGTAGAAACTTATAAGATAAAATTTTTAAAGTACACATTTAAAATCCAATTTATTTATTTTAAATTCAAAGAATTTCACTAAATAAATTAACTTACATGTGTTAGGGTATCATATTTAGAATGAAACTATCAACAAGATGATTGCTCAGGATTCTTGCTCCAACTCCACCATTATCACCTACCTTATCTTGAAAAGTCATCTAATTTATTTGAGGTTCTGTTTCCTCATCTACAAAAGGAAATATTAGTATCGTCTGGCTTTCTTTACAATGTTGTGAGGATTAACTGTAAATCTATATTAAATGTTGAAAAGATACAAAGATGATACAAAGATGAGTAACTATTATTAACTATAAAAACTAATACAAAGGCCAACAGGCACATGAAAAGATGCTCCACATCACTAATCATCAGAGAAATGCAGATTAAAACCACAATGAGATATCACCTCACACCAGTGAGGATAGCCAACATTCAAAACACAAACAACAACAAATGTTGGCGAGGATGTGGAGAAAAGGGAACCCTCCTACACTGCTGCTGGGAGTGCAAATTAGTTCAACCGTTGTGGAAAGCAGTATGGAGGTTTCTCAAAAAACTCAAAATAGAAATACCATTTGACCCAGGAATTCCACTCCTAGGAATTTACCCTAAGAATGCAGCAGCCCAGTTTGAAAAAGACAGATGCACCCCTATGTTTATGCAGCACTATTTACAATAGCCAAGAAATGGAAGCAACCTAAGTGTCCATCAGTAGATGAATGAATAAAGAAGATGTGGTACATATACACAATGGAATATTATTCAGCCATAAGAAGAAAACAAATCCTACCATTTGCAACAACATGGATGGAGCTAGAGGGTATTATGCTCAGTGAAATAAGCCAAGCCGAAAAAGACAAGTACCAAATGATTTCACTCATATGTGGAGTATAAGAGCAAAGAAAAAAAACTGAAGGAACAAAACAGCAGCAGACTCACAGAACCCAAGAACAGACTAACAGTTACCAAAGGGAAAGGGACTGGGGAGGACAGGTGGGAAGGGAGGGTCAAGGGGGAAAAAGGGGCATTACGATTAGCACATGTAATGTTATGGGGGCACGGGGAGGGCTGTACAACCCAGAGAAGACAAGTAGTGACTCTATAGCATCTCACTATGTTGATGGACAGTGACTGTAATGGGGTTGGTGGGGGGGACCTGATGAAGGGGGTAGTGTAATCACCATAATATTCCTCATTTAATTGTAGATTAATGATATCAAAATAAACTTAAAAAAAAACTAATACAGAGTGTAGCTTTTACGGAAAAGGCAGAATTATGGAAATAGCCTTCTTTCTAATTTTAAAGTTTACAATTCTTTGTTAGCAATCTATTTTTTCCTGTTTCCAAAATACAATGTTAAGTATCATAATGTAAATTGAAAGTGTAAGTGCCTTTGAAATAAAATCAAAATACTTTAGGGTAACTTTTTTCAAGGGCATTAAAAAAGACATAAATTGGAAACTTTTAAATGATGGCAGTAGTTTATAAATTTTAATAATGATTCATAGCTTATAGAAAACAGGAAATAGAAATAAATCTCTTCAAAATTTAAGTAATCAAGACTCTAAATTTAAGAGAAATTATATTTAAAATAAGTCCCTTACTTCCATCAAATTATGAGAAATGTTAAAGGTACTGAACATTGAACCATCACAAATGCTATGCTTAAAAGCTAGAATTTTCATTGCAATTTTAGTAAATATGGTGAAAGAGTGCATCTTTGGTTTATAGTAACATGTTCACATGCGGAAACAGAAACAAACATTTAATTGTTAAACAATGGAAAATACACCATTAGCCATATGCCTGAGAATAAATTCATCAACATACATATTTCCAAGTCTAAAAAATTTTATAAGAATAACAAAACTCAGATTCAAGATGGCGGCATGAGAGGTGAGACAGAGAACTCCTCCCAAAACCACATATAATATGAAAATATAGTTAATACAACGAATCCTAAAAGAGCAATAGGAAGGAAGGCTGCACAAGACTGCTTACACCTGGAGAACAGAGCAGACCTCACGAATCAAGGTAACGTACCAAAGCCTTGATCCCACAGAACTCAAGGCATTCCCCAAACCCAGCTCACCGACCGGAGGAAGAAAAATGGAGTGGGCTGGGGGTGGAAGCCTAGGACTGCTGAATACCCAGCCCTGGAAATCTGCTTTGGGAGCAAAAACCTACACCGCATGGTGCTCTGGATATCAGTGGAGTTGGAAAGCTACAGGTGGAATACTTGGAGAGATTGAGACTGCAGCTGTTTGTGGAGGACAGGGAACCACATCAGGCTGCTCTGATGAAGAAAAGGCGGGCGGTCTGAGAGGCTTCCTAGCAGCAAGACGGCTGCTGAAAGGGTGGGGTTTGCACGGAGCTTGCTGCGTGGGAAAAGGGATAGTGGACAAGGTTGTGTGGGAGTGCTCTGCCGGGCAGGTTGGGAACTTTGAGGAGCTTAAGGAACTCCATCCTCCTGGCTGGCTACTCAGCTCTGAGGTCCCCCACTGTGATATGCAGCCTGCTGCACCTTCCTCCTGGCCTGCTGGCACTGGCTGTCCCAAACCGGCAGTCCCTACCATACTGTCAGGCCAGCCAGAGAGAGGCCCTGCCTACAACAGCTACAGATGCAAGGCAAAGAGGTTTACACCTGTGTGCTCAGCCCACTAATTCTGACAGTGGAGAAAGGTACTGCAGCTGGGAAGCAGGAAACAGCTCTTTCCTCCACCCAGGCACTTGCGCCGCTACCCTGCAACCCCTGGACATCGCTCCAGTGGCTGAGCATCTCCAGAGACTAGAGCTTCTGGCACTAGACGGTGCAACATACAAATATGAAATGTCAAAGGAACCTGCTTCAAACAAAAACCTCAGAAACACCAGAAAAAGAGAGAAATGAAACAGAAATCACCAATCTTCCTGAAAGAGTTCAAAATAAAAATCATAAACATACTCATGCAGATACAGAAAAATATTCAACAACTCAGGGACAAATTTAGGACAGAGATTCAATCATTAAGAAATTCCATACCTGAAATGAAACATACAACTGAGGGACTTAAACACAGATTAGATGTAGTCAAAGAGATGGTAAATGGAATAGAAATTAGATAAGAGGAATACAAAGAAGCGGAGGAACAGAGAGGAAAAAGTATCTCTAAGAAAGAAAGAATATTGAGAGAATTGTGTGACCTAAACAAATGGAACAATATTCGCATTACAGGGGTACAAGAAGAAAGAGGAAAAAGGATAGAATGTGTCTTTGGGGAGGTAATTACTGAAAACTTTGGGGAAGGAAGAACTCTCTGAGGCCATGGAGGTGCACAAATCTGCCAACACAAGGGACCCAAGGAAGACAACACCAAGACATATAGTAATTAAAAAGGCAAAGATCAAGGATAAGAAAAGACTTTTAAAAGCAGCTAGAGAGAGAAAAAAGATCACATACAAAGGAAAACCCATCAGGCTATCATCAGATTTCTCAACAGAAACCTTACAGGCCAGAAAGGAGTGGCATGATATGTTTAATGCAATGAAGCAGAAGAGCCTTGAACCAAGAATACGCTACCCGGCAAGATTATCATTTGAATTTGAAGGACGGATTACATAATTTTCAGATAAGCAAAAGCTGAGAAAATTTACCTCCCTCAAACCACCTCTACAGTGCATTTTGGAGTGGCTCCTATAAATGGAAGTATTCCTAAGGCTAAATAGCTGTCACCAGGGGAAATAAAATCACTGCAAAGAGAGTAGAAGAATTAATTACTAAGCAGATACAAAATCAAATAAACTACATACAAAAGTCAACCAAGGGATAGACAAAGAGTACAGAATATGATAACTAATATACAAAGAATGGAGGAGGAAGGAAAAGAAGGAAAAAAGAAAAGAATCTTTAGGTTGTGTTTATAAGAGCATACAAAGTGAGTTAAATTAGACTGTTAATACTAAGAGAATTACCCTGGAACCTTTAGTAACCACGAATCTAAAGCCTGAAATGGCAATAAGTACATACCCATTGATAATCACCTTAAATGTAAATGGTCTGAATGCACTAATCAAAAGACATAGAGTCACTGAATGGATAAAAAAACAAGACCCATCTGTATGCTACCTACAAGAGACTCACTTCAAACCCACAGACATACACAGACTGAAAGTAAAGGGATGGGAAAAGATATTTCATACAACTAATAGGGAAAAAAACAAGAAGTTGCACTACTGTATCAGCCAAGAAAGTCACAAGACACAAAAAAGGACATTACATAATGATAAGGAGTCAGTCCAACAAGAGAAAATAACTGTTATAAATATCTATGAAACGAACATAGGATCGCCTATATATGTAAAACAAATACTAAGAGAATTAAAAGGGGGAATAGAATGCAATACATTCATTTTAGGAGACTTCAACACACCACTCACTCCAAAGGACAGATCAACCAGACAAAAAATAAGTAAAGAGACAGAGGCACTGAACAACGTACTAAAACGGATGGACCTAATGAACCTCTACAGAACACTCCATGCAAAAGCAACAGATTACACATTCTTCTCAAGTGCACATGGAACATTTTCAAGAATAGATCATATACTAGGCCACAAAAAGAGCCTCAATAAATTCAAACAGATTGAAATTGTAACAACCAGCTTCTCAGACCACAAAGATATGAAACTAGAAATAAATTACACAAAGAAAACGAAAAAGCCAACAGATACATGGAGGCTTAATAACATGTTTCTAAATAACCAAAGGATCAATGACCAAATAAAAACAGAGATCAAGCAATATATGGAGAAAAATGACAACAATAATTCAACACCACAAAATCACTGGGACGCAGCGAAGGCCATGCTAAGAGGGAAGTATACTGCAATACAGGCCTACCTCAGGAAAAATGAACAATCCCATATGAACAATCTATACTCACAATAAATGAAACTAGAAAAAGAAACAAATTAGGCCAAAAGTCAGTAGAAGGGACATAATAAAGATTAGAGCATAAATAAATAAAATCACGAAGAATAAAACAACAGAAAGAATCAATGGAGAGCAGAAGCTGGTTGAGAAAATAAACAAAACAGATAAAACTCTAGACAGAATTATCAAGAAAAAAAGAGAGTCTACACACTTAAATAGAATCAGAAATGAGAAAGGAAAAATCACTACAGACACCACACAAATACAAAGAATTATGAGAGAATACTATGAAAAATTATATGGTAAAAAACAGGATAACCTAGAAGAAATGGACAACATTCTAGAAAAATACGACATTCTAAGGCTGACCCAGGAAGAAACAGAAAATCTGAATACAATTAGCAGCAAGGAAATTGAATTCGTAATAAAAAAGCTATGTAAGAACAAAACTCCTGGACCAGATGGTTTCACTGCTGAATTTTCAAACATTTAGTGAAGACCTAATACCCATGCCTCCTTAAAATTTTCCAAAAAGCAGAAGACAAGGGAATACTCCCAAACTCATTCTATGAGGCCACCATCACTCTAATACCAAAACCAGGCAAAGACACCAAAAAAAAAGAAAATTACACACCAATATCCCTGATAAACATAGATGCAAAAATCTTCAATATAATATTAGCAAACTGAATTCAAAAATACCTCAAAAGATCATTCATCCTGATCAGGTAGGATTTATTCCAGGGATGCAAGGATGGTACAACATTCGAAAATCCATTAACATCATCCACCACATCAACAAAAAGAAGGACAAAAACCACATGATCATCTCCACAGATGCTGAAAAAGCATTCAACAAAATTCAACATCCATTCACAATAAAATCTCTCAACAAAAGGGGTACAGAGGGCAAGTACCTCAACATAATAAATGCCATATAGGCCAAACCCAAAACCAACATTATATTTAACAGCAAGAAGCCGAAAGCTTTTCCTTTAAGATCGGGAACAAGACAAGGATGCCCACTCTCCCCACTTATATTCAACATAGTTCTGGAGGTCCTAGCCATGGCAATCAGACAACAGAAAGAAATAAAAGGCATTCAGATTGGTAAGGAAGAAGTCAAACCGTCCCTGTTTGCAGATGACATGATACTGTACATAAAACATCCTAAAGAATGCAATCCAAAACTACTAGATCTAATATCTGAATTCAGCAATCTTGTGGGATACAAAATTAATACATAGAAATCTGTTGCATTCCTATACACTAACAATGAACTAGCAGAGAGATAAATCAGGAAAACAATTCCATTCACAGTTGCATCAAAAAGAATAAAATACCTAGGAATAAACCTAACGAAGGAAGTGAAAGACCTGTACTCTGAAAACCACAAGACACTCCTAAGAAAAATTAAAGAGGACACCAACAAATGGAAATGCATCCCATGCTCTTGACTAGGAAGAATAAATATTGTCAAAATGGCTATACTACCTAAAGCAACCTGCAGATTCAATGAAATCCCTATCAAACTACCAACAGCTTTCTTCAATGAACTTGAACAAATAATTCTAAAATTCATATGGAACCACAAAAGACCCCGAATAGCCAAAGCAATCCTGAGAAGGAGGAATAAAACAGGGGGAATTATGCTCCCTGACTTCAAGCTTTACTACAAAGCCACAGTAATCAAGACAATTTGGTACGAGCACAAGAACAGACCCATAGACCAGGGGAAAAGAAGACAGAGCCCAGATATAACCCAAGCATATATGGTCAATTAATATACAATAAAGGAGCCATGGATATACAACGGGGAAATGACAGCCTCTTCAACAGCTGGTATTGGCAAAACTGGACGGCTACATGTAAGAGAATGAAACTGGATTACTGTCTAACCCCATACACAAAAGTAAAACTCAAAATGGATCAAAGTCCTGAATGTAAGTCATGAAACCATAAAACTCTTAGAAAAATATACATGCAAAAATCTCTTGGACATAAACATGAGCAACTTCTTCATGAACATGTCTCACCAGGCAAGGGAAACAAAAGCAAAATGAACGAATGGGACTATATCAAACTAAAAAGCTTCTGTACAGCAAGGGATACCATCAGTAGAACAAAAAGACATCCTACAGTATGGGAGAATATATTCATAAATGACATATCCGATAAGGGGTTTACATCCAAAATATATAAAGAGCTCACGTACCTCAACAAACAAAAAGCAAATAAGCCAATTAAAAAATGGGCAGAGGAGCTAAAGAGACACTTCTCAAAAGAAGAAATTCAGATGGCCAACAGGCACATGAAAAGATCCTCCACGTCACTAGTCATAGGATAAATGCAAATTAAAACCACAGTGAGATATCACCTCACACCAGTGAGGATGGCCAACATCCAAAACACAAACAACAAATGTTGGCGAGAATGTGGAGAAATGGGAACCCTCCTACACTGCTGGTGGGAATGCAAATTAGTTCAACCATTGCGGAAAGCAGTATGGAGGTTCCTCAAAAAACTCAAAATACAAACACCATTTGACCCAGGAATTCCATTCCTAGGAATTTACCCTAAGAATGCAGCAGCCCAGTTTGAAAAAGACATATGCACCCCTGTTTATCACAGCCAAGAAATGGAAGCAACCTAAGTGTCCAACAGAAGATGAATGGATAAAGAAGAGGTGGTACATATACACAATGGAATATTATTCAGCCATAAGAAGAAAACAAATCCTACCATTTGCAACAACATGAATAGAGATAGAGGACATTATGCTAAGTGAAATAAGGCATGTGGGAATAGTCAAGTATCAAATGATTTCATTTATCTGTGGTGCATAAGAACCAAGCAAAAAGTGAAGGCACTAAACAGTAGCAGACTCACAGAACCCAAGAATGGGCTACTAGTTATAAAAGGGAAAGGGACTGGGGAGGGTAATGGGTTAGGGAGGGAGAAAGGGAATATGGGGCATTACGATTTGCACACATAACATTGGGGTGGGTGTATGGGAAAGGCAGTATAGCACAGAGAAGACAAGTAATGACTCTATAGCATCTTACTATGCTGATGGACAGTGACTGTAATGGGGTATGTGGTGGGGACTTGATATGGGGGGAATCTAGTAACCACCATGTTGCTCATGTGATTGTATATTAATGATACCAAAAAAACCCAAAAAACTGCTGTGCTTAAACAGAAATGTCTATGCTTTTATAGGTTTATGAACAAGAGGGAAATGCTCACAAATCGAGAACTATGTAAGTGAAGGTGTCTTTAAGGATTGTTAAATAGTAAAGTTTTCAATTAGCCTCAAAGCCCAGCCAGGGAAACATGATGTCCATTAAAATGGATGAGGTACGCAGAAGCAGAAAGATCATATATTCTATCCACTTGATTCAAGAATGAAAAAAAACAAAGGTTCAAAGACAAGTAAGAGTAGCTATTACTATCTGATAAGTTCTCACCAAATCCTTTTATCAAAGGGGATATGTCATATATCTCATTTTTAATGGTAATGAGATTCCCCTTTTAGTCACCTTTATAGTACTGATTCAGGAAGGAGCTAACTGGTTGGTAACTAAGGGAAGAAAATAGACAGAAGTTATGACTCACCTTTTGAGTCTACCTTATCTCTGTTTGATTTACTTTTTGGAAATTTCTCAGCATTCAGTGCCTGGAATTTGTGCCTTGCCCATTGTGTGAGATGGTCAAGCATGGAGAACACAGTCTGTGTACTGAGCTGACACAGATCAGATGCACTGTCTTGGGTACTTAGGGTACGCTGATCATCATGCTTTAAAACTGCCATAATTTCTGCATAAACCTACGAAGAACTCTTATGGTTAATGATATGTCTATATAATATCATTTTGTTTTGCTATTGTCTAAGAGAGAAGACTTACCATTCTAAAGCAACGGTGTTTAAAAGAAAAAACCCACCAAGGATTAATAATAATTATCCTTTTTATATAATTAAGCCAGTAAATTGTCACTCAAAAAAGAAAACCTATTGTAAAAGTCATAAAAGTAAACAAAAAATATTTTTAAATTCTTCCAGATTCTTCCAGAAATTGTTAACACTGTTAATGAGCAGTAAAAAAAAAAAAACGTTAGTACAATATCTTATACTATCTGCAAAAACCAATTTCAGAGTAATTAAAGGGCTAAGTGTAGAAACAAAAGAACTAAAAGAAAATGTAGGAAAATATGTTCCTCACATTGAATAAGAGTAGGTGTGACATAACAGGCTTAAAACTCAAAAGTTAAAAAAGATTTATTAATTTTGCATTGACATTTAAAATTTCTGCATGGCCAAAGGCATACGCAAAGGTTAAAATGAACACCACTAACTAGGAAAGATATCTGCAGGATGTGACTGGCTCCAGTTGGTATCAGGACATACAGAGAATTCCTAATAATTAATTAAAAGGGACACACACACACACACATAAGCAGTTCACAGGAAAGTAATCCAAATGGCCATGAACATAACTACTCTTAATAATGAAAATGCAAATTAAAACAATCAAATGTTCTTTTTTTTCTCACCATGTTGCCTAAAATTTAAATGTTTCAAAATACAGTATTGGCAAGTGTATGGGAACAGGATATAGCTGTGAACTGTTGGTTAGACTATAAATCAGTATAAATAATTTTGCAGGCTCTAATAAAATTTAAATGTACAAACCACATAACCCAACAATTCTACTTTGTGGAATCACCCTAGACACATGCACATAAACACTTTCACAAGTAAGAATTGCCATGATGCTTACCATAATGTTGTTTGTAAAAGCAAAGAACTGGAAATAATCATTATTATGTCAAAAGTTAAATAAACTATGGTAAAACTATAAAATGAAAGGATTACATTAGGCAACATTAATATTAAAAAAGGGTGGCTCAACATATATATTAATTATAGTCTTACATATTATAATTATAAACACATACGATTGTTATATATATAATATATATGTTATAAAATATTGTTATATATGTATTAGAAAAAACCCAAGCAAGCTGCAGAAAAACACCTAGAACACGATGGCATCATAAAAAAACCAGAACCAGTTGCATTAAAAAAAAAAGTGTGAAAATAATAAATTAGTAACAGTGATGACCTCTGGGTATGTGGAATCAGGAATTGTCATGAAAAGGGATACTTTAAAAATAATGTCACCTTAAAAAAAAAAAGTCATATGTATGTGGTTAAAAAATAAAACTTTATGAAATATTGTAAATAAAAAGGAGAATATTCTCCCTCCCTTACCCTAATTCATAGTACTATTCCCCAGAAAAAACACTATCAACAGTTTCTTATATATCATTCTAAAAAGGTCTAGGCATATTTGGGCATATATAATACATACTTTCTAGTTTTCTACACTAAGTATTGTAAAATTCTTTGATAAATAAAAGGGTAAGAAGGATTTTGTAAGAATCTACACATGTACATACATAGGCATACATTGATCTACTTTCCTACTCAATGTAGCCTTTCTAATACTCATTACACTAGACAAATGTTTGGACAAACATGAACCAAATAATGTTATCTCACCTCTTGCTGATCTTCTTGGTTACAACCCAACAAGACATAAACAAGAATATGTGGAAGAAGATAGATGGTCACCTTGAAATCATGCTTCATCATAATACTACAGCAGGTGAAGATTTTACTGGCAAGACCATGCCGAACCTGTAAACTCAGAAGGTTTAAACAGAATAATTTTATACATTTTAGTCTACTGATTAACGCCAAAAACCACATGCGAGGTAACTGATCATTACAGAGTATTCTCTTATGGACAGGGCATGCACAAAAGGACTTCAGAATACCACCTCTTTGGTCACTTTAAATACTCCTGAGAGCCAGAACCACTGAGATCCCTAAAGACAATGTCCACCACCTCAGCACAAAGGCCTTCACTCCTTCGAGTTCATTTTCACATGTATGTTTTGTTACACACTAACTTACCTAATTACAGTATATTTTACTTAGCTAACATTAAATTTAGTGTGTTAATTACCTGAGCACATAAATGACTAAAGTAAACAAAAAGTATGCTCAGGGCCAGCATATTAAGTATAAGATTCAGATTTTTAACTTATTTTATATTTTAACTACTTAGCTATTAAATAGTAACATAACAGTGATTAACTAAAGAAAAAAAAACAAATTTAAATGATGTGGACTTACAGTAAAATTTTATTGGTAGGATTTAGTCTTTGATTTTACTAATATTACTGCTTTCTTATAAAATTTTAAAGGTTTTTGCAGGCACCTGCTCACAAACCCGAAGTCACTGCGCAGGCATCACGCCAGCCAGAGAGAGGTCCCGCCTACCACAGCTAGAGACACAAAGCACAGAAGTTTACCGGTGTATGCTTGGCCCACTGCCACTGCCACTGGAGACAGGCACCAAAGACGGGAAACAGGAAACAGCTCTTTCCTCCCCCCAGGCACAAGCTCCACTCCCCTATGACACCCAACCTCACTCTAGGGGCTGAGCAGCTCCAGAGACTGGAGTTTCTGCACACTAGCAGGCACCACACCGAAATACAAAATGTCAAAAGAACATGGTTCAGACCAAAATCTCACGAACCCCAGAAAGAGGGCGAAATGAAACCGAACTCACCAATCTTCCTGAAAGAGAGTTCAAAATAAAAATTATACACATGCTATGGGGGTACAGAAAAATATTCAAGACTCAGGAACGAATTTAAGATGGAGATTTAATCATTAAGAAATACCATATCTGAAATGCAACATACATCGCAGGGATTTAAAAGCAGATTAGATGTAGCAGAAGAGACGGTAAATGAAACAGAAATTAGAGAAGAGGAATACAAAGAAGCTGAGGCACAGAGAGAAAAAAGGATCTCTAAGAATGAAAGAATATTGAGAGAACTGTGTGACCAATCCAGACGGAACAATATTCGCATTATAGGGGTACCAGAAGAAGAAGAGAGAAAAAGGGATAGGAAGAGTCATTTAGGAGGTGATTGCTGAAAATTTCCCCAATCTGGGGAAAGAGACAGTCTCTCAGGCCATGGAGGTCCACAGATCTCCAAACACAAGGGACCCAAGGAAGACAACATCAAGACATATAATATTTAAAATGGCAAAGATCAAGGATAAAGACAGGCTTTTAAAAGCAGCAAGAGAGAGAAAAAAGATCACATACAAAGGAAAACTCATCAGGCTATCATCAGACTTCTCAACAGAAACTTTACAGGCCAGCAGAGAGTGGCATGATATATTTAATGCAATGAAGGAGAAGGGCCTTGAATCAAGAATACTCTGACTGGCAAGGTTATCATTTAAACTTGAAGGAGGGATTATATAATTTTCAGATAAGCAAAAGCTCAGAGAATTTACCTCCCACAAACCACCTCTACAGGGCATTTTGGAGGGACTCCTATAGATGGAAGTATTCCTAAACCTAAACAGATATCATCCAAGGGAAGACAAAGAGTACAGAACATGATTCATAACATTCAAAGAATGGAGGAGGATGAAAAAGGAACGTTTAGGTTGTGTTTGTAATAATATACGAAGTTAACTTACACTGTTAGATAGTAAGGGAAATACACTTGAACCTTTGGTAACCACAAATATAAAGCCTGCAATGGCAATAAGTACATACCTATCGATAATCACCCTAAATGCAAATGGTCTAAATGCACCCATCAAAAGATGTAGAGTTACTGATTGGATAAAAAAACAAGACCCATCTATATGCTACCTAGAATAGACTCACTTCAAACCCAAAGACATACACAGAATGAAAGTAAAGGAATGGAAAAAGATATATCATGCAACTAACAGAGCCAAAAAAGCAGAAGTTGGAGTACTTGTATCAGACAAAATAGACTACAAAACAAAGAAAGTCACAAGAGACAAAGAAGGACATTACATAATGATAAAAGGGTCAGTCCAACAAGAGTATATAACTATTATAAATATCTATGCACCCAACACAGGATAACCACCATATGTGAAACAAATACTAACAGAATTAAAGGGGGAAACAGAATGCAATGCATTCATTTTAGGAGACTTCAACACACCATTCACTCCAAAGGACAGATCGACCAGACAGAAAATAAGTAAAGAGATAGAGGCACTCTACAACGTATTAGAGCACATGGATCTAATGGACATCTACAGAACACTCCATCCAAAAGCAACAGGATACACATTCTTCTCAAGTGCACATAGAACATTTTCAAAAATAGATTATACACTAGGCCACAAAAAGACCTGCAGTAAATTCAAAAAGACTGAAATTGCACCAACCAGCTTCTCATATCACGAAGGTATGAAACTAGAAATAAATTACACAAAGAAAACGAAAAAGCCCACAAACACATAGAGGCTTAATAACATGCTCCTAAATAATCAATGGATCAATGACCAAATAAAAACAGAGATCAAGCAATATCTGGAGACAAATGACAACAATAATTCAACAACACAAAATCTGTGGGATGCAGCATAGGCTGTGCTAAGAGGGAAATATATTGCAATAGAGGCCTACCTCAGGAAAGAAGAAAAGTCCGAAATGAACAGTCTAAACTCACAATTAATGAACCTAGAAAAGGAAGAACAAATGAGGCCCAAAGCCAGTAGAAGGAGGGACATAATAAAAATTAAAACATAAATAAATAAAATCGAGAAGAATAAAACAATAGAAAGAATCAATGAAAGCAGAGCTGGTTCTTTGAGAAAATAAACAAAATAGATAAACACCTAGCCAGACATCTCAAGAAAAAAAGAGAGTCTACACCCATAAACAGAATCAGAAATGAGAAAGGAAAAATCACTACAGACACCACAGAAATACAAAGAATTATTAGAGAATACTATGAAAAATTATATGCAAAGAAACTGGATAACCTAGAAGAAATAGAAAGCTTTCTAGAAAAATACAACCTTCTAAGGCTGATCCAGGAAGAAACAAAAATCTGAACAGACCAATCACCAGCGAAGAAATTGAATTGGTCATCAAAACTACCTAAGAACAAAACCTCTGGCCAAGATGGTTTCACTGCTGAATTTTATCAAACATTTAGTGAAGACCTAATACCCATCCTCCTTAAAGTTTTCCAAAAAGTAGAAGAGGGGGGAATACTCCCAAACTCACTATATGAGGCCAACATCACTCTAATAACAAAACCAGGCAGAGACAGCACAAAAAAGAAAATTACAAACCAATATCACTGATGAACATAGATGCAAAAATACTGAACAAAATATTAGCAAACTGAATTCAAAAATACATCAAAAAGATCATCCATCATGATCAAGTGGGATTCATCCCACAGATGCAAGGATGGTACAACATTCGAATATCCATCAACATCATCCACCATATCAATAAATAGGACAAAAACCACATGATCATCTCCACAGATGCTGAAAAAGCATTCAACAAAATTCAACAGTTACTCATGATAAAAACTCTTAAAAAAAATGGGTATAGAGGGGAAGTACCTCAATATAATAAAGGCCATATATGACAAACCCACAGCCAACATTATACTTAACAGTGAGAAGCCGAAAGCTTTTCCTTTAAGATCGGGAACAAGACAAGGATGCCCAATCTCCTCACTCTTATTCAACACAGTTCTGGAGGTCCTAGCCATTGCAATCAGACAACACCAAGAAATAAAAGGCATCCAGATTGGCAAGGAAAATTCAAACTGTCAGTTTGCAGATGACATTATATTACACATAAAAAACCCTAAGGAATCCACTCCAAAACTATTAGATCTAATATCTGAATTCACCAAAGTTGCAGGATACAAAATTAATACACAGAAATCTGTTGCATTCCTATACACTAACTAGCAGAAAGAGAAATCAGGAAAACAATTCCATTCACAACTGCATCAAAAAGAATAAAATACCTAGGAATAAACCTAACCAAGGAAGTGAAAGACCTATACCCTGAAAACTACAAGACACTCTGAAGAGAAATTAAAGAGGACACTAATAAGTGGGAATTCATCCCATGCTCTTGGTCAGGAAGAGTTAATATTGTCAAAATCGCCATCCTGCCTAAAGCAATCTACAGATTCCATGCAATCCCTATCAAAATACCACCACCATTCTTCAATGAACTAGAGCAAACAGTTCTAAAATTCATATGGAATGACAAAAGATCCCAAACAGCCAAAGCAATCCTGAGAAGGAGGTATAAAGCAGGGGGGTCTTACACTCCCTGACTTAAAGCTCTACTACAAAGCCACAATAATCAAGACAATTTGGTACTGGCACAAGAACAGACCCATTGACCAGTAGAACAGAAGAGAGAGCAAAGATATAAACCCAACCATATATGGTCAATTAATATATGATAAAAGAGTCTTGGATATACAATGGGGAAATGACAGCCTCTTCAACAGCTGGTGTTGGCAAAACTGGACAGCTACATGTAAGAGAATGAAACTGGATTACTGTCTAACCCCATACACAAAAGTAAAACTCAAAATGGATCAAAGTCCTGAATGTAAGTCATGAAACCATAAAACTCTTAGAAAAAAATATATGCAAAAATCTCTTGGACATAAACATGAGCAACTTCTTCATGAACATGTCTCACCAGGCAAGGGAAACAAAAGCAAAATGAACGAATAGGACTATATCAAACTAAAAAGCTTCTGTACAGCAAGGGATACCATCAGTAGAATAAAAAGACATCCTACAGTATGGGAGAATATATTCATAAATGACATATCCAATAAGGGGTTGACATCCAAAATATATAAAGAGCTCATGCACCTTAACAAACAAAAAGCAAATAAGCCAATTAAAAAATGGGCAGAGGAGCTGAAGAGACACTTCTCCAAAGAAGAAATTCAGATGGCCAACAGGCACATGAAAAGATCCTCCATGTCACTAGTCATCGGAGAAATGCAAATTAAAACCACAATGAGATATCACCTCACACCAGTTAGGATGGCCACCATCCAAAAGACAAACAACAACAAATGTTGGGGAGGATGTGGAGAAAGGGGAACCCTCCTACACTGCTGGTGGGAATGTAAAGTAGTTCAACCATTGTGGAAAGCAGTATGGAGGTTCCTCAAAAAACTCAAAATACAAATACCATTTGACCCAAGAATTCCACTCTTAGGTATTTACCGTAAGAATGCAGCTACCCAGTTTGAAAAAGATATATGCACCCCAAGTTTATTGCAGCACTATTTACAATAGCCAAGATATGGAAGCAACCTAAATGTCCATCAGTAGAAGAATGGATAAAGAAGATGTGGTACATATACACAATGGAATATTATTCAGCCATAAGAAGAAAACAAATCCTACCATTTGCAACAACATGGATGGAGCTAGAGGGTATTATGCTCAGTGAAATAAGCCAGATGGAGAAAGACAAGTATCAAATGATTTTACTCATCTGTGGAGTATAAGAACAAACAGAACACTGAAGGAAGAAAACAGCAGCAGACTCACAGACCCAAGAATGGACTAACAGTTACCAAAGGGAAAGGGACTGGGGAAGATGGGTGGGAAGGGAGGGATAAGGGGGAAAAAGGGCTATTACAATTAGCACACATAATGTAGCCGTTGTGGGGGTTGGGTGGAGGGATACGGGGAAGGCAGTATAACACAGAGAAGACAAGGTGTGATTCTATAACATCCTTCTATGCTGATGGACAGTGACTACAGTGGGGGTATGTGGTGGGGACTTGATAATAGGGGGAGTCTAGTAACCATAATGTTGCTCATGTAATTGTATATTAATAACAGCAAAATAAAAAACTAAAAAAGGTAATAAAAATTTTTTTTAAGGTTTTTCTTTCTTCAAATAGAAACGCTTGACTTAAAAAGTAAAACAAAGGTAAATAAAATAATCCAGAGCTGAAAGTCATTAATTTAATAGTATTCTACATTTTATATATATTTTCAGTATGTTTACAAGAAACTTTTTTGAAATTATCACATATAAATTATAATATTATAGAACAATAACAGAAATATAAATTAAAAACAATAGCTGTGAATCTTAAATATGCCTTAAACATTTTCTCAGAACAAATAGTACCTTGTTCTCTGTCAGGCATGTAAGTCTCAAATTAGGAAAACATCAGAAATATACCTCTATTTTTCTCCAGGAAATTTAATTTTTTTTTAATATCTTTGTTTTTATTTGGATGATGTTTAGATAATGTATCCTTTTAGAAGCAGTCACAAAGGGAACATATATCTTTTTTGTATATAAAAAAATATTTTTACTATGTAGAAAAACTTTTGAGAAGGCATTTATATGCTTTTAAACAGTATTATTATACAACGCAAAATGAAAAGATATCGTAATGGACATTTTATAAACACATTAAGACCACAATAATTTGCTTGAGACAATAATTACCTTCTTACCCAGAAACTGTTACTAGTACCAATAGAGAAATTGTTACTCTCTATTAGTAAACATTTTCTATAAATGCTTCCATTACTGTTAGCACACATATTTCAATGTCTGCTGTGTGTGCTATGCATTCAGATAGATGTTCCAGTTTCCTTTAGAATTTCTGTTCAGTTAACAAATTCTCAACAGAGTTCTCTTACCTTTGTTATAAGATAACCTGCCCAAGATGCTGACCATTCTGCAAAGTTATTACCTAATTTACTTAAGTAAATTGGCTTCTTTACTCCAGACCAATCTGTTGACTTCTGAGAACTCTTATATCTGTAATTTAAAAATGTTGTTTATTAAAAATATATAATATATCCGTTAACCTTAGTAAAGAAGTATTAAGAAAGTATATCAACTGCTTCACTGACTACCCCTTTACTGCCTGAAAGACAGTACTATTCCTAAATCGTTCTTAATACTGGGTGGGAGGTCGTTCTTGCACACTCCAAGTACTTCAAAGGATTTGAGTCCGCCTCTTCCTTTTCCTCAGTGGTCCTTGCAGATCCTTCCAACTCCATATTCTTGCATGAGAAAGATCTGTTCCTTTGAGTTTTAAGCCATCTGGTACACTCATCTCTACTCCTCCTCATTATGGGCATCCCCACCAAACTCACAGATAATTTTAGTACATTTCTCTGTGTTTTCTTTATTCCCTAAGTCTCATCATCCTGAGTGACTTCAATGTCTGGCTGCACCACTTAAGCAAACTCAAAACTTCTCAATGATTTTCTCCTCTACTTATTTATCAGGAATCCCTTGCCAATTCAAAAAAAACTTTCTTCACTTCCAAAACAAACTATTTAGACATCTCACTCTACAGCCAATTTCCTAAATTTCCAGTTCTTTTACCCAGTTACGCTAACATATCTGCTCCCTCTTGTTGAGATGTTCTGTCCCTTAACCCTGCTAAGCTCTCCTCATCTGTAACATCTCCCACTCATTACCTCTTTCCCTAACCAGCTTGTTCTTCGGAGTCCTTCACTGTAAGCACTCACTAGGTAACATCCTCTACCCACTCAACTGCCATATTGTCTTCACCAGCTGTACCCACTGTTGCTAAATATACAAGGTTTTAAATTTAAAAGATTTCTGAATATAAAAGGGTATATATAGCAAATAAGTATGCATACTTAATGGCTTTTATAAAAATTTTTACTACACGTATAAGCACGATACTAAAGCTCAAAGAAGTAGAGTAATTTATACATGGTCACGTATCTATAAGCATGTGACCTAGAGTATCTAAAATTACTATTTCTAATTTTAAAAATTTGTAATTTTACAGATTTCAATCAGTCCTAACAAAGTTATTGAAGTTGATTTTTTAAAAGGTTAGAAAATACCTTTTTAAAAGTAGAGGGAAAAAATATCTCTAAGAAGAGAAATTTGGAAGGTTAAAAATTTCTAATCTCTAATTGGGATTACTAACAGCTTTGGGACTAGCTTCAAACTCTGAAATTTCTATATTAATTTCACCTATCAAAATCTTAAATTCATATTCAACTAAAATCAGATTCTTTCAAAGTACTACTGACAGCTGAATTTAAAAATATAAATCAATCCTTTTAGCTTCAGCAAGTTTGTCTAAATACTTAAAGTTGTAGAATTTTACCAATAAGCAGACTTAATTCTTATTTTGACAAGATTATAAGTATAAATCATAGTGAAAATATATATTAGAATATATTGAAAATACTTCTAATGCTAAAAGTTACATAAAATATAACAATTTTATAAAGTTAAAAACAATGTTATGAAAATAGCTTTAATGACCTACAGACCTAGTATTCAGATGGGGTTCCAGTATTTCCCGAACATGCTCAGGAAATCGCCTCCACAACTGGTGACCCGGGCCATCAGTCTGCATCTCTCTACAGTCATAAATAGAAAGTAACTCCTACAAATACATATTTTACATTTTAAACTCACAGTGAAACAGATAAATCTTTACATTCATCAACATTCTTCACACTGTAATTACAAAGACACATTAAAAATATATAGAATTATAAAATTTTGGAGTTCTGAACTTGCTAGGACATTTATTTCAATGCTTAAAACTATTTAGGTGACTTACTCAAGGTCACAAAGCTGTTAGGTAGTACTAAAACATGAAGTCAGTTTGTGTTCTATACATATAATATGCACTGAAATATAAGACTAAAACCTATCTGTAGGAAAAAATTGGAATTTTCTATATCTGTAGTACAATTCTTAGAATTTGATCTTATCTGAATTTTAATGAAAGCAACTACAAATCCAAAATATTCTAAAAATTCAAGATATCTCGATTTCTAGATACAAAATATTGAACTTAAACATTCTGAAAATAAAGTGCAAGTATTAAAAAAGCAACTTATTATTCAACCCTAGTAATAAATGGTTGTATTTTACCTTCCTGAAAGTAAAACAAATTAGATTTTATAAATGAAAAAAAAAATCTTTGTCTCTAGTTTCAATCTTCAAAACAAGATAAATATGTTAGGGTATTGTATGTTCCATCACCTATTACTCTTTCTTTCCAAATTCACTGAAAATGGCCACACAACAGATGTATATCTAATATTATAAAATATAAGCACTGTCTAGCAAAATATGTACATACATACATTTGATATTTTAAAATAAACATAAGGTATATGAAAAGTTCAAATACAGAAATATATTAAACTCATTTTCATTTAACTTTAAAATATTAAATTTTTGTTTGAAGCCAGTTTTTTCTGATGTTTGACAAAGCAGCTCTAGCTACAAAACCCCTCTTAATAAACCTCCAATCTCAGGCTTAGGAGGTCAGCAATTCTTGAACTTCTTGATACTATTTTGATAGTGCACTATTTTGCACTCTTAAAAACATGAAGATACTAACAAAAGCAATCCAAAGAGACTGCAACAGGTTCCCTCTTATCTACCCAGCTTGGCAATATCTATGCCCATAGGCTCTGTTTTCTCTCTCTTTTTTTTTTAATATAATTTATTTTATTATCATTAATCTACAATTACATGTGCAATATTACAGTTATTAAACTACCCCTTCATCAGGTCCCCCCACTAACCCCATTACAGTCACTCTCCATCAGCGTAGTGAGATGCTATAGAATCACTACTTGTTTTCTCTGAGTTGTACTGCCCTCCCCGTGCCCCCCCAACATTACATCTGCTAATCGTAATGCCCCTTTTTCCCTCTTATCCCTCCCTTCCCGCCCATTTTCCCCAGTCCCTTTCCCTTTGGTAACTATTAGTCCGTTCTTGGGTTCTGTGAGTCTGCTGCTGTTTTGTTCCTTCAGTTTTTTTCTTTGTTCTTATACTCCATATGAGTGAAATCATTTGATACTTGTCTTTTTCGGCTTGGCTTATTTCACTGAGCATAATACCCTCTAGCTCCATCCATGTTGTTGCAAATGGTAGGATTTGTTTTCTTCTTATGGCTGAATAATATTCCATTGTGTATATGTACCACATCTTCTTTATCCATTCATCTACTGATGGACACTTAGGTTGCTTCCATTTCTTGGCTATTGTAAATAGTGCTGCGATAAACATAGGGGTGCATCTGTCTTTTTCAAACTGGGCTGCTGCATTCTTAGGGTAAATTCCTAGGAGTGGAATTCCTGGGTCAAATGGTATTTCTATTTTGAGTTTTTTGAGGAACCTCCATACTGCTGTCCACAATGGTTGAACTAATTTGCAGTCCCACCAGCAGTGTAGGAGGGTTCCCTTTTCTCCACATCCTCACCAACATTTGATGTTGTTTGTGTTTTGGATGTTGGCCATCCTCACTGGTGTGAGGTGATATCTCATTGTGGTTTTAATCTGCATTTCTCTGATGATTAGCCATGCGGAGCATCTTTTCATGTGTCTGTTGGCCATCTGAATTTCTTCTTTGGAGAAGTGTCTATTCATGTCCTCTGCTCATTTCTTAATTGGATTATTTGCTTTCTGTTTGTTAAGGTGCATGAGTTCTTTATATATTTTGGATGTCAACCCTTTATCAGATACGTTTTTTATGAATATATTCTCCCATACTGTAGGATGTCTTTTTGTTCTACTGATGGTGTCCTTTGCTGTACAGAAGCTTTTCAGCTTGATATAGTCCCACTTGTTCATTTTTGCTTTTGTTTCCCTTGCCCGGGGAGATATGTTCATGAAGAAGTTGCTCATGTTTATGTCCAAGAGATTTTTGCCTATGTTTTTTTCTAAGAGTTTTATGGTTTCATGACTTACATTCAGTCTTTGATCCACCTTGAGTTTACCTTTGTGTATGGGGCTAGACAGTAGTCCAGTTTCATTCTCTTACATGTAGCTGTCCAGTTTTTCCAACACCAGCTGCTGAAGAGGCTGTCATCTCCCCATTGTATATCCAAGGCACTTTTATCAAATATTAATTGACTGTATATGTTTGGGTTAATGTTTGGATTTTCTATTCTGTTCCACTGGTCTGTGGGTCTGTTTTTGTGCCAATTGTTTTCTCTCGTTACTACAGAAGAATTGTTTTTGTTTTTAATTAAGGCTACCCTTTCCACTTATACACTATATTCCACATTTCTTTGCCTATTCAGAATATATTACATCAGTTCCCTCCTATGTCATCATACTTCTCTCCTCTGCTAAATTATTCCCAAGCAACATGTAAACATAGTTATTTTTCTTTGTCTTCCCTTGAATGATATCTGTTTAGCCTTAGGAATACTTCCATCTATAGGAGTCCCTCCAAAATGCCCTGTAGAGGTGGTTTGTGGGAGGTAAATTCTCTGAGCTTTTGCTTATCTGAAAATTGTGTAATCCCTCCTTCAAATTTAAATGATAACCTTGCCAGTCAGAGTATTCTTGATTCAAGGCCCTTCTGCTTCATTGCATTAAATATATCATGCCACTCTCTGCTGGCCTGTAAAGTTTCTGTTGAGAAGTCTGATGATAGCCTGATGAGTTTTCCTTTGTATGTGATCTTTTTTCTCTCTCTTGCTGCTTTTAAAAGCCTGTCTTTATCCTTGATCTTTGCCATTTTAATTATTGTATGTCTTCATGTTGTCTTCCTTGGGTCCCTTTTGTTGGGAGATCTGTGCATCTCCATGGCCTGAGAGACTATCTCTTTCCACCGATTGGGGAAGTTTTCAGCAATTACCCCCTCAGTGACACTTTCTATCCCTTTTTCTCTCTTTTTCTTCTGGTACCCCTATAATGCGAATATTGTTCCGTTTGGATTGGTCACACAGTTCTCTCAATATTCTTTCATTCTTAGAGATCCTTTTTTCTTTCTGTGCCTCAGCTTCTTTGTATTCCTCTTCTCTAATTCCTATTCCATTTACCATCTCTTCTACTACATCTAATCTGCTTTTAAATCCCTCCAGTGTATGTCGCATTTCAGATATGGTATTTCTTAACGATTGAATCTCCATCTTAAATTCGTTCCTGAGTCTTGAATATTTTTCTGTACCCCCATAAGCATGTTTATCATTTTTATTTTGAACTCTCTTTCAGGAAGATTGGTGAGTTCAGTCTCATTTGACCCTCTTTCTGGGGTTTGTGAGATTTTGGTCTGAACCATGTTCTTTTGATGTTTCATATTTCGGTGTGGTGCCCACTAGTGTGCAGAAACTCCAGTCTCTGGAGCTGCTCAGCCCCTAGAGTGAGGTTGGGGGGCGTAGGGGAGCGGAGCTGGTGCCTGCGGGGGTGGGGGTGGGGGGGAAGATCTGTTTCCTGCTTCCCTTCTGTGGTGCCTGTCTCCAGTGTCAGAGGCAGTGGGCCAAGCATACATAGGTAATCTTCTGTGCTTTGCGTCTCTAGCTGTTGTAGGTGGGGCTTCCCTCTGGCTGGCCTGACGATGCCTGTGCAGTGACTGCGGGTTTGTGAGCAGGTGCCTGCAGGCCAGTAAGAAGGCTTGGCAGGCTGTGTGTCACAGTGGGGGGGCCTCGGAGCTGAGTAGGCAGTCAGGGGGATGGAGCACCTGAAGCTCCTCAAAGTTCCCAACCAGCTGGGCAGAGCATGTCCAGGCAACCTTGTCCAGCTCTCCCTTCTCGCGCACAGGAAGCTCTGTGCAAACCCCGCCCCTGCAGCAGCCCTCTCGCTCCTAGGAAGCCTCTCAGACTCCCTGCCTTTCCTCTGACACAGAGTGGCCGGGTGTGGATCCCCTCCTCCACAAACGGCTGGAATGTCAATTTAGCAAGCACTCTGCCTCTCTGAGCTCCCCAACACCCAGGGCACCACACAATATAGGATTCTGCTCACAAAGCAGATGTCCAGGGCTAGGTGTCCAGGAGTCCCAGGCTTTCACACCCTACCATGCTCCGTTTCTCTTCCTCCCACCGGTGAGCTGGGGTGGGGGAAGGGCTTGGGTCCCGCTGGATTAAGGGTTTTGTACGTTACCCTGTTTCTTGAGGTCTGCTCTGTTTGTGAGGTCTGCATGCAGTCTGGTTCAGCCTTCTTTCTTGTTGCTGTCTGAAGGTTAGTTGTATTTATTAACTATATACTGTTTGTGGTTTTGGGAGGAGCTCTCCATCTCACCTCTCACGCTGCCATCTTGAATCTCCTATTTTTCCAATCTTTTCTTTCCTCCCCAGCTACTATGTCATTCTTCTGCTCTCCTTGAGAGCAACACTCCTCAAAAGAGTTCCTATAATTTCTCTAATTCCTACTATATTAAGACTTTCTATGCTCCACTGAAGCTGTTTTTGTCAAGGTCACCAATAACCTTTTTGTTACTATAGCCAATGGTCAATTTTCAATCCTTAGGGTGTTACACCTATGATCTGCATTTTGAACAGTGGATCACTCTATACTTCTTGAAATACTTCCTTATCTTCTCCAGAACAGCACATTTTCCTATCTTACTGGAAGTTCCTTCTCAGTTTTTTTTTTTACTTGTTCCCTGTTCTTCTCACTGACTTCTCAATGTCCAGAGCTCAATTATTAGAACCTTTTTACCTATACTCCATCTCTTGACCATTTCATCCAGAACCATAGTTTTAAATACCATCTCTACAATGAAAACCTCCAAATTTATATTGGTAGCCTAGACCTTTCATCACGAATTCCAGACTTGAATATCTAACAACACAAGGAAACTTCTAATTGAGAAAACTACCAGTAAAAGGGCAAAGAAAGCCAAACTGGAAAAATATTACATGTCTAATAGACAAAGGATTAATTTCCATTATATTCAAATAAGTCTTAAAAAGCAATAAAGAAAACCAGGCTTATACCAAGAGAAAAATGGGAAAAGATCATCCACAGAAAATTCACACAAAAAGTGATAAATATATTAAGGATGATATGGCTTTCTTATAGTTAAATGCGAACTGAAACTATACCACTTCTCATCTGTCACACTGGCAACATTTAAAACTTTGATAAAAGGCAGGTTTGTCAAAGCAATATAAATTAATGAAACTTTTTTTTGATAAAATATATCCAGTGTAAACTCTGTACTTGCTTTGAGACATATTGTAACTTTTAGATATTTATATTATTAATATTTTCATTCAAGTACTCAAAAATTACATATGTTTCTAAGTCATGTTTTGTAAAAGCAAAATATTGAACACATCCTAAATGTGTTAAATAAATTTCTTAAATAATGGTACATTCATATTGAATATTAAGTTGTTGAAATAATGAGAAATATATGTACTGATACAGAAAATTACCCAAGATAGACTGTTAAACACAAAAGGAAATCAAGTTACAGCACATCATAAGTAATATGATCCCCTTGTTTGGTGGAAAAACCATATACATAGAAAAAGTCTTAAAGTACCTATAATAATCTGTTAAGAGTGTATATTTCTGTACTCTCTGAAATTTGTCATAAACTTGCGTTATGATAATATGAACTTTGATAATAAAAATAATAGTTTAAAAAAATTAAGACTTTCCAAGTATAGAGTTTACAACTTTCTTACTAAAATTCAATAATGTAATACCAGTAATGACTACATGCACTCTTACCTGAATGGCATACGCAGCTGAATCTTGAGCTCGGCTGTTATCTGCATATGCAAGGTAAGCTCTTGTTAATTCCATCAATAATCCATAGGCAAAGCTTGAATCTTCTACTCCAGTCTCAATAAAAATAAGAAAAAATTCAAATTCAAGAATTATTTATATCAATTTTCTTCAGCTGTACCATGCCTTTCCTGGTTAATTTAACTAGTAGACTAAGTGAATTTAACTTAGAAAAAGGACAGTAAGGTTCAAACTACATTTGGTACCAAGGTTAAAATATAATCTACAGCTAAGCAACCAAACCTAAGGGTTTTTAGGCTATTTTATAAAGTGTATTCAACATTTGCATAGCTCCAACAATTTGCATTTTTAACTCTTAAAAACAAAACTGTGTATACAGTATTTTCTAAATTGCATTCTATAGAACCCCAGTAATAAGATGCTCTGAGAAATAATTTTAATGTAATTCTCGAAGATTCACAGTGCACACTCACAGTGCACATTGATATATTAAATTTTCTGTTTAATTTTGTTTCAAAATTTCCCACTCATTTGACCATGGAAACTTTTTTATTTACACACTATGAGAATACCCTGGGAAATGAGTTTTCCACAGAAATACTTAGCCACAGTGTTTAAATAGTAATATTTAAATAATTCATCAGGTTTTAAATATTTGCCATTACTGGGTTAGGAAGCTTTATTTAAAAGAAAACAGCACACTAGACTGGACTCAAACTTTATTATTTTTGGTTCAAAGTGTCTACAAAAATATTAAGGAATAAAACCAAAGTTCTCTAAGTTGTCTAGTTTAGATCATGTTGCCCCTAAGGATAACCTCAACAGTTCTTTGTAAATCAAATATAGGAACCCCAATAGGACAGAGAACTCTACTTTTTTATAAATTACCATTACTTACCACAAAGGTAAAATCCTTTCCTTGTGTTTCAGTTGTTGAGAAATCTAATCGACCTGGATCTATTGCCCCCAATTCCCCTAGACATTCCCCACAGAGCAACCGAGCTTGAGAGTTTGCATCTTGGCAACCTTTCAAAAGCACTGTCACCAACTGTGAGATAACAGGTTCCACTGTTTCACTATCTGTTGCATATTTTATCAGTTTTTCCTAAAATAAAAGTAGAAAGTAAGTTTTTACATAACTTCTACAAACTAGTATGTTTTCCTAACTAGAATGCTTAAAAATATTAAGGAATACCTGACATAAGTATTGACAAAATGAAATTCCTGTCTCTGCAGTTCTTTTCAGCTAGTTTTTGATGAGTTCACATAATATAGTTCACAATTGTTCTATAATATTAGAATCAATAATAGGGTTTGAAAGTTTTAATTTAAATCCATTACGCAATTAATATTACATCAGTAGTATACAAAAGTAAGACATAGTCTTATCCCAATGAGTTCACAGTCTAAGTGGAAAACAGACAAGTAAACAACTAAAATATATGATATGTATAATAACAAATATATTTACAAGGTAAAGAAGCAATGAACAAGTTGAAAAAGAACTTAGGGCAACTTTTCAAGGATAGTGGACAGATTATTTCAGTAAATAAGTCAAGGAGGAACAGCTATTAGTTAAATAAAAAGACTAAAAAGTATATACATTAGGGTCTATGTCTAGGCTTTCTATTCTTTCCCAACTGGTTTATTCATGCACCAAAATCCCATTGTTATAAAATCAGAGACTATAAAGTACATTAATGTCTGGTAGAGCGTACAGAATTCTCATAGTTTCTTTTTTTTCCCCCCTGAGTTTTCCTAGCTATTTTTACTTGTTTATTTATCCATATTACATCACTATGTACTTTTCTAGTTAAGAAAACAACTTGTTGGTATTTCTTTGGGATGGCATTGAATTTATGCTACTGTAGAGAGAATTGAAATCTTTACAATATTGAGTCAACCTACCCAATAAATAAGGGATGTTTTCTATTTGTTTATTATAGTTTTGTGTCTCCCAGGAGCATTTCAAAGTTTTTCCTCTTACTGGTTTATACATTTCTTGTCACTATTATTCCTAAGTATATTCTCTTTTCTGTTACTATAGTAAATAGGGTTTTACAACAAGTCTTCTATCTGGTTATTTATTATATGAAGATTATTGATTTTTATATTTTTATATCCTATCTCACTGAATTAATTTATTATCTGTGTTAGTTTTATTGATAATTCTCTATAGCTTTCCAAGTTGGCTTATCATCTGTAAATAACAGTTTTACATCTTTTTCAATTCTTATGATTCTGCTTTCTCTTGCCTAAATACAGTGGCTAATACTTCCAACTAAATGTTAAATTGTAGTGGAGATAATGAGCAAGCTTGCTTTTAGTGGGAATGCATCTTATTTTGCCATTAAGTATGTGTATGTATGTATGTATCCATGCATATAAATAAACACACACATGTACATAGGTAGGCATTTATAATATATTAAGGTAGTATCCATTAATTCCCTTTTTTGTAGTATTTTTATCTGAAGTGAATTTTAAAGCCTTTGTCAAAGACTGTTTCAGCATTTATAGAAATAGCAATATAATTTTTCTCCTTAGTTCTATTAATATAATGAATTATATTAATGGATTGCCAAATTTGAACCATCCTTGCAATCCTGAAATAAATTACAACAGGTCATGGGGTATTGTTTTCTTCATATGAAACTGAATTGTTTGATATTTCATATAGAATTTTTTGCATTGATATTGGTAATATTGAATTTTAATTTTATTGTTTTGTACTAACTTTATGGAGTTTAGTGAACACAGCTCTATACTGTTACAAAAAAAAAAAAAAATCCCTGAAAGTTTTCCTTCATTCTCTATGTTTTAGAACAATTTAAACAGCATTGAGACTATTTGACTTAAGAAATTTGGTAAAAATCCTTCGTGAAACCACTAGGCCTGATGAAAACTGGGTTTTCCTCTAGATGTAGCTCTTTTATAATATTCTCTGTTTCTTCTACAGAAACTAGACTTTTAAGCTATTTTTACTGGGGTCAATTATTATAAACTATATTTACCAGGGAAAATATCCAAGTTTACAAATCTATTTGCACAGAAGGGTACAAAGTAGTTTTTTGTGATTTAAAAAAATACTTTCTTTGTTTCAATGGTTATTTCCTATTGACATAGGAATGTCAATGTCTTGTCATTTCCTATTTACAAAATTCTGCTTTTTGCTTTTTGTTCTGCATTAGATAAGAGATTTACCTATTTTGCTAGTTTTTTCAAAGAACCAGAATTTTTATTAATTAGTTTTCTTTTTCTGTTTTCTATATCATTAATTTCTTTTATTTTTATTTTCCTGTGCTCTTTTCTTAAATAGCTTTATTGAAATATAATTCACAAACTATAAATTCACTCTTCTTTAAAGTATATAAATCAATGGTATCTACTTAGTTTACTTACAAGTACAATCATTACTTCTAATTCCAGAACATTTTTATCACCCCAAAAGAAACTATTATCAGTCACTCCTCATTTCCCGCCAACTCTCCAGCCCCCAGCCAACACTAATCCATTTACCTGTTTCTATGGATGTGCTCATTCAGGAGCGAATGAGCACATATATTCAAATTTTTTGTAGTGCCTTGCAAGATTCCTGTTTTACAAGTACCCTCTTTGTCAGCATAGTAAGTACAGTTTTTTTCATAAGTAGCTTTTTTAGTAGTAGGGTAGTAGGAGAAGGATTTAGCACATCTTTGATTTTATAGATTTCATTTTATTTCTATAGGACCCTTAAAATTCTCCCTCTTATTTTCTTCTCTGTTTACAAGTTAAATCTCCAAAAAGTTGCCTCCCCCTTCCTATTGTTTTACTTCTCCCCAGAGATAATGATTTTTAGAGACTGCAACCTTAGGTTTTGCACACATTCAAGTGCCATCCCTGTTGCCAGTGCTCTGATATACCACATCCTGGACCTGTTTTCAGTACTGTTGCACCTAGAATGGGACTGTCTCTTTCTGCTGGTGATTTTATCTTTGCTTCATCATCCTTAGTTCCTCCACCCCTTTTCTTCTTTTTCATACCAACTCCTCAGAATCTAACTACTCTCAACAAAAGCTTGTGATGTGACTCCAGAGATAGCTCTGCTGGTTACAGGTAATTTGAAGTTTATAGTATTCTCAAGTCTCACAACTATGGTGAAGGTATGAGTTATGCATAGTTTTATTTGCTCTACTTGTTTCTTTATGATGTTTTGGAGAGTAGAAAATAGATTCAGATTTAGGCATCCACCATTATCCTAGAGTAACTCAGAGATCTCTAGCAGTTTTATTTTCAATGGACTCATTTTCAGATTTATAATCACTAATGATGTCTTTTCATTAGAATTTTGCATTGGCATCAAAGTTTATTTTGGCCTCAACACAAGCAACTTGTCCTGAAATTTCACCATAGGGATTCACTTCTTCCTGAGTAACATCAAATTTCAGAAAGCAATTATATGGTTGCTTATATGACCAACGACTTAATTTTTTTGACATAGAAGTCATAATTTTCTACTATCTACTGAGCTTAGCTGTCCTTTATATTCTTCAAAAACGTATATTCCTCCTTGAAAATAAGGACTAGAACCTGTTGTTTAATGTCAATGACTCTCTAGGGGCTACCTGCTAGTACAGGGCTTTTTTTTTTATAGGGTCAGTCAATCTAGCCAAGTATCTAAGACTATAGCAGCTATCATCTTATTAACTGTCACACTATCTTTTAGAATTTGCTTTGTTGCTACATTATAGCAAATTATTTATTTAGCCAGTTAAACCACAACCCTAGGTTCATTTTTAAATAAACACTTCCTTTCAACAGACTCCTGAAATATTTCTTCCTCCCCTCTGGCTAAGATCTGAACTTTTAAAAGATTATCTTTTGCTTTTGTTCTCTCATGAATTCCCAGAGCCTCCACTACAAAGACTCTTTGACTCTGTGTATTACCTCAGTTTCATGCTCCGATATTGCTGAAGGTTCAGCCATCTTCTAGGGCTGCAAGTTCCGAATATAATAGCCAATAGCCACATGTGGCTATTTAAATTTAAATTGAGCAAAATTAAATAAAATGAAAAATTCAGTGCCTCAATCATACATTTCAAGTGCTCAAGAGAGCCACATGTGGCTAGTGGCTACTGCTGAATGATAAAGATATAGAACATTTCCAGCCTCACAGAAAATGCTTTTGGACACAACTGTTCTAGAACTTAACTGAACTGCTTTTCATTTTGATGTTACCTTCCTCCTGCAGTTGAAAAAGAACCCATTTCCTTCTCCCTTTTCTCCTAGGTGTTTTAGCCCAGTATCTGCCAGGGTATGGTTGGGAAGATGTGTTGATAGATTCCTTCCCTTCTCTTCTTATCTCCTCTGGCTCCTCCAAAACCCCCTTGTCTTTGGTTTTCTTCTTACCAACCTAAAGTAAATTTATCCAGCTACATATCATTGTAAAGTAAATTAACCATTACTTTAAAATATCCCAAAATAATCGATGGCCATTACATCTTATTCAGACTACTCAATCTGACCTTTAATAGTTCTGCAAGTACA
This sequence comes from Smutsia gigantea, assembly GCA_032199065.1. NCBI lineage: Eukaryota > Metazoa > Chordata > Mammalia > Pholidota > Manidae > Smutsia > Smutsia gigantea. The sequence continues at coordinate 140,654 of JAVSCE010004701.1, read as the reverse complement.
CTCACCTTCTTACTCTGCCTAGCTAATCTATTAGAATTGGGGCTTTACATTGAAGGAAGGCTTGTCAGGAATTGCCACTCGTTGATTTACCTTTTGTGACACAGATGGCAAAAGTAGGGCAGCTGTAGCTGTTCTCTAAGATTATAACAAATCTCCTTGAGTTTTCAGATTTAGTCACTTACATCTAAGAGGTGATGAACAATATGAAGTTTCCTTTTGCTAGGCTATGATCATGTCATCTACTTAGAAATAACCTAAACTAGAAAGTCTTTATGCCAGAAGGAGAGATCCTCTGCTACATTAAATTAAAAAGCTAGAGGCCCTTTATGTTTTCTAAAACCCAGGTAGAGGTTTGGGCCAGTGTAAGCACAGAGCAGTTTCAGTGTAGTGTAGGTCAGAGAATGAGAATATAAATAATAGTGATAATGTACAGCCACAGATAGGAGGGCATAAAGCCTATGCTTGCAGAGATTCAAGGTTCTTCACATATGGTAGGACCACCTCCACAATGGCTGCTACCCAAATTCACTATACAAGCTCACTGACCCACAAGATTTTGCTTGTTACCATCATGTGTATGTTTTGTACTAAGTAAATGCTTCCTTCTATCATGAAAATAAACAAAACTCAGTTTTGCAATCCACTAACTCATGAGGGTCTTAGGCTTTCACAGCTTATATGGGTTCTTGATATGCAAAAATAAGTACCTCAGTTCATTTTTTCCCATTTTATAGATTTATAGTGATATGGTACTTTAAATACCACTTCTCACTGTCATCAAAGTTAGGGACAATCTACATCATGTTGCCAAAGAAAAGAATAAAGTTCAGTGGCCCCATGAAAGAGTAAACTTAAACATTTACCTTCATGAAAACTAACAGTTAATTCATTCAAAATGTAAGATGGCAAAATTATTGAAATTTTGTATGATAGGTATCTATAGAAAATTACATGAGAAGACACATAAATTGCTGCTTTACAACAAAAAATGCTACAGATCCCTGGTATTCAGCCCCAAAGGGCATCTCATGGATAAATGATTCTAAATATGATCTGATAATCTCAGTAAAATAAAAATCACTTCCTTCACTGAACCTACTGAATCTCAAGAAAATATGCCAATCTATCATCTTTTCTTTAAACTTCCAACCTTTCTTTTCTATAGCTTTTTAATTATATCTTCGTATACCTGATTTTTATACAAGGTTTCCTTCAAGCTTGTAAGAGCATGAATCCGAACATCTACATTTTCATGCTGAATTGCTTTCATGGAGAGCTGAAGTGTTGTTTGAAGATCAGTACTTTCAGTGGTCTCCTATAAAAAGAGCACAGAGAGCTACAACTACCAATTAACAATTTCAGAAATCATTTTGGAAGGCCCATATTCCCTATATAGTTACCACTTAAGTAGATAAACTATTTCTCAATTAAAAGCAGTTTTAAAAAATAATTTCCACCTCTTCCTTTGTATAGCATATGTCACTTCTAGTAATTCCAAAAGGGGAAAAGGGATTTCATTCTAAAATCTTTAGACCTGGAGAAAAATTTTATTCCAATAAATTCTAAGAATTTACTTATCTAAAATAAATCCTACTTGTAAGAAATACAAGTTTCCCTTAACTTACAAAGGGATATATAATAGCCTTGAACCAGGTCTATAAATTATACAGAAAATTCACTACTTACTTTGACTACTTATTTTCTTATGACTATGATGAGCTGTTCAGCAAAACAGGAAATAAACACTTCAGAAACAATCTTGGGGTCTATAGGAAATACCTCTGCTACTCTGACCCAAGGTCAGGTATACCACTTTGTAACCTAAAACTTTATGGAATAATCATTATTATTTTCATAATTTTAGAGAATTCACTGGACTTCAAGTAGATGGAACTGCAGATTAATTCCCCTTCTAAAGCTCAGGAACCAGTCAGACCTAACATTTCCATACCATGGTTTGCAGCACAACATAACTAGAATCCTTCCACAGCTTTTCTTCCATTACTCAGGGTGTGCAGTTATGATAGCTTCTTCTTTGGGGGACTTTAAGTAAGGACATATTACCTGAGTAGTAAAGGCACAAGAACTGTATTCTTGATGCTCTCTGTTCTATCTAATGTTACTAGATCTTTGATCTAAATGCTTAAACTTCCTGCTAAAAATCATGGATCTATGATAGGATTATGTAGTCACCAGGAATTAATCATCAGAATATGATTATCTCTAGATATGATTCTAGAGAATCTACTCAATGTATTAGAACCTGGGCACAATTTTGTATCAATGACCTACTAAGCCGCAAATTAAAAATTAATACCTTTCTGTATTCCTGTAGAACTGCTTTTATCTTTTTTAATTCTGGATGATCAGGTAAAAAATATATTTCATGGAGAAAATCTTGCACAGCATCCCTAACAGTTAATTAAAAGAAAAAGAATTATTTGCAAAGAGTATGAATACTAAAAAAGTACAAAGCAGAGGTAAAACTAAGGCCAATTTAATTCATGCTAAGTACTAATAGATTATTGACATGCAAAGTTTTCTTCCTAATCATGTGTAGGATACTAGCTAACCAACAGTGGTAAATAATCAAATTTAAGATAATCACACAGTGGCAGTCTGTTACATTTGTAGCCCTGAGTAAAATATATGTCTTTGTATACATACACATATATAGTCACTTCCCTCTTCAATTTGTGCTAGGTGTGACTTGCTTTAACAGGATGTGGCAGAAGAAATGTGTGAGTTTGGGGCCTAAGTGTTCAAAAGGTCTAGCAGCTTCTGTTTTTGTGCTCGTGAGGTCAAGAGTCACCATTTAGGAAAGTCTGGCTACCTATGTGGACAGGCTACATGGAAGGAGGGAGAGGTCCAGCCAAGTCTACATGCCAGCAGACTGCAGCTACACCTGGGACCACTGGCAAGACCAGCCAAAGAATCGATCCACTAAACCCAGCCAAAGTTCCAAAATTATGAACAAATAAAAATGCTCATTGTTTTAAGACATCAGGTTTTGGAGTGACTTGTAATGTAGCAACAGACAGCCAAACTTGACCCCAAAACATAAATTCTCATAAAGAATTTTAGAGAAAAATATACAAATAATTCTTATTGGGGTGACAATTTTTAATTTGCTTCAAATATAATACTCTCCTTTTCTTGAGCCCAAATAAAAGTATTTCTAAAGTCTAGTTTTCAATCATTCAAGCAACAAATATGTATTAACTAACTACTATGTGTTAGATACTGTGGATACAACAATAAAGGAAGGCTGAAATGATTTTTTCACTAAGGGAACATGAGGTCACCTTATCTAGCCTGAGTGAAAAAGATCTTTTTCCATGATATGAAAAGTTGGAGAAATGACTACTCTATAATAAATAGCAAAGATATGCTATTTACATAATTCAAAAAGTATTTGAAAAGTGATCTAGATTAGTGATTATCTTGTTCTAGCATGTTCAAAATATCAGAAAAAAATGTGTTTTAACTGGAAAAAAAAGACGTTAACTTTTTCATCAGTGTTTTCTTCCTGCTTGAACAGTTACTGGAAATGCTTAACAGAAATAGCAACAGCATATGAGGAAGTAAATAAGTACTTAAATCCTAACTTTTCAGAGGCAAAGGAACCACGATATATGACAGTAAGTGCAAACATGGGTTTAAAAATGTATAGGAAGAGGGATTCAAGATGGTGGCATGAGAGGTGAAACATTTAGTGAAGACCTAATACCAATTCCTCCTTAAAGTTTTCCAAAAAGTAGAAGTGGAGGGAATACTCCCAAACTCATTCTACGAGGCCAACATCTCTCTAATACCAAAACCAGGCAAAGACACCACAAAAAAAGAAAATTACACACCAATATCCCTGATGAACATAGATGCAAAAATACTCAACAAAATATTAGCAAACCGAATTCAAAAATACATCAAGAAGATCACCCATCATGATCAAGTGGGATTCATCCCAGGGATGCAAGGATGGTACACTATTCGAAAATCCATCATCATCATCCACTACATCAACAAAAAGAAGGACAAAAACCACATGATCATCTCCATAGATGCTGAAAAAGCATTCAACAAAATTCAACATCCATTCATGATAAAAACTCTCAACAAAATGGGTATAGAGGGCAAGAAGGTGAAAGCTTTTCCTTCAAGATCAGGAACAAGACAAGGATGCCCACTCTCCCCACTTTCATTCAACATAGTTCTGGAGGTCCTAGCCATGGGAATCAGACAACACAAAGAAATAAAAAGCATCCAGATTGGCAAGGAAGAAGTCAAACTGTCCCTGTTTGCAGATGGCATGATATTGTACATAAAAAACCCTGAAGAAGCCACTGCAAAACTACTAGATCTAATAACTGAATTCAGCAAAGTTGCGGGATACAAAATTAATACACAGATATCTGTTGCATTCATATACACTAACAATGAACTAGCAGAAAGAGAAATCAGAAAAACAATTCCATTCACAATCGCATCCAAAAGAATAAAATACCTAAGAATAAACCTAACCACGAAAGTGAAAAACTTATACTCTGAAAACTACAAGACACTCATGAGAGAAATTAAAGATACCAATAAATGGAAACACATCCCATGCTCATGCATAGGAAAAATTAATATTGCCAAAATGGCCATCCTGCCTAATGCAATCTAGAGATTCAATGCAATCCCTATCAAAATACCAACAGCATTCTTCAATGAACTAGAGCAAACAGTTCTTAAATTCATATGGAACCACAAAAGACCCCAAATAGCCAAAGCAATTCTGAGAAGGAAGAATAAAGCAGGGCGAATTATGCTCCCTGACTTCAAGCTCTATTACAAAGCCACAGTAATCAACACAATTTGGTACTGGCACAAGAACAGATCCATCGACCAATGGAACAGACTAGAGAGCCCACATATAAACCCAAGCATATATGGTCAATTAATATACAATAAAGGAGCCATGGATATACAATGGGGAAATGACAGCCTCTTCAACAGCTGGTGTTGGCAAAACTGGACAGCTAAGTGTAATAGAATGAAACTGGATCATTGTCTAACCCCATACACAAAAGTAAACTCAAAATGGATCAAAGACCTGAATGTAAGTCACAAAACCATAAAACACTTAGAAAAAAACATAGGCAAAAATCTCTTGGACATAAACATGAGCAACTTCTTCAAGAACATATCTCCCCCAGCAAGGGAAACAAAAGCAAAAATGAACAAGTGGGACTATATCAACTAAAAAGCTTCTGTACAGCAAAGGACACCATCAATAGAACAAAAAGACATCCTACAGTATGGGAGAATATATTCATAAATGACATATCTGATAAGGGGTTGCATTCCAAATTATATAAAGAGCTCATAAGCAAATAAGCAAATTAAAAAATGGACAGAGGAGCTGAACAGACACTTCTCCAAAGAAATTCAGATGGCCAACAGGCACATGAAAGGATGCTCCACATCCCTAACCATTAGAGAAATGCAAATTAAAACCACAATGAGATATTGCCTCACACCAGTTGGGATGACTAATATCCAGAAGACAAACAACAAATGTTGGCGAGGATGTGGAAGAAGGAGAACCCTCCTACACTGCTGGTGGGAATGTAAACTAGTTCAACAATTGTGGAAAGTAGTATTAATTTTCCTCAAAAAGCTAAAAACAGAAATACCAGTTGACCCAGGAATTCCACTCTTAGGAATTTACCCTAAGAATGCAGGAGCCCAGGTTGAAAAAGACATATGCACCCCTATGTTTATTGCAGCACTGTTTACAATAGCCAAGAAATGGAAACAACCTAGGTATCCATCAGTAGATGAATGGATAAAGAAGATGTGGTACATATACACAATGGAATACTATTCAGCCATAAGAAGAAAACAAATCCTACCATTTGCAACAACATGGATGGAGCTAGAGGGTATTATGCTCAGTGAAATAAGCCACGCGGAGAAAGACAAATATCAAATGATTTCACTTATCTGTGGAGTATAAGAACAAAGCAAAAACTGAAGAACAAAACAGAGGCAGACTCACAGAACCCAAGAATGGACTAACAGTTTCCAAAGGGAGAGGGACTGGGGAAGATAGGTAGAAGTGAGGGATAAGGGGAAAAAGGGTCATTACGATTAGCATGTATAATGTAGGCTGAGGGGACACGGGGAAGGCAGTATAACACAGAGAAGACAAGTAGCGATTGTATAGTATCTTACTACACTGAAGAACAGTGACTATACTGGGGTATGTGGTGGGGACCTGATAATGGCGGGAGTGTAGTAACCATAATATTGTTCATGTAATTGTACATTAATGATAGCAAAATGAAAAATAAAATAAATGCACAGAATGTAATAAAATAAATAAAATAAATAAACCTGTTTTTTATACTCACATCAAGAAAAAAAAATGTATAGTAAGACATGCTAGGCTAAAAAACAGCCCAAGTGAAAAATTAAAATGGAAAGGAGTATTGTATGTTCTTGAAATAGCAGTACAGATTAGTAACACCCTAGTGTCTCTTTTGGAAAATTCTGGGAAAGGGTTTTTAAAAAAGGGGTAGCCAAATTTTGGAAAGCCTTGAATTTCAAGATAAACAATTTGGAATTTGTCAGTTCAGAAATGGACAACCACAGAATATCTCTTTATGCTGCAATGATACAGATAAAGAGATGCTTTTGATTATGAACAATATGAAGAAATGTGATAAAAGCCTAAAGGAAGGGAGACTGATTAAAAGGCTAATACAATGAAAGAAAAAAGGTTTCAATTAAGGAAAGCTATAAAAATTAGATAAACATCTTTCCTAACCTTTCTTATGCTATTCAACTGTCTGCCTTTTAAGTGTGAAGAAAGGTAAAGTTAACCTTGCCCCTTTCAAGCTGATGAAAAATAATTTTGAGTTTCTGACCTACTAATAAATGTTTTAAATATAATTATAATGGAAGCATGTCACTAAAATATTATCAGTTCAATATGTACTGATTTAAACATGTCAATTGTTTTTGTTTGATGGACTCTAAGAAGAATGTGAACAATTTCACATTATCAACAGTAATCCCAATACGATGAAACATAGAAATACAGGAATAAAAGTTGCTATCTTTATTAATTTCAATTACAATAAATACCTGTTTTCAATTATGAGGTAGTGAAATATAGCTGCAGTTTCTTTAGGCTGGATGTGTATGAGAGGTAACAAAGCTACTATTACATGACTGAGGAGGGAGCCTAGATAAGCATGATCCAGGCAATGAACAAAGCAGTCCCAAGCTCTATGTGAAAAAAAAAAAAAAAAGTTAAAAGACATTATTTTTATTATTTGTAAAGTTCAATCAGTGAGTTATTAGCTAGACAAGTTATGATACAAACCAACAGCATTATAAGGCAGCTGTAAAAACTGGAATAAAGATATGTACTACGTAATCAAGCAGAGTTATCTCTGTAATATATTAAGTCATAAAAACAAGGTGAATAACAGTATAATACACTACCTTTTGGGGCAGGATTAACATGAAAAATATGTATGTGTGCCTGTGCTGTGTGTACATTTGTTTATACTTTAAAAAATGGGGGGAGTTATTCAGAAGCTAATAAAATAGTTACCAACAGGAGTCAGGAATGAAGACAGATTCTCTAAGTGTACCTTGTTATTACACAAATTTGAATTTGGGACAACATAACGTTTTATGATTTTTAAATAAAATAAAATAGAGGGAAAAAGCAACCTCTAAAACTTTTAAACAAACTGAAACAATTGAACTTGAGTATCAAGTTGGTGGCACATGCATGTAGAAAAGAATTACTTCACATGACTTTAGAACCTATTATTCTGCCTCTCCATCTCCAATATGGTACAGTCTAAGGACAAAAAAAGGACCTCCAAGAAGCTTAAACTGCCTTCAGTCTTGTTCACAGCAATGTTGAAATTAAGGTAGCAATCAACTAAAGGTCTTAGGTTGAGCTTTAAGCACTTTCTAAGACATGCTCATATGCAACTTTTCTTTCAGAATTCCAGATGTTAACGGGTTTATTTCTTTACCTCATCCAATCCCAGTAACTGTGGTGTTATTTAGAGGTAAAACAGACAAGTGAAATGATCACCTCTGCTATGAATGTTTTAGGGAAAGAAATTATTAAAATTTTATAACTAAAAAAAGCAAACTACAATGTTAAATATGGGTATCAGCTTTATTCTATACTTTGATTCTTAGCATTAATCAACTTCCACATTAATGAAAACTGACTACAGTTATTCCCAAATAAAAAGAAACCAACTCTTAAAAAACAAAAACAAAACAAAACATGCTAAAATCCTGCATGTCAAAATCTCAAAGGTCTGAAAAAAGTGTGGGAAGGGAAGTAAAGGGGTGAATCTGTTTAAAAGAAATACTTAAAAAACCCAGCAAATGTGTGATATGTGTACCTTATTTGGATTCTAATTCAAACAAACCAACATATTTGGGAAAAATATCTAGACAACTGGGGAAATCTGAATATACACTGAGTTTTAGATGATATTAAGGAATTCCTAATAAATCTAAATATAATAATTCATGACGATTATATTTTTTCAAATGCCCTTGTCCATTAGATACATCTGAGATATTTACAAGTACAATGGTGTAACACTGGAGTTCTCGTTAAAACATTCCAACTAACAAAAAGGTGGAAGTGCATAGATTAAATAAGATTAGCAATGTTGATAACTTATAAGGTTGGGAAATGGGTATGCAGGGGTTAATTATACTATTCTAACTCCTAGTATGTTAAAGATTTCATACTAAAATATTTTCAAAGATATAAACACATTCCCTTTCAATACAAATAGGCTTTCTCTCTTATTATCTACAGTTTGAACCCAGCTTCCCTCAAAGACATAAGAATTTAAGTTAGTGCTACTAGGAAATGCAAAAAAAAATCTAATGATTTCAGGTAGTCATTTACCTGCAACACAATTTGGGAAAATCATCCTTGAATCTAAGGCCAGTTCTCAGTGTGGTCATCATCTTCACCCTCACAGAACTGACATGTTTGGGTCCCATCAATTTCATCAAAGACATCAAACTATTCAAGGCCTATAAAGTAAGTAGAGCTTTAAAATAAGCCAATAAAAAAGCCAGCAGGAGCACATGAGTCCCAAGGACAAGTGCTTCCCACCCTAATCTAAGAGAGTATCTACTCTCTGGCAATATAATGTCTAATAAATATTGGCCAGTTCATTTTGTCAAACTTCTTATGCTGGAATTACAAAATTGAAAAATACAATTCAAATTTGGTTTTTTTTCCCCCTTGAAAACGATTTGTTGTTTTGGTCCTGGTGGTCCTCTAGGACAATCATTTTCAATTTTATTAAGAACATAATATCTGTTCTTTTGTTATTTATTTTCTCCATAGCCACTCCAAAATGCTTTGTAGCATATGCATTTTATCCTAATGGTACTAAATTCAAGATGCTCTGAATTTAGTAAAACAAACAAGGAACTGATAACATACCCAGAAAATAATACACAGAATCAGACTTGTAGGACCAGCTCCAGATTCTACTGAAAGGGTAAACTCTCTATTAACCTTAACTATGCGCCAAAACATGCAAGCTCCTTACGGTTTAAACACAAATTCTAATTTTCTTAGATTGGAAGTCATTCTCTCACTTGGGATAACAATAAGAAAGATTCTACGCAGATGGAATAAGGTTGTTTGGGGGATTAAATTTACCAGTTGACACCAAAGTAACAAGTACTGGTTGTTGAAATTTGTACAGTTTAGTATTGTTATCATCTTTCTTGGCTCCTTAAAGTTATTAAGAGAAGGGGAGTACAGACTGAAATAAAAGCTTCCATTTATAGATTTTTACTATAATTTTACTGACTGCAGAGGTAGAAAGCAATAAAAGGAGATATTTAATCTGTATCTAAAATTCTATCCCAACCTATGGACAAAAATTTCCAGCAGTGAGCAACTGTTAACAGCAACCATAATGTAACTTCATTATGCCAAATGCATTTAAACAAACTGACACATATTAAAGTATTTTACTTTCTATAACCTAACATTTTGGTAAATACCAGGGGCTACAACCCACATCAGACCAATTTAGACCAATGAATTCAATTATACAACTTTTGTTAGAGCTCAGGAACTGGTATCTTTTTTTCCCATAGAGCTAGATGTCATGGTGACATGAGTCCAATGCTGTTGGAGCCATCACATGGCACTTAAGTATAGAGCCAGTCAGGATAATTTTGGCTAAGAGATTAATTTTGAGAACACTGTACCCCAAATTAGGCCCTAAACTGTGTTATCCTTACACTTTTAGTTATAGAGCCAACAAATTCCTTTAGGCCAGTTTGGGTTGGATTTTCTGTTCCTTATCAACAAAGACCTGTAAATGATATAATTATTATTTTTTTAGACTCTCTAAAAGGTTATACAAGCTGTTCAGGAATACAGAATATAATATGTTTGATTATTTTTTATCTTTGAATCTTTGTAACTAGAAGAAGTCATAGATATTCTATGGGAGTTCTATTCGAGCACTTTATAACTCAATTATCACTACCTACCATTTTCTTATCTTCAATGCCAACACTGGAGCTCAGTAACTGCATGTTAAAAAAGGCCAAGATGCCCAACAATTTGGGTTGTAAATAATCAGCCTAAGAAAAAACAAAAGAGGTATTATACAAGTTTTATACAATCAAATTGCATGAATAAACAATTTAATTTTTTAACTGACATTTCTACTTTACCTGACTGTATTAGAATATTGGAAATAAACACTTGAACACTTGACGAATTAAGTTTCTCCAAAAGCATGTAATTGCACACTCGGTATTTAAAAAGTTAATAAAACTGATTTATAATCACCATGATGAAACATAATTAAATGGTGCTCTATAATAACACCATGAGCTTTTGAGTCCTGAGGAGGGGGATCCTGAGGCTCTGACTCACACCAGGATCAAGAGTGGAGAGGATCTTGAGGAGAAGAATAATAAAAGGCAAGTGACTGTCCTTACCTCAAGCATTTATAGCTGAGGTGGGAAAAAAGGACTAAGGAGAAAGTACCCTGCTGGAACAATGGTCTGACATAGGGGTCAATATCCCCTAAGGTAATAGAGGTAAATGGGTACAAGGCCCATGTCTCCTGAAATGAATAGAGACCATTCTTTCCGGACAGAGGGTCACAGAGGGCATGGTATTAGCTTTAAGTCAGGTTTGAATCCTAATTCTGACATTTACACATACACTGTGTATGATTCCTAGGTAGTGTATGATGCTGGACAAATTACTTAATTCCTCTGATTCTGTAAAATGGGAACAACAAAAGTACCTATTGCACAGAATTGTTGTAGAGGTTAAATAACATGCTTTAAGCACTTAGAATATAGTAAAGTTTTAAATTTGATATTATTTACAAACTGGGAATGTGAATATTCTGCAAAGAAGAATATTCCTCTTTCTAAAAATCTTTATAGACAGGCAGTAAAAAGAGCAAGAGCTGGGGAAGAGCAGCAATGGAAGTATTTTCCAACTCTAGAAGAAAAGTTTGCTTGCTGGATGGTGAGGCACTGATTTAAGTATCTCCAGTTTACCTATATTGGGAAGGGGCAGAGGAAGGTAGGAGGGTGTGTACTAGCACATAATAGAGAGGAAGTTAAATGTCCAACATGTCTCTCCAGATTAGATGCTGGGATAAACTTTTCCAAGCACAAATAATCATGTTTTCCAAGCCTAAAATTACATTTAATTTGCAAACTTCTGATTTGAATTGAGACTCAATGTAGGTTTAATAAATCAAAATTCACTAATTACATGGCTGCATTCCATGCTTCTTCAATGATAAGCTGATATAGATGACACTCAAGTAGTCTATGTTGATATTCTAATTTTAAAGCTCTTGCCCTTAGACAAATAGATCATTTACCTGCCACTCACCAGATATTTATTACATATGCCTAGAATACTGTGCCAGGTACAGGTATACGAGATAAGCAAAGTCATTTTCTTCTTGTAAGGTTACATAAGAGACTAATATGAGTGGAAGATGTTAAATAATAAATATGTAAATAAGGTTGTGATTAAGTGCTATAAGGAATAAACATGATCACATGGAAAAGAAAAGCTGGGATGAGGGAGTTTAGATAGGGTGATAAGGAAACTCTGAGATTTAAAGAATGAGAAAGTTCCAGGAGGTTATTCTAAGTAGATTGACTGTTGAGTGCAAAAGCTCTGAAGCAGGAAAAAGATTGACATCCATGTTTAAGAAACACAATGAAACAATGCTGAAACATAGGAAGGAAAGGAAGAAAAGAGTTGCACAATATAAGGATGGAAAGATAGTCTTAAGATCATGTAGAGTCTTAAGAACAATGAAAACCACAGAAGTAATTTTAGCAGGGGACTGATAGAAGTTTAAGTTGTATGAAGAACACTTTGAATGTTGTGTAAATAACTGAGTAAAGATGTAGGAAGGGAAGAGTGAAAGGAGAAAATAGTTGGAAGGTTTTTACAGTTTGTCCTAGAGAAGGATGATATCATATGTATGAGTGGCAATAATGCCACAATGGTAGCAGCAGAGATAGGAAGACATATTTTGATAGGACTTGCCGATACTTAATTGTAAAGGATGAAGGAAATGGGCTCATCAATGTTTCCCAGGTTTTGATTAACTAGGTAGATAGTAGTACCATTTCCTGAGATAGGAAAGACTAAGAGAGAAACAGGTTAGGGCAGGAAACAAAAGATTTCTAATATACATGTTATGTTGAGATTCTTAAAATACAGGCAAGTAGAGATGACAAAGAGGAAGTCGGACAGTCTCTGTTTGCCATTCTCTCTCACCCTCACATCCATGCTCTGCCCTTTTCTGCCCTGTTCTGTGCCTGGGATGCTAACCAGATTTTCTCACTCAAGATTCCTTTCCCTCTGAGTTCCCATTGAATTCAGTCAAGAAGCACCAATGGGGAAAACAGCAGTCAGGAGGAGAGAGTGTGGCATTAGTATTTCCTGTTCTCTCTTGTTTTGAGATGCTTCTGGCAGTGACTACATCTCTCTACAAAGACAGCCCTCTCCACTGCACCATGGTTCTAGCATTCAACCAGGTTCTGGTAACATCATTTCTTTTTCTTGCCTAGGACTAAGTAGAACATCATGTTCTGTTATTCCTGGTTCCTTAACATTCCCTGCTGGTTCTCTTAACAAGTCACAACAATGAAAACAGCCCCTTCATTAAATTATTTACAGTTAAACATTTTTGTGTGTGCCATCTGTTTCCTGCTAGCACCCAATATGCATAAACCCGCAAGTCCAAAGCTCAGGACAGGTCTAGACTGAAATGAAATCACCCAAATAATATAAAATTAAAGCAAAGGACCAGATGAGACCAGATTCTCTCTCATTTAAGGAGAGAATTTCAGTAGAGAAAAAGACCTTACATAGTCCTGAATCAATTCTGTCATTTAGGTAAAGTAGAGGGAAAGAGCCAATAAAGAATAAAAATGAGCAGACAATGAAGCCAAAAGAAAATCAGGAAAATGTGGTATTATATCCACATATGGAAGGGATGGCCAGTGGTACTGAATGTTACTGAAAGGTTGAATAAGACAGGATAAGAGAAGTGACCACTGGATCGACAGAAGACTGATTTTGGTTTTTACAAGAAAAATTTCAGTAGAATAGTGAAAACAGATTCAGATTAGAATGAACTAAATAATGATTGGGAAATGAGAAAACAGAGATAGAACTCTCTCAAGATATTCTGTTAATAGTCCTTTGAGTCTCTTGAAGGAACAAGGGCAATTAAAAGGAAAAAATATTTTTCAACACTGCTTTATGTTATTAATGCCTTGCTGTAGCTATACAATTTAAGTCTTCAACTTTTTCAAAATAAAAATTTCAATCTAAAATTTTTCTCTAGCATTTGGAAAAAGCATTAAGCACCTGTTTCTCCATTTTGTAATTAAGTTATAAAAAGGAGAAAAAAAAATCGTAACAGTATATTCCTTACCATTAGTTCAGGTGATATGACATCTCTTGGGCCCTGATACGGATCATCACTAGATGCAAAAGAAGCAAGTATTGACAAACCATTGAAAACCTGTTGATAGTGTTCTCCAATACGTAGCAGTAATTCATTATGTAATCCTTGAAAATCTTGTCTCAACAGGCTCCCCAGTTCAATTTCTGTTTCATTCTAATCCAAAGATACATTAAAAAAAAAGGAGGGGGTGTTTCTCCATATTAACATCCTGGAAATAAGTATATTGATTTTAACACATTATTAGTAAATCAGGAGCTCTAGAGCAGGTAACAAAATTTACTAATGGTATTTTCTGAAGGCACGGAAAAGGATTCTAATCTTGTTCTCTCCTGATGGGTCTTCCATGGGCTATGGGCAATGAAGAGAAATGATCAGACTTCATTTTGAAATACAGTTTTAAAAAAGGAAGTCCTGAGATGAAGACAGAAACAGTAGTCCAGTGATGCAACCAGAAGCCAAGGACTGCAGGCAGCCTCTAGAAGCTGGAAAAGTCAAGAGCCCTCTGCCGTTTGAGGTCTCACCAGCAGCAGGGAGACCTCCCCAGATGGGATCTTTGGACAACTGTGTAATTTAGGAAAGATACTTCTCCTGGGGCCTAAGTTGCTCATCCCTGTAATGAGGTATTAACAGTACCCACCTCATAGGATTTGGTATGAGAATTAAATTAATTCATTCTGCAAATACTCCTCAAACAACTGCTACATGCCAGGCAGTTTTCTGGGCTCTTGTCTACATCGGAGAATGAAGCAGACAAAGATTAAATGTGGTGATGCGTGTCATGCACTTAAACGGATCTCTGGCACTTAGTCAGAGGGGTAATGGTGGTGACTCTAGGGCCCCGATCTCTTTACTCCCTCCCAGTACCTCAGTGTGCTCCCCACGGGAGTTCTTACAAGGGCACTGATCACTTGGTGGTGTTATTCCAAAAACATCTCCCCAGCTCGCTGCCTCAACAGGTATTCATGAGTCTCCCCCAGGATCGTACTGGGCCCTGCCAAAACGTCAAGTCAAAGAGAGGACAGGTGATGGTGTCTTGTTCACCTAGTGCGATATCCCCAGGACCTAGAACAGTACTGACAGCAAGACTATTCCTTGAACAAATGGCTTTGCATCCTGGGTTAAGGCCACTGCATCTTACTATGTGGATTTAGACAAAGAGGCAAATGCTCCTGGCTGGAGCTGCCCAACATGAGAGGTCACAAGAATTTTCTCTGGACAGTGCCAGACTGTGGGCTGCTCTTCTGGAACATCAACCCCTATAGCCACAAGAAGGAAGCAGAGACCTCTTTGAGTAATCCCCCAAAATGACTCAAAGCATTCTTAAGAACTTGGACCATTTGCTAATGGCAACCCTCTCCCATCCCAACTCTCTTCCATGTAAGTGAACATTAATTATTAACTCAAGTGAACATTAATTCTGCACCTGCTAGGCCTGATGAGGCAAAAATCAGGTCTTCCAGGAGCAGGAAAGCTGTTTTCAGAGCTGCTCAGAAATCTCATGCCAGAAGTGGTTCTCCCACAGAACAAAAATCCAGTAGAAGCAAGGCCATGAGCTCACCTGCTCCAGTGGAGCCCCTGCCCTCCAGCCTCTCTCTGCTGACCTGTCATGCTGACCTTGCTTCTTTAGTGATTTATGCCTTTGAGGGTGATGCTGGCTGGGGTAGCAGCGATGCAAAGACAGCCTCAGCCAGGCAAGAGTGGGGAGGCCACAAGACCAAAGCCACTGGACTGAATTTTGTTTTGGAGTTGGGTTTGTTTTTTGTTTTTTGTTTTTAAGTGACATTCAAAAACAACTTTTGCAAAAGTAATACATGTTCCTTGTTGAAATGAGCAAGAAAGAAAAGTACAGATAAGAAAATGAAATCATCTTGAATTTTTCCACCCAGTTAAAGCTTTGTTAAGTTTGTTAAGCTGTAGTAAAGGAAGATGGGTTTTGTCGTTTCAAATTTGAAATGTGATGTAATGCATGCTCATTGTAAATTTGTTTCAAATGTCAATCATATATATAAAGTTAAAAGGAAATTCTCTTCCTCACCTCTGCCCTCCTTCACAACCACATCCCACAGGCCAGAAGTAACCCATGGGGAGTACTAGGTTAGCTGTGTGATGGGCTTCATTTTTTTATGTCCACTAGGCTCAGGACCTTCTGAGCCAAGGAGGACTTTATTGCTGCTCATTAAAGCATCTCACTGTGGTTCCCAAGGACTGAGGGAGTGTGGGGAATGAATAGGCCAGACACAGAAGATTTTTAGGGCCATGAAACTACTCTGTATGATGCTATGTATAATGGTGGATACATATTATTATACATTTGTACAAACCCACAGAATGTACAGCACCAAGAGTGAACCCTGATATAAACTATGGACTTTGGGTGATAACAATGTGTCAGTGTCAGGTCATCAGTTATTTAACAAATGTTCCTCTCTGGTGGGGGGCATTCATAAAGGGGGAGGCTGTGGGGACAGGAGCATATAGGAACTCTCTCTACCTTCTGCTCAATTTTGCTATGACCCTAAAACTGCTCTACAACCCCTGTGGACGTGGCTTCTTGTGGACAAGGACTCTGAGCAGTTAACACTTCAGACCGACTTCCCTGCTATGCTATATATGGCTGGTGCGGTTCTCCAGCCCTCTCTGAGCCTGTGGGAGGATTGCACCCACCTCCTTGAATTGGGATCAGCCTGTACCTGTGACAGGGCAAGTACATGGAAGAGCTGGAATACTATTCCCAATGGTCTTCTGCTGCCACACCCTGAAGCATGGTGAGATGGTGACTCCGTAACTACTACTTCAGGGGTAAAACTTTATTGTGATATAATTCACATACCATACAATGTGCCTATTTAAAGTGTGTAATTCTTTTTTTTGGGTATTCAGAGTTGTGTAACCATCAGCATGATCAACTTCAGAACATTTTCATCACCCCAAAAAAGAAGCCCTGTACCCATGAGTAGTCACTCCCCTTCCCCCACACTCATACCCAGCTCCAGGCAACCATTAGTCTAACTTCTGTCTCTCTGGATTTCTCTATTCTGGACATTTCATATTAATGAATTATATAATATGTTGCCTTTGTGTCTAGCTCCTTTCACTTAACGCAATGTTTTTAAGGTTCATCCATGTTGTAACATGTATCAGTGCTTCATTTATATTTATTGGCAAATAATATTGCATTGTATGAATAAACCACATTTTAATTATCCATTCGTCAGGTGATGGACATTTGAGTTGTTTTCACCTTTTGGTCATTATGATTAATGCTGCTATAAACTTCTGTGTATAAGTCTTTGTGCAGACATATGTTTTCATTTCTCTTGGGTATGTACCTGGGAGTGGAATTGTTGGGTTATAAGGTAATTCCATGTTTAATTTTTTGAGTAACTGCCAAATTGTTTTCCATTTTTTGTTCCTGCTAGCAGTGTGTGGGGGGTCCAATTTCTCCACATTGTCCACACTTGTTATTATCTGACTTTTTAACTGTAACCAACCTAGTGGCTTCAATTTGCATTTTTCTAATGACTAATGATGTGCAGTATCCTTTCATGTGTTTATTGGACATTTGTATATCTCCTTTGGAGAATTGTCTATTCAGATCTTTTGCCATTTAAAAATTGGGTTATTTATCTTTTTATTACTGAGTTGTAAGACTTCTTTATATATTCTAGCTACAGATATCCCTTATCAAATATATGATATGTGAATATTTTCTTCAAAAAAAAAAGGAAGTCCTATGTGGTCTTTGTGGTCACACTGCTAAGACTTTAAATTTCAGCTTTATCACTTATTAGTTGACTATGACTCAGACAAGCTACCAAACTGACCTCTCTCTGCCTTAGTTTTCTCACCCATAATGAAAAATAATAGTACCTCTATTTCACTGGGGTACTGGAGTAAGTGAAATGATCCATACAAATTGTTCAGCAAAGTTTCTGATAAGAAGTAAGCTACAAAACAGATTTTTCTTTCTCAAAATGAGTAAATATACTCAATATTCAACTCTCCCATGAAAAGAGATCTACTACGGTCATAAAATGAAACACATGAAATGAATTAACATCAGAGAAAACATTAGAGTCACATATACATATTTGACAGGTTCTCCTGTTCCCATGTAGTAGCATATTCCTCAAAGATACTGTTGCTAGTATGACACCAAAAGGGAAGCACAAGCTATAATCTTAAATTTAAAAACTAGCAAAGGATTGGACCAAACTGTAATCAGAAAACTAAGTCACTAAATTAAATGTTGACATTATACTAGTTGAAAGAGATTGCTTCTTCCTATAGATATAATTACTTGCATATTAACAGTCAGTCAACTTATAGCTTCAATCAATTAAAAAATCCTAAAATGAATCAGCTGAGAACCTGATCGATGAATGAATAACTATCATCATATTCCATTATGGTGAAATGATCATAGAAAATTAAGAAAAAAATAATTCTACTTAATATGCTCTGCTAGCCCCAGGACAAAGCTTACTTGTATAATACCATTTGAGCTTACATTACTCTAGGAAAGGCTATAAATTACCCACTCTCCTTTCTAGACGAATGTTCTAACAGCTTTCCTATATTGCTAATTTAAACAAAAGAATAAAATATATACAAATATTTAATTACCTTCAGATAATGAAGGGCACGTTCTAATTCATCCTTAGAACAGGAACAGACCAAATGAGAAAAAATATACTTGAAGTTGTTTATTAAAATCTCTCTACGATTGACATTTAATTGTTTCCCTAAAGTTCGAATGAGAGCAGAAGCTGCAGGGCTTGCTTTGGCAGCAAGGTCGGGTAGCAGAACTTGTAGTGTCCTCTGAAAAAGAAATACTACAATTACCAAAAAGTACATCTCTCCAGGTGATAAAGTATTCACGTAAGCTATGTGCAAAAAGATTTCACATGCCACACAAATTTGGAGTCCACATGTGACATATCTGAGTTCAGATTTACCATTTATTCATTCGACAGATATTTACTGAGCATCTACTATGATTCAGGCATTATACTACACACACACACACACACACACACACACACACACACAAATATAGCAGTAAAAAAATAGGCAAGAGCCCTGATGTCATAGAGTTGACAATGTAGAGGGGAAGAGACAACAGACAATAAATAAGCTAATGTACAAGAAAAGAAGGTAATTTCTCATGGGTATGCATTAAAATATGCTCATGCTTCTGGAGAAGACAAGTGATGAGTCTACAGCACCTTACTACACTGAATGATAGTGACTGCAATAGGAGGGCTGAGGACCTGATAATATGGGTGAATGTTGAAACCACGATATTGTTCATGTGAAAACTCCATCAGATTGTATATCAATGACTACTTAAAAAAAAACTCATGCTTCAAGCCTTATTCATTATTTGAGCTAAGTAGGATTTAGACAATATCAAGAGTAACCATGAATGCAATAACTAAGTTTTTAAATTAAAAAGTTAATGCTGCAATATTAAAGAAAACCTTTTTAACACATCCACCATCCCAACATAGTAACAAATCTATTTTAATTTTGGTCTATTTCCTTTAAGATCTTGTTCATAAAATATATTTAAAATTCCAAACATAAAATGGTTGGCCATTCATTTATTCATTCAACACATATCTAATGAATACCCGCCACAGGTCATTATCCTAGGCACTGGAGACATGAAGGTGAACGCACATGAGGACCTGGCCTCAGAGATGCTTATACCATACTTGTGCTATGTCTTTCAACTTAATATTAATCCAACAAGTCTGTAAAAACATTATAAGGTAGTTTCTACAAAGTATTCATAATTATGTTCATGGTTACAATATATTCTATGACCTAAATATTAGACACTTAGTTTCCTCTCAGGGTTGTTTAGTTTTGCTACTTGGAAATGTCACAATGAACATCCGTACTTTTTGCTTCCCAGAGTGGACTTACTGAATGAAAAAGGAAGAATATCATTATGATTCCTTCTGCATACTATCATATTTCCTTCCAATTTATTAAGTTTGTTAAAATATAATAATACCGCAGAATTACTATTATAATTCATTAACTAAGTAAGAGTAATGACAAACTGGCTTTGGGAAATGGTAAGAAGATAATCTACTCTACCCATCTTGCAAACCTCAGCCCTAATGACTTTTCAAAGGCTTCCCAAACCATTCCACACTACAAATTCTGTCATCTGAATTCACACAAATTCATCTATACCACTATTACTCCAACTGTTTCAGGGTAGAAATGACCATATTAGACTCTGCATTACCAATGGAACTCATCAGGGCACTGAAGATGTAAGAGCTCAGCCAACTGAATTAATCATCATTAACCAATTGGTATTAACCTTCAGGATATCTAATCATATACAGCAATGACTCAAATCAACATGAACTTAAGTTTTATAACATAAGTAACATTATCATATCAAAGTCAAAAGAATATGTAATTTGAAAATATAGAGTCTATATACTCCTCAGAGCATTGCCAGATTTTTAGAAACTCTAGAATGGAATAAACACAAATTACTGAATTGAAAACCCTCAATTAAATCAACTATGCCGCAACTTACAGTCAGAAAACGATTAAGATCAGGAAAGTCAAAAACATTGGCAATTTCAGACAAGGTATTTAAGGCCATCTCTCTCTGGTGAGCCACATCTTGTTTTCGGGTCTCAGCATTCTGGCACAGAGTGCTAGGAAGTGCTGTCATCTGACTGGAATGAAGGGATTCTACCAAAAACTAGAGCAAAGTGATTTGTTAATTTTCACACAAGGAAGAAAACTAATACTTTTTAAGCTAACATAAAGGGACAGTATTCTAAATGTATTATCTAAATTAGTTCATTTAATTTTTATAACAACCTTAATGAGGTAGATTATGTCATAATCTGCCTTTAACAGATGAAGTAACCAGGCTTAGTTAAGAAACCTAAATATCCTGCTAAGGATTACAGTACTGAAGAAGGCAAAGCCAATATTTTAATATAACCTAACTTTTCAGCCATGAATTCAATTAGCCTTTTTTAAAACAAAATGCCTTATCTATAATATAAAGGCATATAGTTTTTCCCTAAAAGAAAGGCATCTGTTAACAGATTAACAATAGAACACAATAATTCAACGTATTATTATAAGATAACTTTCCACTCTTCTACTGTATCTATATCATCAGACCAAGATGCTAAAATATAAAACTGGCAAAGGCAACCTACGATATGGGAGAACACATCTATACATGATATATCTGATAAGGGACTAACAATCGCAATATATAAAGAACTCACATGACTCAACACCAAAAAAACCCCAAATAACTCAGTTAAAAAATGGACAGATGACCCAAATATACATTTTTGCAAAAAGACATACAAATGGCCAAGAGGCATATGAAAAGCTGCTCCACATCACTAATCATCAGAGAAATGGAAATCAAAACCACAATGAGGTATCACCTCATACCAGTCAAAATGCACACTATCCAAAAGACAAAAAATAACAAGTTTTGGCAAGGATGTGGAAAAAAGGGAACCCTTCTATACTGTTGGTGGGAATGTAAATTGGTGCAGCCACTGGCATATGGAGGTTCCTCAAAAAACTAAAAGTGGAAATACCATACCACCAATTCCACTTCTAGGAATTTACCCAAAGAAAACAAAATCTCTGTTTTTTGAAAAGGCATATGCATCTTTATGTTTATTGCTGCATTATATACAATAGCCAAGATATGGAAACAACCTAAGTGTCCAACAATAGATAAATGGATAAAGATTGGTACAAATATAAAATGGAATAATATTTGGCCAAAAAAAGAAAGAAGTCCTGACATTTGCAACAACATGGAAGAACCTAGAGGGCATTATGCTAAGTGAAACTGCCAAGCAGAGAAGAAAAATACCATAAGATTTCACTTATTTGTGGAATCTAAAAACAAAACAAAACAAAATGAACAAAATAGCAATAGACTCATAGACACTGAGAAGTGACTGGTGGTTACCATGGGGAAGGAGCTGGGGTGGGTGGAGGAAATAGGAAAAAAAAACTGGATTGATTTAGGTTCTCTTAAACTGAATACATCATTTAGAAAACAGGTATTGTTTAATGCACACACACATATACATTTCTTTAAAAACTTTTCACAAAGTCCAGCTATTTCCTTAGCCAAGGCTGATGCTGACTCTCACCTGACAAATGGGTTTCTTATACTGGCTGAAAAAGTTTTGTAGTTTAACACTTTTAGCTGCCACCAGAGCTCTGATTTCTGTGTATGCTGCTCCAGAAACAGATGCTGACTTGGATAATAAACAATGCAGTAAGTGCAAGAGTGCAAAAGGTACCAAATCTCCTTTTGCTGCCCTGAAATTTAAAAAACAGTCATCAATGTCTCAGAAATAATGGAAACCCATAAATAAATACATACTGATGTCATATTTCTCTATATATCGTATCTCTTATATCACCACTTCTAACACTAGGCAAATGAAAAAGAAGTATGACCAAAATAAATAATAAAATAGTATATAAATACTGCTAAATATACCTTCCAATATCTCCTGTTGTGAGAATCAAGGTATCTTTCAATTCATTATTTCTTGAGATTTGAGCATGTGTATATGCTTCCTTCATTCTTAAGACAAAAAGCTAGAATAAAATGAACTAGTTAAAGAAATTTTTAGGTCGAAGTTTATGAAAACACAAATACTTAAAATAAAAATTATCAACCTCTTTTATAAATCCATCTTCAGAGTCCAAGGATTCCAAGATATGCTTGATATTTCCACTAAAAGCCACTCTAACATCCTTGTCTGGATCTTCCATTAAATTTAAGAAAGTTCCAAGAACTGTTTTTACATCTGTTTCATCTTCTCTAAAATCAAGATGCTTACAAAGATGATATAAATTATCTATGAAAGCTAAAGGGTAAGAGCAATTAGCATATAATACCTAATTTAACACATTATATATAGAAATTTTACTGTAAAAATACTGTCAATAAATAATATAGTAGCAAGAATTCTAAGGGGCCTTGTAAGGTCAATATGCATTATTTAAATTTGTAGAGCACAAAGAATTGTGGAGGATAAAATGAATATTTATAAATTTAAATTTACTTTATACTCAAAAAAAGTTATAAATAATTTAAATCTAAAATAAATTATGGAAATTTTTAAGTTTAAAATGACTAGTCACTTAAATTTTGTAGATCATTGTATATTACCAGGATAGACTTAAAAGCGTATTTCACTAATCCATAGAACTGAGAAGTAGGGCAATCTTAGCCTTACTGTTAATCTTACAAGATTTATGGCATCTTAGATATCACCTATCATATATTGTTTTTACAAGTTAAAAACAAGTTGCAATTTCTACCCAAACAAATGGATCTTCCAAGTACATGTGTAGGATCTCATGCTCCCAACAAACTCATATGTCATTACCACTGAAACATAGCCAGGTAGATATAATCTATAGTCCTCAGTTCAGCAAAGTATCTAACTATTTGAAATTCTGAAGGTCCAAGGTAGTGGCCAGGGACACATTAATAAGGTCCCTGTTATCACTAAAGATGATATAAAATATTGAACCTCACCAATATTGGCAAACATGAGGTATACCCCATTACACTGTCAAATCACAAGAGCATTTGAAAAATCGAAAAATTACTTCCCTGGTTAGTTCTGTGAAGCATTCTAATATTAGACATCCCATTTATACATACATAATCATTACATGAGCATTGAATTTTCTTAAAGCTTCAGGCTAATTCTATCATTGATTTTTAAAAAAGAGCTTAAATAGATTTTAAAATATTAAATAAATCTAACAAATCACTCACCAAGTTTCACTGGACTAGATATTTTTTTTTTCAGTAAGAAAAGGAATGGCTTGCAAACAGAAGCTTTTAGTCGAGAAGATGAACATTCATGTTGAGAAGTGACTTTAAGGCTCTTACAGAGTAGGTCAATATGTCCATGTTCAGAGAAAGGTTCTGTTAAAGAACTTGTCAAATAAAACATGCCATGAAGTGTACAGACAAGTTGACCAAGTACAGAGGCATATTCTTTCTTGACAATGTCAGAATCATCTTTGACTTTATCTCTGGGGGGAAAAAGAAAATACTAAACCTTCTTGCTTTCTTTATTGTCTAGTCTTGCTTAATTTGGGGTAAAAGGTATGACAAATTAATTTAGTATGACAAAGCCTAGAAGGGAAAAATTTAATTTCTAAAGCTAAAAGCAACATTTGCTCTGTATATTCATCAATAAACATAAACTTTCATGTAAGATCTTCCCCATCAGTATTCAAATTAAAATATTACACACATCAAATAGAATACCAAATTAGCAAATACAGTATCAAAGACATCAAATATAATACATACGTAAGAAGCTTGGGAACTCTGCTATAAGAATTCTGCTGCTGCAGTAAGATAAAAAACCCATGAACACAACTGGCCCGGATTACTTCATGGGAGCTCTGTAGCGCCCAGCTGTACACTGCTGTTCTCCATTCAAAGAATACTCTTCTTGGAAATAGAGTTAGAAGAAACACACATCGTGACTGTGCCTCTGGTGCTGAAAAAGTTAAGATTATTAAATAAGGTTTCTAATATATATGTATGTATGTATTTCTAGTGTATATATATATATATGTGCATATATATATATACATATACACATTACACATGTGTGTATATACATATATACACATACACACACATTTTCATTCTTGTAAAGTCAAGTAACATTTAAAATGCATATAATATTAAGAGCTCTTTTTCCAAAAATAAAGCATGTGTACTGAAAAAAGTTGATGTACAATCTTCTAATCAGGGAAATGAAAATTGAAAATCCATCAGATAGTGAAAAAAGATTTTTAGATAAGTTACCTTCTTGACATCTTTTCCCTTTTCTTTTAGTTAGATAGCAAAAATTTTAAAGTCTGACAGTGCCAAGTGTTGGTGAGGGAAACAATAGGAACTCTCATATTCCACTAACATGAATGTAAGCTAGAACATCTCTGGAGAACAATGTGGCAGAATAGGGATAGGGATATACAAATGCTACAATTTGTTACTTTTTACAAGCTCCTTCTCTTTGTATTATTAAAGATGTATCTCCTCTTTCAATTACTGAAAAAAAAGAAATGATAAGTGTAAGAGTATAAGAGTTCCTATATAGAGATGAGTTAAAACAAACCACTCACAGAATTCTGTGACCACTTACAGTAGCAATCTGAAATCCTCTGGCTTAATGTTAGAAGATCACTGGCAAATGTGGTCAGCTTTAAAGAGTCATCATCAGAATGGGAATGAATCCATGGAAGTGACAGCATTCCACATAATTCTTCTAGAATATGATCTCCAAATGAAGTTTTTACTACAGAAACATACAACAGGTGATTAATTCTAATTAATCATATTTACCTGGGTCCTTTTTCAATAAAAACAATGTTCTAAACATCTAGTGGAATTACAGTGAACATTCAATAAACAGGGGTTCTTGACATAAAGATGATGATTTGAGGGTGAACCCAAATAAATTATGACTTTATAAAAATATGCATCTTAGCATTTTTAAAAAGAAAAGACCATACCATTGACCAGATTCTCCCATCAAAAAAATTTTTTTAATTATAAATAATTTCTACTGACTGAAAGAGAATAATAAATCAAAATATTACACACATGTATTTGGAACTTAGAAGTTACCGACAAGCTTAACAGAAATGAAATTAAGAAAAAACTTTTGGGTATTTCTTTTAGGCCCTTAGGCATTAGGCAAAAGAGAAAGGCTATTTCTATACTGATTACCTTTAAAGGTTATTTTGATCTACTGCTTATTTGTACCTACCTTGAATATAAATCAAAGCATCATATATTTTCACCACTTTATCAATAACCTTCTCCAGATCAGGTTTTTCAACAGATTCTAATAAGCTCCTACAGCTCCTGAGCACTTTCGTGTAAAAATCCAAAGACATCCAAGTTACCATGACTGAAGTTTTCCTCATACATTTCTGTTGACAGTCCTTGAAATTATGGCTGCAATTAATACATTTTTAAGACAGAATTAAACTGAACTGTGTTACAGTCAAAGCTAATACTGTAGTAAGTCAAAAGAAACTATGAATATAAAGCTAATTTATAACTTTAAAATCAAGTCAAAGTAAATATGCAAATCAATTAAAATGTCATTTTAAGTTTAATCTTATATCAGTCTAAATCACTCCTAGGACGTAGAATTAAAATTAATCTAGGATATTTAAATGTGGCATCACCAGGCTTAAAAATGATGGAAGATATGCCTGTGTAATTAACTGGCTTGATAAGCCCTTTCTTAATTATAGGACAAGGGCAGACTTCAGCTAACTAGCTGTTCTTCAAGTTATCTCAAATTCCAAATTTAACACTATCTGAATTAATACAGTTTCTTTAAAATCTCCTTTATAGCTTTGTATTGGCTAGTTAGAAGAGTCAGGAAAAATATAGAATCATATAAAAAATTCAGTGTTGCACTATAATATGGTAGTAAAAATAAGACGATTCTTCAGAGAGGGTTTGCACTTTGTTTTTTCTGATAGATAACCTATATTAAGAATACTGAACCTAAAATACATCTCTAATGAGTTCTAAATTCCCACTTATTATCAAAAGATATGACCATTTGACTAAATGTCTGTCTGAATGAACACCGGCTTTCAAAAATGTGTTCTACTACTTTGTAATCATATGTGCCCAGGAAACTTAGTTTTGACTTCAGGCAAAAAAACACAAAAAAAACCCAAAAAACAAAAAGCCTTGGAAGAGGTAATCAAGAGGACAAGGGCACTGGTACCCTTGAGCTGGACTCAGGCAATAAGAGGCTCTTGAACCCCTCCCCTGTCATTGGAAGGTACCCCAGCCTACCATTCCCACAGCGGGAGCTGTTCAAAGGACATGGCCTTGAGAGAGTAAGGTGTTGTTAACACTATCTGGACTGAATACATGACTGAACCCCATTAAGGCCTCTATATAAATAAGATCTATTCATTTTGTGGCACCCCAGGCAAGCCTTTTAAGTTCCCTTATTAAACCTTCTGCCTTCCAATGTGGAGTGGTCTGCCTCTTTCCTCAGTCTCCCCTTGCTGGGAGTGTTTAGGATCAGTTTGCAGCCAATAAGCCTCACTATCTTTGAGTCTCAATTTATAATTTGTAAAATAGGCATTTACCTCACAGAACTATTGTAAAGGTGAAATAAGATACATATAGTACTTAACACAATACCTAGTATTTAGCAGGTGTTCAATAAAAAACATTTCTATTTCACTGAAAAGTTGTGTTCCAAAGTCACATAAATTAAGTGAATAATGTGAGGTCTCCTAAAACAATAAATCCAAATTTATTACAGGAAACCCACCCAGAAAATACAAGTTGTTTTACCAGTCCATTTTCCGATGAGAACAATGAACAGTACATAGAGCAGTCAGTTGTAAGATAACAATGATTCCTTCTAAAGTCTCCATAACAGGATTCTTTTGATTATTGTATTCAAGTAAAATCTGAAGGGATTCCGCTTTCTGTTTCAGTGCACTCCATAATATGCCCTTTCTGTTCATATCCACATGTTTAATTCTGCAATTAATTACAAAGTACAAAGATATTCATATTAATATAAATTTGGTTCCAATGTGAAAAATGTGTAAAAGATAACATGTAATACCAACTACTGAAATTTACACTAAGATAGATTTAAAACAACTTCCAGAACTAACTGAAATATGGGAACTCTTTGGCCACATTACAAAAAGTTTGTCAACATTTAAAAAAAATGCTGACAGACGTACAGTCTCAGAGTTTTTTCATATATTTCAAAGTTAAATCAGATAGGCAAGTAAAGACTTAAAAAGTCTTTTAAGTAACCATATTTAGCTATAAAATCTTTCATACTGGAATAGACTACAAGAACTATTAAAATATTTTAAGCATTCCTTCAACTACCTTTAGAAATAACAAATGTTCTTCATGTATTTAAGTCAAAGCACTGAACTAAAGGTGAATTTTTTTAAGGCAATGAAGTTTTATTAAATGAGTAAGAACAAAGTGAATGAAGGTCATACTCCTCAGTCTCTTTTGATGCTCTTTTGGAAGAGTTTAGAGATGAGCTGAGTCGACGCCTTTTGGGTGATAATCCGTGACTGTTACTGCTCAGGTTTTCCTGTTGAATTTGACACTGAGCCTCCTCAATGATTTCCATACTTTCCATTTTTAAGGCTGAATAAAGTGGGCCCAATAAATACTGAGAAAGAAAAAATAATTTCAAAAACTGTTAGAAAGCAAGCTTATATCACTCATAAACAGCAAAAATGCATTACATTGTAAGTTTTCTAATAAGGTAAACTATTTTTGGAGTCTCATCAGGAAAAACATGGACCTAAATTAGTCTGTGTTATATGTCACAGTGTACACATATATAGTTCCATCTCTAGAACTATGGTTCTATAGTCTTCAAAGGGTTACAACTGATCCTTCTCTCTATAACCTAGTTTTTCCCTCTTTCAAAATGCCATAAAGAAAAATTCCATAAGGGAATTGCTAACTTCTTTCATCCTACAAATTCAGCAAGACTTACAGATAAACTAAATAAAGCTACTGTATATCTGACTATTTTATTGTATTGCCTATGTCCCACAGCCTAAATAGGAAACAGGCATAATTTGGCCTTGTCATAGGTTTCCTATAAGTGACTGATTATAACCTGTCAAAGATAAAATTTATGTGAGAGCTCAAAGTTTATGCAATTAAGTTGATAACTAAGTGGCCCCCTTTTAATTAATAATGTAACACCATGCTTACACTTCACAAGTTCTACTTTAGATATTCTATTCCATTGGCAGTCCATTACCAAGTCAACAAATCCTTCTGAAATCAAAGTAAAAATCCAAAATAGATTATGAAAATTATTCCACTCTGAATGTACCTACTAAAGATATTGTTCTCTTATTATTATATCTTACATATATGTATACACTTAAATTATGAACAAAATACATATTTAACAAGTAACCTTAAAAATGACTTACCTCTGCATCTACCTGAACTCCAAGCACATCCACAAGAGCTCTATAAATATTTCTCACGTAAATCTTCCGGACTTGTAAAGCAGATTCGTACCCAGCTGGCACATATTTGAGGAAATACTGTAATAAGTGGCACAAAGCTGCTTTTAACAAATCAGACTTAAGCCGCAAAAGCACACCATCTTCAAACATGACACAGAGTTTTTCCAGCAGCATATTTAAATAGACAGGTTCAATATTTCTATAAGCTTCTGCTTCAAAGGGGAATAGTGACTTTATCAGCTTTGACAGTGGCTCTTCATAGAGTTTCAACTGGTCATCATCCATCTCCACAAGATGTTTTAATAATTCCAAAAGTGAGCTGAAAAAAGTTCTGGCTGGTTGTGCAGGTAATCCTCCAAGCTCAAGAAGTTCAGTTACAAGGCTAATTGCTAAGGATTTAACTTTCGGACTACCACGCTCCAGCAGAACACAACCTATCTGCCAAAGTAAGAGTTCCTGCCTTCTAAAAAACACAATTGCAATAATGCGGGTAAGAACTGTTAATAAGGTGACTTCAATAAATTCCACATTCTGCATGTTCATCAACTGCAGAGGAGCTGGCTGTAAATATCCCACATGTTCATCTAATTGACTTAAAAATCTGCTTACTATAACTGGCCATTCCACAAACTGTCCCACTGCATTTCTTCTGTGGAGGCAAATTAAGTCTTCAAAAAGATGTAGTAATTCCTTTGTCAGTACTCCAAAAATAGCAGGACTCTTGCTTTTAAAAAGATATAATAATGAACAGATGACTTCACAGATTTTCCTGTGTAAGACATGGCAGGATGGAGTTGCTGCAATTTGTAGAAGTCTTGTTATGATCCAGTTACTGAATTCTTGGAAATAATCAAAAAAGAGATATTAAATATATTGTAAGTGCTAACTAATTTGCTAAGTGCTCAATGATTTATTTTTAAATATAAACTTCATTGGCAAAATAGTCTAAAACCCTCCCTACACAATGGAAACATATAGTAATTTTGAATACCAATTTTGGAGTCAGACAAGGTGTTATCTGTTCATTTACTAGTTGTGTGAAATTTTTCTCTGAATCTCTGTAATTCATCTATGAAAGAGGAGTAATACATCTACCTTCTGGGTTGCCATGAGGATCAAGTAAGATAATATATATGAAATTCTCAGCTTAGTGTCTGAAGTTCGATAAATGGTAGTTCTTATCACCCTTCAACAAATATTTATTAAGTGGCCACAAGGAACACAAGAACAAATCAGTCATAATCCTGTCCTCATGAATCCTATAGTTTCTCAAACTTTCTGACTGCAACTAAAAGATACGTTTTATATCATGACCCAGTACACATATACATATTTACTTTATTTAAATACATGAAACAAAAGTTTCACAAAACAGTACTTATTCTTACTACATACAAATGTACTATTTTCTATTGCACTGTATTTCATCTTCATAACCCCACTAAAGGGTCATGACCTATTCTTTAAAAATCAGTGTAGTAAAGAATACAAACAGGTATTTATAATAGGTTTAATAACCACTAGGATAGAAGAAATGCAAAACATTCTATACTGACATTCTGTTCCATAAAGAAGGAACAACTAAGCCAGTCCTAAGGCAGGCGGGCAGGAGTAGTGAACAGAAAAGACTTTTTAGAGAACATGCTATCAAAGTTGAGTCTTGAGATTAAAGCAAAAAATTTTTAAATACTCTATGCACTGTATAGAAAAAAAAGATGTTTGCTTTACATCACTTTATTAGAAGGCCCATAAAGGAAAAGAAGTAGTGGGAACAATAAGGATAAAGTATAGAAAAAAGTTCCAACATCTAAAACAGGAGCCAGCAAACTTGTTCTTAAAGGGCCAGACAGGAAATATTTAAGGCTTGAGGGCCATATGGTCTCCATGTCAGTTACTCAATGGTGCCTTTGTAGTAGACACGGACATTAAGTAAATGAATAAGCATGGTTGTTTCAATAAAACTGTTTATAAAAAAAGGCAGGCAGCCTATGGGCCAGTTTGCTAATGCCTGATCTGGAAGAGATTACGAAAAACAGAAAAAAGAAAACCACTGAAGTGTTCAATGGCAAATAAACAAATTTGAATACTTCTGTCCCATTCTGGGTACCTACTTCATAACAAAATAAAACAATAAGGATGCATGAAATAAAACTAACCATTGCCACTTTGCTCTCTCAATTTATAGCAAATTTGACCAAAATATGTGTGATAATGTATATGCTGTATGTCAGAAGAGAAGAAGGTAGACTGCATAAACCAGACTGTCAATAAATACACAAACAGCAGAACTTACCAATACAACTGCCTTTGGCCTCATTTTGCCCATGGCTTCCATTCACATTTACAAACATAAGTGGGGAGGATTTCATGATATGCTGGATGAAATCAAGCAACATCACAGAGGTTGGCTGAGAGTCAGTTTTCTTTACAAGTTCTAGAGCAACTAAAACAATAAGAAATTCATTTTGAAAAAGTCAGGAAAAATCTACAGGGATAGCAGTACAGCATGGAGAATACAGCCAATGATTCTGTAACATCTTCCTATGTTGACACATAGCAACTGCACTAGTTGAGGGTATTTATTAATATGGATAACTGTTGAACCACTGTGTTGTATATCTGAAACCAACATAAGGTTGTATAGTGATACTTCAATAAAAAAACATTTTCACCATTGCAGAAAGTTGTAGGACAATGCTACGATACAGTCTTCAAAAGAATATTGAGCAATAGATGTGACAGAGAGCATCCCTATCTTGTTGCCAGTTTTAATGGAAATGATTTAAACATTTTACCACTTAGCAAGTTTTCTGCCAATTTTTGGAAAATGGTTTTGCAAATCTTAAGTAGTTTCCTTCTGTTGCTATTTTGCATTTTTATATTAATTTAATGGCTACTGAATTGTATCATATACTCTTAAAATATTAATAGCATTATGTAGCTTTTTAAAAGTATTGGGGTAATGAATTATGCTGATTGACTTACAAATATTAAACCATACTAGAATTTCTAGAATTATCTTCATGGTAATGGAATATTTTTTTCTTGAGACATAACTGGATTTGATATGCTGATATTTATTTAGAAGAAGTTTTCATCTACATTCATGAAAGATTATCTCTAGTTATCTGCTTTTTTGAGCAATACATTTCAGTTTTGGTATTAAGGTTATTCTTTTATAAAATGGGAAATTTCTGGCTTTCTCTATGGACTGGTAGGTTTGATAAAACATAGAATCATTGAGTCCTGATTTATTTAGGAACATGTTTCTTAATTTCCAACTGTTTCAGATATTTTAGTAATATTTTATTTGTTTTTATTGGATCTTATCAGAGAATGTGATGTCAAAAGCCCTACTTGAAAAAAATGTATCAATCATTTATCTGAGGAACTCTTAGACAATTCAGTGTTTTGAAATGTTGCAAGGACACAGGAGTATAGGTTATATAGTCTGTTTATAAGATACCAAGTTATTTTTATGTCTATTAAATGTAGCTAATTGATTATAATTTTTCATATCTTTTTTACCTCTATTTTTATTAATTTGATCCATCATATTCTTAAAGAGGTGTAATCTCCACTATAAATTATGATTTTAAGGTTTTGTTGCCTTTCTATTAATTTTTGCTGCTCTTATTGATGTTCGTATACAGGTTTATACATATTATATCTTCATGTAACATATACCTTATTTTTACATGTCTCTTTTTTACCTGCTGAATACTTTTAGTCTTGGATTTTAACTTGATAATTATATCATCAGACCTTGTATTCTGCTTATATTTACCTAATGTATCCTTACATAGTGTTTAGTTTTGCTGATTTACTTTAAATGTGCTTTAAGTAAATAACACATAACTCTTGTTTAAAAAAAGAAAAGTCATGACAAACTAAACAGCATTCGTTTTTGTTAAGAAACTAGGCTTTGGTGACCAGAATTATATTCAGCACAGTGCTCAGGATAAACTGATGTGTCTAAACACTACAATCCTATCATTCTGATTTTAAATGTTTAGTAATATGTGTATTCATCTATCATATATCTATATACTGACATGTACTATAGGCCTACAATATTCCTAGCAGTGTACTAAAAGCTGAGCATTAAAAAAAACTCACAATCAGGTGAGGGAGTCAGACAAATAAACTAATAACTATAATACAGTATGTTAACCACCCTGAGCCACAGTACAGGAAACAAATGTCTGCGAAGATGTTGTGAAGGAGTTGATTCCTAGATGATGAAGAGTTGGTCAAGAAGAGCATGGAAGGGCAGGTGGTCTAAACAGAGGGTCTAACATGAAAAGAATCTTGCAAGTACTCATTAGTCTTTTGTTATTTTTCAGCAACTCATAATTTTACTGATTGAAAAATGAGGCTATATCACCATTCCAGGATATTAAATCTGTGCCAAATTTGAAATTAAATTTATAAACCATGAGCCAAATGCCACTCTATGCTACTCCTTTCATGTAATTTTAGCAGATGTGACAAAAGTGGCACCAACTTGCCAAATTGGTAATATCTGTCTTTAAATCACCACAAAAGGAAAAGAGCTGATTCAGTAATCACAGAATCTTACTATCTCCCACAAAGTCACCAACTCTTATTTAAAGAGGGTTTTTTTTTTATGGCATTTGCTGTTTTTTACCACTGGCATAAGACCTAGCTAAAATAGGGTCCACATCACTAAGACTGAACAAATATTTTGTATCTATAATAGTATCCTACATCAAGGAACTCATAGCAAGCAGCAGAAATCTAGATAACAGAATTACTTTAAAAGCCTAAATCACATTATATTACAAGTAATTCTATAAATAACTTGCTTGAAAAAAGGAACTATCATAAACACTAACCATATTTAAAACTACCTGGAGAAAAATGCTAGTATAATGTTGTATATATGGAAAAGAAAATAATTTATGAAGTTTACATAATAAACGTGTCTTACCAACATTTACATCTGTAAGTATTCGGTCAATGAACTGACACAGAATTTGTCTTGGCTTCTGGACAACTGTATTATATTCATCTGGACTGGCACTAAAATACAAAGAAAAAGTTAAATTCTTAAGGGGACTCACAATCTCATGTGCAAAAAATTCTCTCAAGGTGAATTTAACAAATGTGTTCAGTTTTAATGTTGACATTCATAGATTTTTCTGTTTAAAAATGAAAGGGAAATCTAAACATTATTGATTTACAAGGAAAAAACAGGCTAAATGACACCACAAACAGCCAACTTGCAAAATCTAGACCTGCCCTGCCCAACCTCATGTAGCCATTATCACATGCAGCTATTGAGCACTTGATATGCGGCTAGGACAAACAGAGATTGCTGTTAAGTAGAAAATAGACATTGTGCTTTTTAATATTTGGTACAAAAAATGTATAATATCTCATTAATAATTTTATATCAATTACATATTGAAATATCTGGATATATTAGTTAAATAAACTAATTATTAAAAATTAACTTCACCTATTTCCTTTTTTGTAATGTGGCTACAAAAAATGTTCAACTATATATGTGGTCTGTATTATATTTCTATTGAACACTTTTACTTCTAGACTTTTAGAAAGTCTACAGGAAGACAGTTTCTTCAACAAATAAAATCCAAGGGAAAAAAGATGGGAGAAACCCATGCTTACAAGCCATATCAATCAATTACAATGCATGATCCCACATTAAATTGATTCAAAAATAAAAACTATTAGCTAACTATACATGACAATTGGGAAAACCTGAACAGACTAGATATTTGATGCTATTAAGAAATTATCTTTATGTATGATAATGTTTTGGAATGTTTAAAAAGTCTTCATCCTTTAGAAATAAACAGATGATTATGGATGAAATGATGTCTAGAATTTGCTTCAAAGCAATCTGAGTTGAGAGGAAGAGGTTAAATTGATAATCGGAATGGGATTCAATATACTATTTTGGGAAATCAATATACTATTTTCCCTTTTGGTATGTTTGAAATTTTCCACAAGAAAAATTCAATAAAATATGAGGAAAAAAATACATAAATTGACTGTTAGGAACAATCAAGAAAAAATGACACTAAAAGGAAATATAATAGGTAAAGGAGTGGTATCATAGAATCCTGAAAGAATTCAACATGAGCTACCTGATTTGGTGTAAAGCCCCAAGTGGAATAGAATAAAAATATATAGTACAGAATTCTGGGAAGATGGTGGCATGAGCAGGGCGACGGAAATCTCCTCCCAAAAACCATATATATTTGTGAAAATATAACAAATACAACTATTCCTAAAAAAGAGACCAGAATATACAATACAACAGCCAGGCTACAGCTACACATGCGAGAACTCAGTGCCTCACGAAGCAGGTAAGACACAAAGCTGCGACCTGGCAGGACCCAAGCACTCCCCCACCCCAGCGCACCGGCGGGAGGAAAAGATTCAGAGCGGGGAGGGAGTGGAAGCACACGTCCGCCAAATAACCAACCCGGTGATCGGTGCCGGGAGCACTGACACACATTGCGTGCTGTATCGGAGATTAGAGAAACAGAAGTGCAGGATCTGAGTTGGAGACAACAAACAGGTCCCCTCAGCTGGCTCCTCAGGACAAAAGAAAAACGGGCGCCTTTTTTGTTTTTGTTGTTGTTTTGTTTTGTTTTTTATTTGGTTAAAGTCTTAAAGAGACAAGAGCCCAACAGCGGAACAAAATGGTCCCAGCGCACTCAGCCCAGCAGGCTGGGAGTCTTGGGGAATTTCAGACACCCAGGCCAGCAGCTGGACAAAGCAGCCACGCCGAAGCTTCCGGCAGTGATCAGCAGCCTCTCATTCGTTCCCCTTCCCCCGGCCAGCGCCGCAAAGGGTCCGGAAGCCTCCACTGCTGCGGATCAGCAGAGGAGCGGCCCCGCCCACAGCGTCCTCACAGAATCTACTTCTGGCAGGCGCACAGCTAAGCAGGAAGGACCACAGAACCCACATCAAGGGCTGGAAAGCACCAAGGGGGCCAGAAGGCACACAGCAAGACACCAAACCCCGCAGTGCTACAGGCTAGGCTGAGGGCAACCCCACACACAGGCACCTCCGGGGATTATCCCAGACACTGCCTCCCAGTGGGTGAGAAACCAGTTCAGGCCCCAGAGAAGGGCAAGGAGAACAAGCAGGGACTTTGTTCTCCCAGGTGACACACGTGGAACCCACCAGCGACCACATCTAGCACCATGAAAAGACAGACGAATATGGTACAGACAAAGATTACCCAGAAAACACCAGAGAGAGGGACTGATTGGACAGTCTTCCTGAAAAAGAATTCAGAATAAAAGTCATAATCATGCTGATAGATCTACAGAGAAATATGCAAGAGCTAAGGAAGAAAGTGAGGAAAGACAATGCAGAAATTAGACAAGCGATTGACGGGTTTAAGAGCAGAATGGACGAGGTGCAAGAGACTGTTAACGGAATAGAAATCAGAGAACAGGAATACAGAGAAGCTGAGGCAGAGAGAGATGAAAGGATCTCTAAGAATGAAAGAATACTAAGAGAACTGTGTGACCAACCCAAATGGAACAATATTCGCATTATAGGAGTACCAGAAGAAGAAGAGAGAAAAAGGGATAGAAAGGGTCTTTGAAGAAATAATTGCTAAAAACTTCCCCAAGCTGGGGAAAGAAATAGTTTCTCAGTCCACGGAAGCCCACAGATCTCCCAACACAAGAGACCCAAGGAAGACAACACCAAGACACATAATAATTAAAATGGCAAAGTTCAAAGATAAGCACAGAGTATTAAAGGTAGCTAGACAGAGAAAAAAGATCACCTACAAAGGAAAACCCATCAGACAATCATCAGACTTCTCAACAGAAACCTTATAGGCCAGAAGAGAATGGCATGATATATTTAACATAAGGAAACAGAAGGGGCTTGAACCAAGAATACTGTATCCAGCACGATTATCATTTAAATTTGGGGAGGGATTAAAGAATTCCCAGACAAGCGAAAGATGAGGGAATTTGCGTCCCACAAACAACCTCTACAGAATATCTTAAAGGGACTGCTCTAGATGGAAGCACGACTAAGGCTAAAAAGATGTCACCAGAGAAAATAAAACCACAGCAAAGAAAGCAGACCATCCAAATACTACCTAAAGGCAAAAAGTAAAATCAACTATCCACAAAAACAGTCAAAGGAAATGCAAAAGAGTACAGAATAAAACACCTAGTACATAAAGAATGGAGGAGGAAAAAGAGAGAGAAATAGAGAACCATCAGACTGTGTTTATAATAACTTAACAAGAGACTTAAGTTAGACTGTTAAATAGTAAAGAAGCTACCCTTGAACCTTTGGTAACCATGAATCTAAAGCCAGCAATGACAATAAGTACATATCTATCGATAATCACCCTAAATGTAAATGGACTGAATGCACCAATCATAAGGCACAGAGAAACAGAATGGATAAAAAAGCAAGACCCATCTATATGCTGCTTACAAGAGACTCACCTCAAAACCCAAAGATATACACAGACTAAAGGTGAAGGGATGGAAAAGGATATTTCATGTAAACAACAAAGAGAAAAAAGCAGGTGTTGCAGTACTTGTATCAGACAAAATAGACTTCAAAACAAAGAAAGTGGCAAGAGATAAAGAAGGACATTATATAATGGTAAAGGGGTCAGTACAACAAGAGGATAACCATTATAAATATATATGCACCCAACACAGGAGCGCCAACATATGTGAAACAAATACTAACAGAATTAAAGGACGAAATAGAAAGCAATGCAATCATTTTAGGAGACTTCAACACACCACTCACTCCGAAGGACAGATCAACCAGACAGAAAATAAGTAAAGACACAGAGGCACTGAACAACACACTAAAACAGATGGACCTAACAGACATCTACAGAACTCTACACCCAAAAGCAGCAGGATACACATTCTTCTCAAGTGCACATGGAACATTTTCCAGAATAGACCACATACTAGGCCACAAAAAGAACCTCAGTAAATTCAAAAATATAGAAATTCTACCAACCAACTTCTCAGATCACAAAGGTATAAAACTAGAAATAAATTGTACAAAGAAAACAAAAAGGCTCACAAATACATGGTGGCTTAATAACATGCTCCTAAATAATCAAAGGGTCAACGACCAAATTAAAACAGAGATCAAACAATATATGGAGACAAATGACAATAACAACACAAAGCCGCAACTTCTGTGGGATGCGGCAAAGGCAGTTCTAAGAGGAAAGTACAATGCAATCCAGGCCTATTTAAAGAAGAACAATCCCAAATGAATAGTCTAAAGACACAAATACTGAAATTGGAAAAAGAAGAACAAATGAGGCCCAATATCACCAGAAGGAGAGACATAATAAAGATCAGAGAAGAAATAAATAAAATTGAGAAGAATTAAACAATAGAAAAAAATC
This sequence comes from Smutsia gigantea, assembly GCA_032199065.1. NCBI lineage: Eukaryota > Metazoa > Chordata > Mammalia > Pholidota > Manidae > Smutsia > Smutsia gigantea. Next base: position 102,089 of record JAVSCE010004701.1, on the reverse strand, counting down.
AATGAAACCAAGAGCTAGTTTTTTGAAAAAATAAACAAAATAGATAAACCCCTAGCAAGACTTATTAAGAGAAAAAGAGAATCTGCACACATAAACAGAATCAGAAATGAGAAAGGAAAAATAACGACGGACACCACTGAAACACAAAGAATTATAAGAGAATACTATGAAAATCTATATGCTAACAAGCTGGAAAACCTAGAAGAAATGCAAAACCTCTTCGAAAAATACAACCTTCCATGACTGACCAAGCGAGAAACAGAAAACCTAAACAGACCAATTACCAGCAAAGAAATAGAATCAGTAATCAAAAAACTACCTAAGAACAAAACTACCAGGCCAGATGGATTCACCTCTGAATTTTACCAGACATATAGAGAAGAAATAATACCCATTCTCCTTAAAGTTTTCCAAAAAATATAAGGGACGGAATACTTCCAAACTCATTCTATGAATCCAGCATCACTTTAATACCAAAACTGGGCAAAGACCTCACCAAAAAAGAAAATTACAGACCAATATCCCTGATGAACATAGATGCAACAATACCCAACAAAATACCCAGAAACCGAATTCAAAAATACATCAAGAAGATCATATACCATGATCAAGTGGGATTCATCTCAGGGATGCAAGGATGGTACAACATTCGAAAATCCATCAACATCATCCACCACATCAACAAAAAGAAGAACAAAAACCACATGATCATCTCCAGAGGTGCTGAAAAAGCATTTGAAAAAATTCAGCATCCATTCATGATTAAAACTCTCAATAAAATGGGAATAGAGGGCAAGTACCTCAATGTAATAAAGGCCATATATGACAAACTCACAGCCAACATCATACTTAACAACAAGAAGCTGAAAGCTTTTCATCTAAGATCGGGAACAAGACAGGGATGCACACTCTCCTCATTGTTATTCAACATAGTACTGGAGGTCCAAGGCACGGCAATCAGACAAAACAAAGAAATACAAGGCATCCAGATTGGTAAAGAAGAAGTCAAACTGTCACTCTTTGAAGATGACATGATATTGTACATAAAAAACCCTAAAGACTCCAATCCAAAACTACTAGAACTAATATCTGAATTCAGCAAAGTTGTAGGAGACAAAATTAACACACAGAAATCTGTTACTTTCCTATACACTAGAGATGAACTAGCAGAAAGAGAAATCAGGAAAACAATTCCATTCACAATTTCATCAAAAAGAATAAAATACCTAGGAATAAACCTAACCAAGGAAGTGAAAGACCTATACCCTGAAAACTACAAGACACTCCTAAAAGAAATTAAAGAGGACACTAACAAATGGCAATTCATCCCATGCTCTTGCCTAGGAAGAATAAAAATTGTCAAAATGGCTATACTACCTAAAGCAATCTACAGATTCAATGCAATCCCTATCAAAATACCACCAGCATTCTTCAATGAACTGGAACAAATAGTTCTAAAATTCATATGGAACCACAAAAGACCCCGAATAGCCAAAACAATCCTGAGAAGGAGGAATAAAACGGGGGGAATTACGCTCCCTGACTTCAAGCTCTACTACAAAGCTGCAGTAATCAAGACAATTTGGTATTGGCACAAAAAGAGACCCACAGACCAGTGGAACAGAATAGAAAATCCAAACATTAACCCAAACATATACAGTCAATTAATATATGATAAAGGAGCCTTGGACATACAATGGGGAGATAACAGCCTCTTCAGCAGCTGGTGTTGGCAAAACTGGACAGCTACATGTACGAGAATGAAGCTGGACTACTGTCTAACCCCTTACACAAAAGGAAACTCAAAATGGATCAAAGACCTGAATATAAGTCATGAAACCATAAAACTCTTAGAAGAAAACATAGGCAAAAATCTCTTGGACATAAACACGAGCGACTTCTTCATGAACATATCTCCCCGGGCAAGGGAAACAAAAGCAAAAATGAACATGTGGGACTATATCAAGCTGAAAAGCTTCTGTACCGCAAAGGACACCATCAGTAGAACAAAAAGACATCCTACACTATGGGAAAATATATTCATAAATGACATATCCGATAAGGGGTTGACACCCAAAATATATAAAGAACTCACGCACCTCAACAAACAAAAAGCAAATAATCCAATTAAGAAATGGGCAGAGGACATGAATAGACACTTCTCCAAAGAAGAAATTCAGATGGCCAATAGGCACATGAAAAGATGCTCCACATCGCTAATCATCAGAGAAATGCAAATTAAAACCACAATGAGATATCACCTCACACCAGTGAGGATGGCCAACATCCAAAACACAAACAACAACAAATGTTGGCGAGGATGTGGAGAAAAGGGAACCCTCCTACACTGCTGGTGGGAATGCAAATTAGTTCAACCATTGTGGAAAGCAGTATGGAGGTTCCTCAAAAAACTCAAAATAGAAATACCATTTGACCCAGGAATTCCACTCCTAGGAATTTACCCTAAGAATGCAGCAGCCCAGTTTGAAAAAGACAGATGCACCCCTATGTTTATCGCAGCACTATTTACAATAGCCAAGAAATGGAAGCAACCTAAGTGTCCATCAGTAGATGAATGGATAAAGAAGATGTGGTACATATACACAATGGAATATTATTCAGCCATAAGAAGAAAACAAATCCTACCATTTGCAACAACATGGATGGAGCTAGAGGGTATTATGCTCAGTGAAATAAGCCAAGCCGAAAAAGACAAGTATCAAATGATTTCACTCATATGTGGAGTATAAGAACAAAGAAAAAAACTGAAGGAACAAAACAGCAGCAGACTCACAGAACCCAAGAACGGACTAATAGTTACCAAAGGGAAAGGGACTGGGGAAAATGGGTGGGAAGGGAGGGATAAGAGGGAAAAAGGGGCATTACGATTAGCAGATGTAATGTTGGGGGGGCACGGGGAGGGCAGTACAACTCAGAGAAGACAAGTAGTGATTCTATAGCATCTCACTACGCTGATGGACAGTGACTGTAATGGGGTTGGTGGGGGGGACCTGATGAAGGGGTAGTTTAATAATCGTAATATTGCACATGTAATTGTAAATTAATGATAATAAAATAAATTATATTAAAAAAATAAAAATAAAAAAAAAAAATAAAAATAAAAATGTGAATGAGGTTTCGGGGAGAGGAACCAGGATTGTGGGTGGTAGAGTTTCCTATAAAGTCATTTTATATAAAAATAATGCATGTGTTATTTTTATAATTTTTTAAAAATCAGTTTTTTTAAAAAGTGAATGATATCATTCATTAGAGGTACTGTCAGAACAGAGAAACGCATGGGAGAGTAAGCTTTTTTGTAACCTTGGAACTGAGCTATACTTTTCAAATGTATACTGTAATACTGAGCTAAAAGTGTATACTTTTTTAAATGTATACATTTGAATGGAAATTTAAGTATCACATGAAGCTTGGATACATTTAGCAAAACACAAACACTTGAGTGGTTCTCTGGGGCAAGCATCAAATACCTGGATAACCAGGATACCATGCATTAGCCCTAAAAGAATTTTTAGATTAAAGGACAAAAACATAAATAGGTAACTTTAACATAGCATAGTTAGGTATTAATAGAGCTAAGATAGAACATAAAAAGGAACATTCAGCCCTGAACAGTGCCTGTCAGTGAAGGTTCCCTAGAAGAGGTACAGAGCTGAGTCCCTATGGGGCTGGTTAGACATAATAAGGGAGGGAGGGTATTCAAAGCTGAGACAGCATGTGGAAAGGCTCACGAACAAGAACATAAGCTGCTGTAGAAATGGTAAGTGGCTCTATATGGCTAAAGAAGAGGGAGGCAGTGAATAGAGATGAAGTTAAATAGGGAAGATTAAAGTATAAAGGACTAAGGAATTTGGATTTTGTACTGAAGGCAATGAGACACTGAAGGAGTCTAAGTGGGAAGTGAAGGTTCAACATAGTTTTAAAACATGAATTCAATTATGTTATCTCCCCGTTTAAAACATTCCAGTGGCTTCTCATTGCACTTAAAATAAAATCTAACTCCTTATTCTGGCTTATGAGGTGCTAAAGAATCTGGTCCGTGCCTACTTCTCCATCCTTAACTCACACCACTCACCTCTTTGCTCCCTATGTTCCAGCCTTTCTCTTTTTCTTTAAAAAAGTAGGCTCATTCCACCGAAGGACCTTTGTACTACTATTCCATCTCAGATACTTCTCCCAGTTTCACATACTTTCACAAGAAAGTATCTTGTGGTGTCAAATTAATTTTAAAATGGAAAGTCAGAGATCTTTTCAAAATGACATCTGAATGGAACTGGCCAGTGTTCAGATAGAAGAACCAACAAGTACAGAATTGAGGGCAGGAATGATTTGGTATATATGAAAAATAAGGCTAACGTCATTGGAGTAGAGTAAGGGAGGGATACATGGCCGTGACGTCAGATGCAGGATCTTAGGGCCCTGATAAGGAGTTTGGATTTTATTCTAAGTGTGCTGGGAAGTCAAGGAAGGGTTTGAACAGGGGAATAATATTATATAATCTATAACATGGCTTATAGTTATAAAAATCACTTTGGTTGCTGAATGGTAAATTCTTTTTAAGTGGGTAAAAATGGAAATGGAGAGATCAACTGAAAGATTACTATAATAGTTCAGATAAGTTATGAGAATAGCAGGGGAGATGGGGAGAAGTGCATTTTAAAGGTAGAGTTGACAGGACTTGCTGATGGGTTAAGGAATAAGGGAAATCATCAAGGATAGACCACCTGGTTTTTGGTTGGTACATTTACAATAACCTGGAGAAGGAACAGATTTAAGGACAGTAAATCAGGAGTTCAGCTTTGGATATGTTAATTTTCATTTTCCAGGTATAGATGTTAAGAAAGCAACCTAGCATGCATCTCTGGGATAGAGATACAAATTTGAGAGTTACAGCATATAGATGACATTTCAATTCTTGGGACTAGATAAAGTTACCTAGGAAGAGAGTAAAGATAAAAAAAAAAAAAAAGGACCAAGGATATAGCCCAAAAGCACACAGGGAGTCAAGAATGGTTTCTAGATTTCTGGTTTGGAAAAATGGGTGAACACGGTATCATGTATTGAAATATCCCTACCTCAGTGAATGAAAGGAATTTTAAAAAAAGCCTTGGAGAGGCTAGGTGTGTGGAGAATTTGTACTGGATTTGTTGAGTCTTAAAACTGCATAAAAGACACCCTGTTAAAACTGCCTATATATAGGTTGTATATAGGAGCTAGATACCGTTTGGAGAAACATATCTGGAGTCATCAACTAGCAGATGGTAGACGAAAGCAGGAGAGTAGATAAGATCACACAGAAAGACCACGCAGAGAAAAGAATGCTAACAGCAAAAAACTGGAGTAAAACTTTTCCCTGAGAGACAGAGGAAGAGGAGCCCACACATTAGTACAGTGACATCTTGCTTTTTTCAGAAATCTATCTTAATGGACAACAGTAAGGAAAAAAAAAAAAAACTAGCTAGGCGAAAAGGCCTTGATAGCTTGAATCTGAAACCCAGCTCTGATAACTGCTAAATTTTTGACTTCGGTTCATCAACTTCTGTGACTTAGTTTCAATAAGCTTGAATGAAGCAGTTGCAATGAAAAGTCAATTCACAATTAAAAACTACTATTAGAGAATTCTCCATATGGGTCAGTTTTTCTATTCTTTCTCTCCAATTGAATGAAATCAAAGGTAACATAATACCTGTTGATGAAAGACTATTAATCAATCCAAGACATTATTATTTCTATTAACAAATCTCAGAGGAAGAGAGAAGAAGGATGAGGAATATTAATCAGGTAATTCTCCATGAAAGCAAGGTGGGAAAAACATAGTGAGCTTCACACTGAGCCTGAAAGATGAGATCTGCACATCAGCTTCCTAAGAGGAGTGCTTGTACTCATCTACTTTTAGAATGGTTACTTTACAAAATGTTAACACTAAGCGTGCATGCAGCATTCATGTAAAGAGAAAAAATTCACACCCACAAAAACAGGATGATTCTGTTAAGACAAGTATGGTCCCTTCATTTTTCCTCTTATTTATGTGACTGAGGAAAGCTGAATGTCCTTGTATGGCAAACAAGTGGAGGTGAACGTTGATACACCTGCACTGCAAAAGGAAAGGGAATAAAATATGCCATGAGATAAATGCCAGTTTTGATTCTGTGTTAAAGTCGCAACAGTTTAAGAAATTGAGAAGCAATTAGTCCAATTGATAGTTCAACTGCAGTAGAGGCACAGACCCACTTCTTTCTTGTGTTTTTTAAAAAGCAAACAAAACCCTGCCTTCTACTTTTTAGGCCTGGTTGAGGGAAGGCTGCTTGTGTGTTGAAGAGGATGGCAGCCATCCACATCCCTCCCCTCTCCTTGGGTAGGATTATTGGTTTATGTGATTTTACTCTTGGGTTTATAAGAAAACAAACTTCTGTAAATGAAACAGTATTGTTATTTTCAAATTTCAGCAACCATCTGGGCACATTCGTATTTTGTGGGCGCTGTAGCTGATCCGGGGGGTTTCTGACGAAAAGAACGGATTAGAGACTGGATGATCAATACTGGGTGATCTTCAGAACGATCTACGGTTTCACTTCAAAGAACGAAACGAACTGCCTTTTCTAGCGATGGGCCTTCCTTGCACAAAATCGGAACCAGTGATTTTTCTTTCAAGGTCAGTTTTGGGTCAAAACAAAAAACCCAGTTCCCTCACGGAGAGCCATTATAAAGAACAGAAACTGAGAAAAGTCCACAGGGCAAGTCCGTCACCTACGGAAAGAGGTTTCGAGAAGCAAAAACGTGTAGGGAAGCGACGAGAAGGTGATCAGAAGAGACCCTTCCTCCGGCTGCAGGCGGCCAACCCCCGCTGGGGACGGGCTCCCTCCCCTCGGACCGGCTTCCCGCAGGTCTGGGACGACGCCCGCGTCCTTTCCACGGCCTCTCGGAGGGAGAAGCGCGCCAGTTAGCGCGGAGCACCTCCACGAGGCCCGGGGCTGAGGGGACTGCACCCGGCAGTGCGCGGCAGAGGAGGGAGAGCGCGCGAGACGCCGGCCAGGCCAGGCGGGGCGGGGCGCGACGTGGGACTCGGGACGGCCGGGCCTAGCCCTACCTGCCCAGCTCCCGCAGCGCGGGGATCATAGACGCCAGCTCCACGACGTGCTCGCCCATGCTGCAGATGCGCGGCCCCGCAAAGCCGCCGAGGCCGACTCCGACGTTTCCCCAGCTACCTCTGGCGGGCAGGCGCGGCGCCCGACGGAGCCTCGCGGGGCCCAAAACGCCTCCCGGAAGATGCTCCGCGTCCGGCTCTACAGGCCCTACTGCTTTTCCGCGCAGCACCCGGAGGAGGCGGGGAGGCCGGGAGGCCGAACGGGGGCGGGGCGCGCAGCGGCGTGCGCTCTAGTCAAGTTTCCCGGGTTGGGCTCCGGCTTTGCGAACGCTGGCTGGGCGATCTTGGACGAGAGTTGGGTTTGGGCGGCGCCGCTCTGTTACTCGCCTCCTGGGAGGCTCGGCGAAGCCCGACCCCCAGATCTGGGGAGAAAGGGCATGGCGGGCAGCTCCGCCGAGGCCAAGACTAGGTCCCAGGTCTCCCTAAGTCGTGGCGCCCTCGGGTTCCTCATTCCGCAGCAGTACTGTGTATGTTACCGTTGTGGACATCTATTCCCTATGATTTAATTTTTAAAGTAAATCGGTGGATTTGGGCTGTAGACATTTTCTAGCTCAACCCAACTTGTTTGAAAGATAGCCATCATAAGGGACTGTTAATATGTCAAAATTATGTATTTAATTAGGCAAAGCCATGTAGTGTGCTTTCATATGTTCCTAGATACATACGGTAATTGTGACACAGTATCTAAAAAAAAAATCAAAGCGATGGAATGACAGGCACATATGCTGGTGCATCAGGGATTCTGCATTAGCTGTACTCTCTGCTTTGACCTTGAACACTCTTTCATAACCTCTATGTGCTTACTGAAATGTCACTAGAGAGCCTTTTATAGACTAGCACACTTACACTCTTTTCCCTCTCCATCTTGCTTTTTTCCCCCTCCATATCACTTAGAACCAAATTACAGACCACTTGACTGTCTCCTCCAATTAGAACATAAGTTCCTTGACAACAGCATCTTGTCTGTTTTATTCACTGCTCAGATACCCAGAACCCAAAACAGTGAGTGCTTGGCACATACTTGGTGTTCCGCAAATATTTGTTAAATAGTTGAATGCTATTGTGGAAAGAACATAGGATTGGGAATTAGAGACTCTACACAAATTCTCATTCCATCTGTAGAAACTTTATGACCTCAGTAAAGTTATTTAACCTTTCTGTCCTTAAATTTTCATTTCTTTGTTAAAGTGAATGAAGTATATACAACACAGGCCAATAGGATGAATCCTGAAAACAATGTTGAGTGAAAAAAGCAAGTTGCAAAGGCTATTATGGTACTATATCACTTACATACCATTTTAAAACCACAAAATAAGATTTTTCTGTGAGCCGTGTATGCATACATATATGATAAAAGCACATATAAAAACATATTTGGGAATATTCTGCATCAATCCCAGGAGATTTGTACCTCTGGAGAGGGAGAAAAGGGAATGAAATGAGGTTTCTACATATCTATGAGGATTTTCTTTTAATAGGATCTGAATTAATCATGACAAATTTAACACTTGCTATACCTGGGTGGATGTTATATTACTATTTATATTTGTATTGTTAAGATACCCTAAAATGTATAAAAAATATACTTTATAAAGCTTAAGTTAGATAACACTTATGAAAAAGTTACCATCTAAAAAGTAAAAAATGTTAGGTATTATTTTTAAGTCATATAAAGAAAGATGATAAAAATTACAACATTATATGGAAGGCAATAGCTGAATAGCATTGTAGTTCTAAAGGGCAGTACAAATCCCCAAACATTAGAAACAGTAGAGCTTTGGGAATATAGTTTCATTCAAAAAGTTATTTTTGTGCATGATACTATATTAGTCACTAGTGTGGCATAAAGATGAGAAAGATAAAGTCCATTTCAAGTAGTGTACTGTCTGTGGATGCAGAAAGGATGTAATAAGAACCCACAGAATTAAAAGCAAAGCAAAATCCTATGAATGCCATAAAAGATAGAAACAATATGCATTGGAAAAATAGAGGAGGAAGTGATCAAGTGTAGTCCAGCAGAGAGGAGGTGGGTCAGAAAGGCACTCAGGCATATGCATCACACCTGAGATGGGACACAAAGGATGAGCAAGATGTGAAGAGACAAAGATTGGAGAATATTCTAACTAGAGGCCACAGTATGAAGAAAAAGCATACTGAGCCAGAGATGAGTACTCCAGCTTGGCTGGTGTTAGGAAACATTTAAGAGTAGTCTCACTGAGATGCTCGTAGAGATCTCAGTAACTGATGGAAAGGCACAGGAAGATTTTGTATAAAGAGTGACACAGCCAAAGCTACACTCAAATCCAGCAGGTCGGAGCAGGACAGAATAAAAGGAGGGTGGCAGATCATTTAGAAAGATGACGTTTCTTTAGCAATATATTGATAAATGAGCAATTGATGTCATTCCAAGCAGGCATCCTCCCTCATGGTACCCATATATTTCCCTCTTCCACCAAATTTTTGAGTTTTTTGTACAGGATGATTCTGGCTCCTCACCTCCCACTCACTTCTAAACCACCATACACTTCACCCTGTGCCCTGGCTGCTCCTCCTTACAACACCTCTCACCGAAGTCACCAATAATTTTCATATAGCTAAATCCAAACGATGTTGATCAGACCTTTCCTTTCTTGACCTCTCGGCAGCATTTGACAACATAGAGTATTGCCTCTTTCTTGGAACCCTTTCTTTGATCTGTATGACTCCCTTTCTTGTTAGCAACACTTATTGGTCATTCCCTTAACTTTAGGTATTCCTCAAGATTCTAACTTAGCTTCCTTTCTTTTCTTTGTATCTAGATGACTTCATTCACTCTTAAGGCTTCAATTAACTTTCCACCTCCTGATCACTTCCAAATTCCTTGCTTCTGCTCAGATCTCTCTCTGAGTTTTATATTTCATATTTGTGCCTTCCTACTGAACTTTTCCCTTAATTTTCTCCCCCGGCATTTTATTTCTGTTAAACTTTTTACTATGCACAGTTGCAAATATACACAAAAGTAGAGAGAAATTAGAATATAAGGAACCCCTTTATGTCCATTACCCAACTCAACAATTATCAATGTATGGCCAGTCTTTGTTTCATCTATTGCCACTCCTCCCATTTTCCTCTCCCTAATTGGATTATTTTTTTTAATTGCACACATTACATCAATTTAACTATAAATACTTCAGTTTGCATCTCTTAAAAGAAGGACTCAATTCTACCACCCAAATATCAAACATATCTGCTTTCCTCTAAATCCCATTAGCACTATCTAGTTTCACACCATCACCATCTCTTGTCTAAATTACTTCAACAGCCCTTTAGCTTACCTCTCCTGTAGGCTTGTTCTCCCTCCAATCCATTCTCTACACTGGAGCCTCACAATGTTTTTTCAATCAACAGTATAATTGAAGTTTAAAATATGCACCCTTATATGTGCATACTTATTACCCACATATACTTAGTACTGCATTCTATTATAAAGTCAATTTTTACAGAATACAATTATTGATTGGTGCCTGTCTTCCTCTGCCCCACCCTTACCCCCAACCTCTTTTATCATTTGGGGAGGTAAGTGTGAAGGGGAAGGTGTGGATAAAGTGGGGTTCCTATGGCCAGGATCCTCACTGAACTTAAATGTAACTGGCCTGTTGCTATGCTACCACTTCCATACCTTTAGGCAGTAAGACATTATTGTGTTAATGTAAGGAATTCCGCCCAGGGCTCAGAGACTGGGTGGCGGGGCTGGAAGGCGGTAGGGGAGCAGAGTGGAGGCTGGAGTGGTGGCAGCGCCAAGGGACTGACCTGCCACCTCGAACTAAAGTTGGGTATAACCTTTTCATCCCAAGAACCCTTTGCTGTAAATTTCTTTAGTCACAGTGAATCTATAGCGAATTTGCCTGGAGCTGAAACTCATTTGCAAGACAGAAGGTGAGGAAGGAAACAGAGAGGCTGAGGTGGGTGGGTCCCGATGTCCTAGGGACCTTGGAATTTCCTAAGTCCCGTGTCCCACGTCAAGTTGACAGGGAGGCACCATCCAATGAATGTCCTAGAAGTTTCAACCACTGTGCAGAGTTGTCCCCTTTGACGATTAAACCAGGGTGGGAAATGACCACCAGGTGGCACCACAAACCAAATGTGAGCAAGATGAACTTGGTTCTCAGACACCCAAAACTCCTGGCCGCCTAGCTCTGCTGTTTCCATCATAATACATTAGATATTTTTTAATCCACTTATGGTATTATATCAGAACTTTACTGCATAATTCGCATCACAAACCATACACTAAAATAAAGAAATGAAAGAAATGAGATAAAAAATATAAACAATTTTATACGTTCCTTTCTACACCTGAATGGACTTCAATATATAGCTCCTTGGGGCACATTCCAGGTGAATGTGGATGCTGCTGTCTCCCACCTCCATGGAGCTCTTCTGATAGCTACACCCAATGACTTCCACTTGTATTTTATTGATTAGAACTGTGTCTCTGTCTTCAAGGAAAGCTGAGAAGTATGTTTCTTTTTTTTTTAACTAGGAATGTTGAGGCAGCCAACAGATTGAAAAATATATATATATATATATATATATATATATATATATATATATATATATATATACCTCCTTGGTACACAAACACTCAGTAATTTGCATTTTAAATAATTTTTAATAGCTTTCATTTTCCCCCAAATTAAATGAAAACTGATTGGCATGCATCACTGTGTAAGTTTAAAACATGCAGCATAAATGATGGTTTGATTTATGTATATTGTGAAATGATTACCACAGTAGGTTTAGCTAACATCCATTTTATATAAGTACAATACAAAGATAAGAAAGAAGAAAAGAATAAAGGGAAAAAAGTCTTGTGATGATAACTCTTAGGATTTACTCTCTAATAAAATTTCCTATATATCATACAGTAGTGTTAGCTATAGTCACTATGTTGTACATTACATCCCTAGTACTTACTTATCTTATAACTGGAAATTCATACATTTTGACCCCCTTCCTCCTATTATCCTTCCCTCCACCCACTGCCTCTATAGCCACAAATCTGATCTCTTTTTCTATGAATTTAGTGAAGGTTTTGTTTGTTTCATAGTTTTAGATTCCACATATAAGTGAAATCATATAGTATTTGTATGTCTGACTTATTTCATTTAGTATAATGCCTTCAAGGTCCATCCATATTGTTGAAAATGGTAAGATTACCTAATTTTTTATGGCTGAATAATATTCCATGTGTGTGTATATAGGCACATACACCATAACTTCTTTACTTATTCATCTGTCAGTGGACACTGAAGTTGTTTCCATGTCATGGCTATTGTAAATAATACTTCTATGAACATGGGGGTGCAGATAGCTTTTTGAATTAGTGTTTTAATTACCTTTGGTTATATTCACAGAAGTAGAATTGCTGGATTATACGGTAGTTCCATTTTTAATTTTTTTAAGGATCTACAAAACTGTTTTCTATTGTAGTTGTGCTAGTTTACATCCCACAAAGGTTCCCTTTTCTTCACATCCCCACCAGCATTTGTTATCTCTTGCCTTTTGATTATGGCCATTCTAACATGCATGAGGTGATATGTCATTGTGGTTTTAATTTGCATTTCCCCAGTGTCTAGTGAGGTTGAGCATCTTTTCATCTACCTGTTGGCTTTCATATATCTTTTTTGGCGAAATGTTTCTTCAGGTCCTTGACCTATTTTTTAATTGGGTGATTTGTTTTTTTTGCTATTGAGTTGTATAAGTTTTCTATATGTTTTAGATATTAATCCCTGACATATATATGGTTGGCAAATATTTTTTCCCATTCTGTAGGTTGTCTTTTTACTTTGTGATGGTTTCTTTTGCTGTGCAGAAGCTTTTTAGTTGAATGTTGTTCCACTTGTTTATTTTTTATTTTGTGGCTTGTGCTTCAGGTGGCTTATCTAAAAAAATCATTACCACAATCCAAGTCAAGGGGCTTTGTTCCAATGTTTTCTTCTAGGAGTTTCAAGTTTTCAGGTCTTATATTTAAGTCTTTAATCCATTTTTAGTTAATATTCACAAGTGGTATAAAATGGGGATCAGTTTTATTCTTTTACATATGAATGAATATCCAGTTCTCACAGGACCATTTATTAAAGAGACTATCCTTTCTCCACTGACAATTCTTGAAGCCCTTATCAACTATTAGTTGACCATATATACTTTGGTTTATTTCTGGGCTTTTGATTCTATTCCACTGGTTTATTTGTCCATATTTATGTTAATACCATACCATTTTGATGACTATAGCTTTATAGTATAGCTTGAAGTCAAAAAGTGTGATACCTATGGCTTCATTCTACTTTCTCAGGATTTCTTTGGCTTTCATGGGTGCCCTGTGGTTCCATATAAATTTTAAGAGTGTTTTCCCTACTTCTGTAAAAAATGCCACTGGAATCTTAATAGAGGTACCATTGAATCTCTATATTGCTTTCAGTAGTACTGACATTTTAACAATATTAATTCTTCCAATCAATGAATATGGGCTACCTTTCTGTTTATTAGTGTCTTCGTTGATTTTCATCAGTCTTGTAGTTTTTTTTTGTAATTTTTTTTTTAGTATCATTAATGTACAATTACTTGAGCAACATTATGGTTACTAGACTCCCCCCATTATCAAGTCCCCACCACATACCCCATTACAGTCACTGTCCATCAGCATAGTAAGATGCTATAGAATCACTACTTGTCTTCTCTGTGTTTTACTGCCTTCCCCATGTCCCCGCCCCACATTATGTCTGCTAATTGTAATGCCCCTTTCTCCCCCTTGTCCCTCTCTTCCCATCCATCCTCCCCAGTCCCTTTCCCTTTGGTATCTGTTACTCCATTCTTGGGTTCTGTGAGTCTGCTGCAGTTTTGTTCCTTCAGTTTTTTTTTCTTTGTTCTTATACTCCACATATGAGTGAAATCATTTGATACTTGTCTTTTTCCGCTTGGCTTATTTCACTTAGCATAATACCCTCTAGCTCCATCCATGTTGTTGCAAATGTCTGGATTTGTTCTCTTATGGCTGAATAATATTCCATTGGGTATATGTACCACATATACTTCATCTATTCATCTACTTATGGACACTTAGGTTGCTTCCATATCTTGGCTATTATAAATAGTACTGCGATAAACATAGGGGTGCATATGTCTTTTTCAAACTGGGCGGCTGCATTCTTAGGGTAAATTCCTAGGAGTGGAATTCCTGGGTCAAATGGTATTTCTATTTTGAGTTTTTTGAGGAACCTCCATACTGCTTTCCACAATAGTTGAACTAATTTGCATTCCCACCAGCAGTGTAGGAGGGTTCCCTTTTCTCCACATCCTTGCCAACATTTGTTGTTGTTTGTCTTTTGGATGTTGGCCATACTTACTGGTGTGAGGTGATATCTCATTGTGGTTTTAATTTGTATTTCTCTGATGATTAGCGATGTGGAGCATCTATTTATGTGCCTGTTGGCCACCTGAATTTCTTCTTTGGAGAAGTGTCTATTCATGTCCTCTGCCCATTTTTTAATTGGATTATTTGCTTTTTGTTTGTTCAGGCGTGTGAGTTCTTTATATATTTTGGATGCCAACCCCTTATCAGATATGTCACTTATGAATATATTCTCCCATACTGTAGGATGTCTTTTTGTTCTACTGATGGTGTCCTTTGCTGTATAGAAGCTTTTCAGCTTGATATAGTCCCACTTGTTCATTTTTGCTTTTGTTTCCCTTGCCCAGGAGATATGTTCATGAAGAAATTGCTCATGTTTATGTCCAAGAGATTTTTGCCTATGTTTTTTTCTAAGAGTTTCATGGTTTCATGACTTACATTCAGGTCTTTGATCCATTTTGAGTTTACTTTTGTGTATGGGGTTAGACAGTAGTCCAGTTTCATTCTCTTACATGTAGCTGTCCAGTTTTGCTAACACCAGCTGTTGAAGAGGCTGTCATTTCCCCATTGTATATCCATGGCTCTTTTATAGTATATTAATTGACTGTATATGTTTGGGTTCATGTCTGGACTCTCTATTCTGTTCCACTGGTCTGTGGGTCCGTTCTTGTGCCAGTACCAAATTCTCTTGATTACTGTGGCTTTGTAGTAGAGCTTGAAGTCTGGGAGTGTAATTTCTCCTGTTTTATTCCTCCTTCTCAGGATTGCTTTGGCTATTCGGGGTCTTTTGTGGTTCCATATGAATTTTAGAACTATTTGTTCCAGTTCATTGAAGAATGCTGGTGGTATTTTGATAGGGATTGCATTGAATCTGTAGATTGCTTTAGGTAGTATAGCCATTTTGACAATATTTATTCTTCTTAGCCAAGAGCATGGGATGCATTTCCATTTGTTAGTGTCCTCTTTAATTTTTCTTAGGAGTGTCTTGTAGTTTTCAGGGTATAGGTCTTTCACTTCCTTGGTTAGGTTTATTCCTAGGTATTTTATTCTTTTTGATGCAATTGTGAATGGAATTGTTTTCCTGATTTCTCTTTCTGTTAGTTCATCGTTAGTGTATAGGAAAGCAACAGATTTCTGTGTGTTAATTTTGTCTCCTACAACTTTGCTGAATTCAGATATTAGTTCTAGTAGTTTTGGAGTGGAGTCTTTAGGGTTTTTTATGTACAATATCATGTCATCTGCAAAGAGTGACAGTTTGACTTCTTCTTTACCAATCTGGATGCCTTGTATTTCTTTGTTTTGTCTGATTGCCATGGCTAGGACCTCCAGTACTACGTTGAATACCAGTGGGGAGAGTGGGCATCTCTGTCTTGTTCCCGATCTTAGATGAAAAGCTTTCAGCTTCTTGCTGTTAAGTATGATGTTGGCTGTGGGTTTGTCATATATTGCCTTTATTACATTGAGGTACTTGCCCTCTAAACCTATTTTATTGAGAGTTTTTATCATGAATGGATGTCGAATTTTGTCAAATGCTTTTTCAGCATCTATGGAGATGATCATGTGGTTTTTGTTCTTCTTTTGTTGATGTGGTGGATGATGTTGATGGATATTCAAATGTTGTACCATCCTTACATCTCTGAAATGAATCCCACTTGATCATGGTGTATGATCCTCTTGATGTAGTTTTGCATTCAGTTTGCTCATATTTTGTTGAATATTTTTGTATCTATGTTCATCAGGGATATTGGTCTGTAATTTTTTTTTTGTTGGGGTCTTTGCCTGATTTTAGTATTAGCCTTGTAGTTCTTAATGTAAAGATTTTCACTTCCTTAAATTTATTACTAAGTGTTTTATTGACTTTCATGCTGTTATCAATGGAATTTATTTATTTCTTTTTCAGAAATTTAAATGTTAGCATATAGAAATGCTACTGATTTTTATATGTTAATTTTGTATCCTGGAACTCTACTGAATTTATTGATTAGCTGTATCATATTTTGGTTGAGTCTTTAGAATTGTTCTATATATAAAATCATGTCTTCTTCAAATAGAGACAATTTTATTTATTTCTTTCCAGTTCTGATACCTCTTATTTCCTTTTCTTGCCTGATTGCTCTAGCTAGGACTTCTAATGCTATGTTGAATAGGAATGGTAAGAGTGACATCCTTGTCTTTTTCCTGAGGTTAGAGGAAAAGCTTTCATCCTTTTACCACTGAATATGATGTTAGTGCTGATTTGTCATATTTATCCTTTATTATGTTGAGATATGTTCCTTCTATATCTAATTTGTTCAGCGTTTTTATCATGAATGGATGTTGAAGTTTGTTGAATGCCTTTTCTGCATCCATTTAGATAATCATATGATTCTTTTCTTTCATTTTATTAATGTGACATATCACATTGATTAATTTGTATATGTTGAACTCTCCTTGAATCCCAGGGATAAAATCCATTTGATCATAGTAAATAATTCTTTTAACATGCTGCTGACTTTGTTTTGCTAGTATTTTATTGAAAATTTTTGCACCTGTAGTCATCAGGGATATTTGCCTGTAGTTTTCCTTCCTAGCAGTGTTATTTTCTGGTTTTGATGTTAAGATAATGCTGACATCATAGAATGCGTTAGGGCATAGTTCCCTCCTCTTTGAATTTTTAGAGGAATTTGAGACACATTGGTATTAATTCTTCTTTAAATGCTTGGCAAATTCACTAATGAAACCATCTGCTCCTGGCATTTTCTTCTTTGGGAGATTTTTGATTATTGACTCAATCTCCTTACTCTTAATTGGTCTATTCAGATTTTCTATTTCTTCCTGAGTTGTATGTTTCTAAAATTTTTTCTATTCCTTCTAGGTTGTCCAGTTTGTTGATGTGTGTGTGCGTTGGTTCTCTAGATGAGCAAAGCCACTATTTGGAATCATTACTTGGGTACTGCAGGGAAGAACTTGGTCTGCCAAGATCATGGGGCGGTTGTTGCGAGTCCCTTCCTGCTTTTCTGTCACGGTTTGATTCCCCTGAAGTCTCTGTGGTGCAAGATCAGAGCAGCAGCTCCTACAAAGCAATCCACAAGGCTAGGAAGTCTGGTTGTCCCCCTGGTTTGTATTTTCCCACTGGGGGAACTGGAGGCGCAGGAGAACTCACCACTGTGTGCTATACTGTCTTGGAGGAGAGCTGATGCAGGCAACATATAGCCAACTTCTTTTACTCTTCTAATGCAGTCTGTCTTGGTCTTGGTGCCTGAGGGGTGCTTCAGCCTCACCCCCATATTCTAAGATTTTTCAAGGGTGTCTTGTTCTTGAATATACGTGTTAGTTATTGTTCTTCTTGGTGGGATTGAAGTCAGGAATGACCTATGTCGCCATCTTGGTGATGTCACTCCAATAATTTTCATTTACTTTTTAATAACTTAAAAAGTTATTTATTGAGAAATATTAAAGATGGCAGCATGAGAGGTGAGACACAGGCTTCCTCTTAAAACCGCATATGATATGAAAATATAATTAATACAACTAACCCTGAAAGAGCAACAGGAAAGAGGACTGCGCCAGACTGCATACACCTGGAGAAAAGAGTAGACCTCACAGAACAGGGTAATGTACCAAAGCTGTGGCCTGGTGGGACCCAAGCCCTTCCCCGAACCCAGATCACCAGCAGAGGAAGAGAAACGGAACAGGGAGGGAGTGGAGGCCTGGGACTGCTGAATACCTAACTCTGGAGATCTGCTCTGGGAGCACAAACCTACAATTCGTGGTGCTTGCATGATATTCTCATGATTACGGGGTTGGAAAGCAAGACAGGCAGAATTCCTGGAGAGACTGAGAGTCTAGCCACTTGTGGAAAGCAGGGATCCATATCCGGCTGCTCTGGGATAAAATAAAGGTGGGCAGTCTGAGAGACCTCCTAACAAGGAAGCCCTTAGCAAGAGGGCTGCTAAAGGGGCAAGGAGTGCACAGAGCTTACTGCTCAGGAGACAGGACAGGTAGACAAAATTGTCCAGGTGCACTCTGCCCTGCAGGTCAGGAGCTTTGCCATATAGACTCTCATATTTAAGGAGGAAAAAGAAATCTTCCTCCTTAGACCATCTTCAGGTGCTCCAGCTCCCTGGCTGGCTACCAGCTCCAAGGCCCTCCGTGATACGCAGCCTACTGGGCCTTTCTCCCAGCAAGCCCCGCTTGGCTCACAAACAGGCAAACCCTACCCTGGCGTTAGGCCAGCTGAGGGAATATCTGTCTACAGCAACTACAAATGCAAAGCACAGAGGCTTATACCTGTGTGCTTGGCCCACTGGTTCAGGCAGTGGAGACAGGCATAGCAGCCAGGAAGCAGGATACAGCTCTTCCCTCCCCCTTGGCACCAATACCAACCACTCCCCTGCAACCCCCAACATTGCTTCAGGGGCTGAGCACCTCCAGGGAGTAGAGCTTCTGGGCACTAGAGGGCGCCATATACAAATATGAAAGGCCAAAGGAATCTGGTTCAGAGTAAAATTATTAATACCACTCCTGAGAAAGATTTAAATGACATCGATCTCATGACTCTTCCTGAAAGGGAGTTCAAAATAAAAATCATTAACATGCTCATGGAGGTACGGAAAGATATTCAAGAACTCAGGCATGAATTCCGGTCAGAGATACAATCATTGAAGAGCACAATGGATGGTATTAAAAGCAGAATGGATACGGTGGAGGAGACGATAAATGAAATAGAAACTAGAGAAGGGGAATACAAAGAAACTGAGGCACAGAGAGAAAGAAGGATCTCTAAGAATGAAAGAATATTGAGAGAACTGTGTGACCAATCCAAACGGAACAATATTCGCATTATAGGGGTACCAGAAGAAGAAGAGAGAGAAAAAGGGATGATAGAGTGTCACTGAGGAGGTAATTGCTGAAAACTTCCCCAATCTGGGGAAGTAGATAGTCTCTCAGGCCATGGAGATGCACAGATCTCCCAACACAAGGGACCCAAGGAAGACAACACCAAGACATATAGTAATTAAAATGGCAAAGATCAAGGATAAGGACAGAGAGAGAAATAAGATCACATACAAAGGAAAACCCATCAGGCTATCATCAGACTTCTCAACAGAAACCTTACAGGCCCCAAGGGAGTGGCATGATGCATTTAATCCAATGAAGCCAAAGGGCCTGGAACCAAGAATACTTTACCTGGCAAGATTATCATTTAAATTTGAAGGAGGGATTACACAATTTTCAGATAAGCAAAAGCTGAGAGAATTTACCTCCCACAAACTATCTCTACAGTGTATTTTGGAGGGACTGCTATAGATGGAAGTATTCCTAAGGTTTAATAGCTGTCACCAGAGGTAATAAAACCACAGTAAAGAAAGTAGAACAGCTAATTACATAACAAATGCAAAAATTAAAATAACTATCTCCAAAGTCAGTTAAGGGATAGACAAAGAGTTGTTAATTTTATTATTTAATAATTTACACTTTCTAAATAACTTTGAATAATTTGATGTTGATGTTGTTTGGAGTTGTTCTACATAGCAGACAGAGCAACCTTTTCAAAACTTAAATATGTTTATGCCATTCTCTTGCTTCAGTAGCATTGTGATTCAGTGTATTTGTCTTGCCAATGGGTTTCAGCCCTAGGCAAGTTCACTATGAATTCAGTGTGACCAAAGGAATGACAGTAGAACATTCTTGGGGTGGAAGGGTTATACCCAACTTTATTCCCAAGGTTGTAGGTCAAGCACTAGAATCCAGTCCACTCAGAGTGAATCCGCATGCAGCAAGCCGGTCTCTGCCTCTGGGTCTCTCTACCCCCAAAGCTGTCTCAGTCTCTGTCCTTGGTGCTGCCACCACTCCAGTCTCTGCTCTCGTGCAGTGTTGCAGTCATGGTACCTTGTCACCCAGAACACTGGGCAGAGCTCTTTATATAGCGTCAATAATGACATATTGCCCACACCTGTGTAGTGAGCTAACCAACCAGGGCCGGGTGGGAATCCTGGCCATAGGAAGCTTCACTTTATCCACATGTGACACCTCATGTTTCTGTCAAGGCATTAATTATACTTCCAAATGTCTTCTAATTGTTCTCAAGCTATGTTTTCTCTAATATTAGTTGTAGAAATGGTGGTGATTTTTTTCCTTAAATGTGTGATAAGGTTTAGTTATCTGTTCAGTATTGTATTTTAGAATCTGTTCACTTTGCCTTTTTATTTACTGTAGCCATCCTCTGTCAATTTGGTGTAAGCACAGCACTTGAGAGTCGAAGTTGTGTTGGTAGCCCATCTTCAAGGTGTGGGAGACTCATGTTCTTCCTGGAAGTCTGTAGCTACCTGGGCCACCGCTTAGAACCAGTTGGGGAGGAGAAAATTGTCATCTAGCCTAGCTACTCTAAACCTCTTTCTACAATTACTCTCTCTGACCAGTGCCTCACCTCTTGGCACTTCTTGATCTGTCAGTTTTGAGCTTGCCAACTCTTCCCCCAACTTCTCTTCCCTTTGTCTTAATCTCCTCTGTATGATTTGACGTGAACTTTCCTTCCATGTTGTTTTTCTGAGATATGATCCTATCTCTTTTCTGTCTTTCCTTAACATTTCTGCTTTGTGGATGGCAGTTTTTCTTGTTTTCCTAGGATATATTTTACTTTCAAAAGATATCTTCTCTATCTTTTCATGGTATTTTATATGGCAAATAAGGGTATAGGTATGCATATTTGGTTAGCTATTTGATCCAATCTCTATTTAAAAATATGTGTGTGTGTAAGAGAGAGATTTCTTGCATTTTTTCTCTTATTTCTCAGATTATTCTTTTCTTCTCTAAATGATGCAAAAACAATGAAGTCAGAGTTGAATTGAATTTTAACCTTTTCACCTGTATTTTTCTTCCTTTTTCCCTGTATTTCGGGAAAAAATGCCAAGTAAAGTAAATATGGTTCTCTCATACTTCTGGTTTTACCCAGTTTCATTCAAAATGCACCTACTTTTCCTGAAATGGAAGGTAAACTTGGTGCCTGCTGCTAAGTAGCAGCCGATTTCAAGATTAGGATCAGGTCTGGTGGCAGTTGAGTGTTGTGGTTATAAGCATTTTGGAAACCATTAGGCCCTGGGGAACTAACACCAACTGCATCCACAGAGACTTTATAGCCCAGAATATATATATTTTTTTCAGTTACAGTATGAGATATATTATAACTTTGCAGGGACTTCTTGTGATAACACAAATTTGGAGTTGGATTTGAGTTGGAATCCTAGCTAGACCATTCATTCACTGTCTCTGTTACTTAATATTTTTGAATCTCCACTTTTGTCCTTGGGAGCATTGAGATAAAGAACATGAGATAAAGAAAATGAAGTTCCTGGCATAGCAGTTACCACGTTGAGAACATGGAACAGACATTAAAGATAATGGTGGTGACCGCTGGAGTCCTGCTGTTTGTGGTCTCTTTCCAGGTATCAGCGAGCCTGGGAAGATAAATTAATAATCTAGAAGGCTCCAGGGGAAATGTTAAATCAGCAAAAACTGTCTTTATATAAAGTGCATTTTTCAATTTAGTGTTTATTTAGTCTTCATTTAGTTGTGTTATAATGAGAAAAATAACATTTCATGCCTGTCTTGCCAATGGGTTTTAGCCCTGGGCAAGTTCACTATGGAGTCATTGTGACCAAAGAAAGGACACTAAAATGTTCTTGGGGTGAAAGGGTTTATACCCAACTTTATTTCCACAGTGGCAGGTCAATCACTAAAATCCCATCCACTCAGAGCAAGTCTGCACGCAGCAAGCTGGTCTCTGCCTCCAGGCCTCTCTGCTGGTAGAGCCGTCCTCTGGGCCTCTGTCCTCAGCACTGCCACCACTCCAGCCTCTGCTCTGCTCTCCTGCAGCCTTGCATCTGTGCCACTGTGTTGCCCAGAGCACTGGGCAGAGCTCTTTATATAGAGTCAATAACGACGTATTTCCCACACATGTGTAGTGAGCTAGCCCACCAGGGCCACGTGAGAATCTGGCCACAGGAACCTTCATTTTATCCACAATGCCTCAATTTTCTCACCTATAAAATGAGGATAACTTAATAGGGTTGTCATGGATATTCAATGAGAAAACACTATAAAGTACTTAAGAGAGTGATGTACACAGGAGTACAATAATTCTTAGCTATGTTGTTATTACTACTTGTTATTATGATTAATATTATCATATTACTAATATTTTATATAAGCTATAGAAGAGCCAGAAAAGAATCCTTATTTCAATTTAAGTTGGTGATTTAATTTTTTTCAACCAACAGTTGGAACACCTGATTGGACTAAATTCATGTGATAAATATTTAAAATGGGGACTATTCTGGAAAAACTGGAACATGTGGTTATTATAACTAGAGTGTGTATTTTTTTTTAATTAAAGTATCACTGATATACCATCTTACGCTCAGGTTTTGCATGAACAACATTGTGATTACTACATTCCCTTCATTATCAAGTCCCCACAACATACCCCATAACAGTCATTTTCCATCAGCGTAGTTAAGATGTTTATAGAATCACTACTTGTCTTTTGGATGTTGGCCATCCTTACTGGTGTGAGGTGATATCTCATTGTGGTTTCAATTTGCATTTCTCTGATGATTAGCGATGTGGAGCATCTTTTCATGTGCCTGTTTGCCACCTGAATTTCTTCTTTGGAGAAGTGCCTGTACAGATTCTTTGCCCATTTTTTAATTGGGTTATTTGCTTTTTGGGTGTTGAGGCATGTGAGCTCTTTACATATTTTGGATGTTAACCCCTTATCAGATAAGTCATTTATGAATATATTCTCCCATACTGTAGGATGCCTTTTTGTTCTACTGGTGTTCTACTTTGCTGTACAGAAGCTTTTTAGTTTGATATTGTCCCACTTGTTTATTTTTTCTTTTGTTTCCCTTTCCCAAGGAGATGGGTTCAGGACAAAGTTGTTCATTTTTATATTCAAGAGATTTTTGCCTATGTTTTCTTCTAAGAGTTTTATGGTTTCATGACTTACATTCAGGTCTTTGCTCAATTTCGAGTTTACTTTTGTGTATGAAGTTAGACAGTAGTCCAGTTTCATTCTCTTGCATGTAGCTGTCCAGTTTTGCCAACACCAGTTGTTGAAGAGGCTGTCATTTCCCCATTGTATATCCATGGCTCCTTTATCATATATTAATTGGGCAAATACATGCAGGTTTATATCTGTACTCTCTATTCTATTCCATTGATCTATGGCTCTGTTTTTGTGCCAGTACCAAATTGTCTTGATTACAGAGTATTTTTGATGACCAAAAAGCTTGTGCCCACCAAATGCAGCATCTTTTCTCTGTGAATTCTTCCTACCTGATGCCATTACTTCCACTGCTTTCAAACTATTGTTCTTTTGATTATCAGTGGAACACTTTTGTGTTAAATAAAACCTCAGAAGATACCCTAATATAGAAGTAATAGTGTGCTGGTTGAACTGGGGTTCTTGACTCTGAGCCCTGCTTACTTATCTTCTCCATGACACTGTAGGCTCCTGGAAACACAGTTTGAAAACCTTACCTCTCATTGGTAGCTATAAAACCAGTTAAGCGGATAATTTTCTATATAATTATTATGTTCTGGTTGGACATTTCTAATATATACTCTGTACTGTTTTATATTTGGGAGATACTTTGGGGAATACTTTAGTTTTTTCAGCAGTACATTTACAAATCACACCTGGAGGTTGCTTACTTTTAGAGAAAGATTGTTCCAGATATTCTATACTGATTATTTTTAGCTTCTTCTACAGAGGGTGACTTTTTCTTTTCTTTTTTTGGTGCCCTCTCTCCAAATCAGGTTATACCAGAGTTAGGGTTTACACTTCCTCATGAACTTACCTTAGCCAATATTCCCACTAATAAAGAGCTCATAGGAGTATTTGATTAATTTTTCCTTATCTTTATTTTGGAATAATTTATGTAAAATAAATTTCATAAATTTAGAGTGCATAATTTAGTTTTTTTTGGTATCATTAATCTACAATTACATATGCAATATTATGGTTATTAAACTACCCCCTTCATCAGGTCCCCCCCACCAACCCCATTACAGTCACTGTTCATCAGTGTAGTGAGATGCTGTAGAATCACTACTTGTCTTTTCTGAGTTATACAGCCCTCCCCGTGCCCCCCCAACACTACATCTGCTAATCGTAATGCCCCTTTTTCCCGCTTGTCCCTCCCTTCCCACCCATCTTCCCCAGTCCCTTTCCTTTTGGTAACTGTTAGTCCATTCTTGGGTTCTGTGAGTCTGCTGCTGTTTTGTTCCTTCAGTTTTTTTCTTTGTTCTTATACTCCACATGAAATCATTTGTTACTTGCCTTTCTCCACCTGGCTTATTTCACTGAGCATAATACCCTCTAGCTCCATCCATGTTGTTGCAAATGGTAGGATTTGTTTTCTTCTTATGGCTGAATAATATTCCATTGTGTGTATGTACCTCCTCTTCTTTATCCATTTATCTACTGATGGACACTTAGGTTGCTTTCATTTCTTGGCTATTGTATATAGTTCTGCGATAAACATAGAGGTGCATCTGTCTTTTTGAAACTGGGCTGCTGCATTCTTAGGGTAAATTCCTAGGAGTGGAATTCCTGGGTCAAATGGTATTTCTATTTTGAGTTTTTTGAGGAACCTCCATACTGCTTTCCACAATGGTTGAACTAATTTGCATTCCCACCAGCAGTGTAGGAGGGTTTGCCTTTTCTCCACATCCTTGCCAACATTTGTTGTTGTTTGTGTTTTGGATGTTGGCCATTCTTACTGGTGTGAGGTGATATCTCATTGTGGTTTTAATTTGCATTTCTCTGATGATTAGCGATGTGGAGCATAATTTAGTTTTGATTGTTGTATACTGCTGTGAAATCTCCACTATGATGAAGATTTCCATCAGCTCGAAAAGACTTTTGCTGCCCTTTACAGCTTATCCCCCCCTCCACCCATGGTTCCAGGCAATTAATAATTTGTTTTTCATTGCTATAGGTTAGTTTGGACTTCATATAATTGGATTCATACATTTGTCTCTTGCTTCTATTTAGAGTAATGTTTTGAGATTTATTCATGTTGAAGCCTTTCTGATGTTGAATTCTTTCCTTTTTTTTTGAATAGTATTTTATTGCATAGATGTGTCACAATTTGTTTATCTGTTCACCTGTTGATTGACCTTTGGGTTCCTTCTGGTTTGGGGCCATGTGGAAAAAGTTGCTGTGAACATTTGTGTTCAAGTCTTTGTGTGAACATGTGTTTTATTTCTTGGGTAATGCCTATGAATGGAATAGCAGGTTATAAGACAGATGTGTGTTTAATTTTTTAAGAAATATTTTGTAAGTACTTATACACTCAACTCCTCCTGTATCTGGGCTCAGATAAGGATATTAAATCTACTAATCCCTGTATGTGGAATGCAGAGAGAAATCTTTATCCACCCACCTACTTCCATGTTTAATTGTTTATTGATTCCTTCGGGTTCCTAAAATAATTTCAAAGTCTTTTTTTCTTCATCTCTCTAGCCCTACTGATACTATTTTAGGATTTCTTGGGCAACTATTTTGTACCCAGTACTATGCTACACTGAGGGCCACACAAGACTATGTGTTAAAGGGGCAGCAAAATAGAGACCAGCTCTTGTTGCCTGGACAGAGCTAGAGGGACAACTCTAGATTATGCTGGGGGCAAAGGACCCAAGAACTCCTGAGGCTACATTCCTTTTACTTGACTCACTCCCTAGAGGAAGGGGAAGTATCCCAGCTTTACTTGAGACTGAGCTGTAGTTATTTACTTATGTTCTAAGCTCATGTGGCTGTTAAATGAAGAGGAAGTGTTATGTGAAATCCCCAAAGCGGGAAGGGGTAGAGAAAACTTTCCTTTTTTAATACCAAATACCTTTTCTTTTGACCTTCGGTTTGCAAAGTGTAGTACGGGGTCTAGTAGCACCAGATTCCCCTGAGAAAAATGTTAGAAATGCAGATTGCAGGGCCTCATTCTTGACGTACTGAATCTGAAACTCCGGGTGTGAGATGTGTTTTAACAAGCCCTCCAGGTGATCCTGATCTACAATCACATTTGACAGCCACTGGGCTAAGCTCATTCCAGTAGTGCAGATGGTCGTCTTTACGCTGGAGGGTACGTCCTGAGTAACTGTGTTCAACCGGGATAAGTTGCTGCAGCGCCCATCCACCTTCCTCCCTCCCCTCTACCCGCACCTGCAACTCCTTGGCCTTCTGTCCTTGGGAACCGCAGCCAAAACCTGGCAAGTGGATTCGCAGTTTGCTGGCCCGGGTGTTGGTCGGGCATGCGTAGTGGCGCAAGCACGGCAGCTAGGCGAGCGGCGAAGTAGCTGCAGAGCCGACCTGCGGGTTCCTGGATCCCCAGCAGGAGCTGCGGGCTCGAGGGCCATACAGCTGCGGCAGGAACGGGGCGCAGCGGTGGGGTCCGAGAGAAAGGCTGGACCCATAGGCACAAAACAAAGCCCTACTTTGCAAGCGTGCAGCGGATCGAGGTGAGTCTCTCTCGGTTTCCCTCGCTGGAAAGGCGGCTCCGTCGCCCGGCTGTGCAGTGAGAGTGACGCCCGCCGACCTACCGGCGCGCTCCTGCCCAGTCCCGGCAGCTTGTAGTGCGGCCAGGTGTTAAATCGTGTATTTATGCCGCTTACATAGGAAGTCTGAGAACTGCACTGTGATTCCGGGCGTGAGTTAGGCATTTGTTAACTTTTTTGTTTTTATCTCTCACCAAACTTTGGGTGGCCGCTGGTGAGGCTTTCTGATCCAGCCTGTTTCGCTTGAATTCTGTGACTGGTTTATTTGCCTTTGGCCTTTTGATGCATAGGATCAGTAGGGCTGGGGTGAAATCACATATGCGGTTTCTGGTTGTGGTGCCTTTCCTGGAGCTAGGGGCCTCTGGATGCGGCATAAAAAATGTCAACTCCCAGCGAATTTCATTGCCAAAAACTTCGCATTTCAGCTGCATTTTTAAAGTAGACTTTCTAAACTGTAAAACTTCCTCACTTACTTTTCTACGTTACTGTTATTTGAGACTTGATTTGGTACTATTAAAAGGAGGAGGTCTTTTAGATGACTTAGAGTTCTCACTTTTCTCCCCTTTATTTATTCTGACACCTTCTATTGCTCATACAGAGACCTCCTACCTGGGGCTGCGGTATTGGGTTCACCTGCACAGAGGCTGTAAGTCTGCTGCACAAATTTTTTGAATAGCCTGTGAGCCAAAAAACATTAGGCCATGAAAAAGTTCACACACTGAACATTATTTAGGTAAAGTGTTACATTTATGACGTGGGAGGCATAAACAGAATTAACAAGTTTAGGAAAAAGAAAATTTTAGTTCGGGAAGAGAAACCTGTATGAAAGCTAATATGGACACCTGCCTTTCCCTCCACCCACCACGATGAATGTTTTAATGGCAGAAATAATATACAGTTGGTTTAGTGTTGGACTTAGAGCCTTTTGAGGTCAGTCAGTTCAGTTGCTTCAGTTTACAAATGAGAAAACCGAGACCAATGAGGTTAAATGACTTGCTGTGGCCTCTGGAGCACCTCCTTGGGAGAGCTGGGCCTGGGACCCAGATTTTCCCATTTTCAGGGCTCTATTTACTATTCTCCTGCTGATGCCCAGTTTGGTTAGCCTATTAAATTTTTTCTCTTCTACCTCCTTATACTATGTAATCTGGCTTATGCAGAAAATTATTCCTGCTACTGCACTTGCTAATACCTTGAAGATTCCTTTCAAAATGTGCCTTCTCACTCAAGCCCCACCTAATTTGCTGGTTTTGAAACTTCTTCCTTGCCTCAGTCACAGTGGGCCCTTGACTCAAAATGCAGGGTTGCCTCCTTCCCCGTTGAAGTCCATGCTGCAAGGTGTAGCCCCAAGGTGACTTTGTAGAAGCCTCCCCTGATTACTGTGGTCAGAAAGCAACTCTCCCTCTTCTAAACCCTGTAGCATTTATGACTGTTGTCTGTGCTGCCAGTATCCCGCCCATCTTTAGTATCTAAGACTGTTGTATTTTAGCACATCCCAACTTCCAGACCAGTGTGTAAGCGTAAAGCCTATGACTTAGACATCTCACAAAGCACAAAGTATGTTCTCAGCCACTGTTTGTGAGAGGGAAGAAGTGAAGTGTGGACAGTTTTATAGTTTGATGGGGTTGTTTCTATAATATGGGGGAAGGCCACTTCGAGCTGTAGCAAGACAGTGGCCAAGTCAAACCAACCTGATGGTATGATCTCATATGTTAATAAAAGATCAAGGATCAGTTAGGGGAATGATGGGGCAAGGGGTAAAATCTTAATAGGCCAGAGTTGCCCAAGACCTCGATTTAAGAAGGTAACTCTAAGTACAGAGTGGAGAACATAGAATTAAGAAATGATGTAAAGGAAAAAGCATTTGGTGAAAAACTAGATGCAGAGAAGAGAAGACATATTGAAAACTAGTTTCAGGTTTGAGGTGTTGGTAATGGCTTGTAATGCTCTTTTTTATCTTATAAATACCTCCAGTTGTGACATTACCTCTTTCTATTTCTTACATTTATTGATGTGGTTGTCTTATTTCCCATTCTAGATGATAAGCTCCTTGGGGGATGATCTTTAACCACTCACAGTGCCAGGCATGCAGCTTTGCAGTATTAGACACTCAGTTATTGCATGAATGAATAAACAAGTAAATAAGTGTATTTTGGCATGAGAAAGGTGGACATTTAGTATCTAAGAGCTATAAGGTAACACTTTATCCAGACCATCCCCTCTTCATGTGGAGGAGCAACTGAGATACGCTTAACTAAGCTAGTTAGTGGTGTAGCCAGGGTCTCTGTTCAAGTTTCCTCACTACTGGCCCCTAACTTGTCTTGTTAACCCTAACTTTTTGGGATTATTGGCCTCAAGATTAATTTGAGTTGTGGCAGGGCACTCCAGTCTGAGATATTCTGTGGATTGAAAGCCATCAGAGACCAACCTAGATGATGGGATTTGATGGCCAGTGGGAGGATGTCTGTGTTGTTTGAAGAGATGAGACACAAAGGATGACTGGCCAGTTCAAGGCTGAGTCCGGAGTGAGGAGGGGTGAAGCTGCAGTCCCGGGAACCTGCACACAGTGGGGCTGAGGAAGAGCCTGGAAAGGACATGGCGGCTTCTCTTGTCGGGGGCGGAAGATGCAGAGAGGTGGTCCCAAACTCCTTGGACTGGGAGTATATTTGGGAGAGACAGTCTACATTCCCAGGGGGTGGTGAGTGATGGCCACGGTATTCATGACCCAGGAACTTGGGGGTAATGATGAGGGAGAGAGAGAGTGTTGTGATCAGACTCTCTGCCTGGAAAAAACAAGGCAGGAGGTACTACTTCTGAACTCAAAAATCCCATTTCAGGTGATAGTTTGCAATATTTGTTTACTTGGAACAGATATTGCAAATAGATGTTTTGCAAGTCAAAACTCAGCCTTTCCATGGAGTGGCGCTGAGTATCGGGGGAGCTATGGCATCACTCATCCTCCCGTGAGAATCACACTGTGGGCGCTCACGGTCTGCAACTGGAGATTCTTGTTCTCATGAAAGAATCAGGAAGAGACAGAAATAGAGAGATGATTACTAGGAGAAAGGGGAAGGTTGACCAGGTATAGAGGGATTACCTTTTTTTTTTTAAATCATGCCATTGATCAAAATTGATTGAACAGCCAAATGCAAAATCAGGCCATAGTTGAAGTTAATGTTTCATACACTTAAGAGATGCTCAAATATTAAACTCTGGAGTTATATACCACAATCCTATGTAAAGTGGCTATATTATGTGACTTTATCAAAATACTAGTAATATTAGTATTATAGAATGTTTTCCATGGACCCTTCTGTATTGAATACTTTACAAGCAATGTGATTGAGTCTTTGCTAACCTTCCTGTGAGATTGGTGCAATTACTATTCCATTTTAAAGATGAGAAAACTGAGACTTAAAAAATCACATTTCTGAGGCCACACAGTTGAAAGTAGCTGGGCTGAGCTTTGATCCCTGCCTGACTTCATGCACTGAGAGCTCAAATAACTTAATCAAATATCTTAACAAAATGCAAAGTGTTAACCCTAACACATGCTTAGAATTACCACAGATTTTAGCTGACGAAACTCCCAACATTCTGTGAGCCAGAATTTGATCTGAGAAACAAAACAACAGTGATGAATCTTTCTGGTTTTTCTTTTAAAAGGATTCCACTTAGTCTTTATCTATTTTTTACCCATGAAACATTCCTGGAGGCAGAGGCAGCAGCTCCTTCTCTGAGTACGATTTCTGTTTTGCTCCCACCCTCATTCGGGGCTAGAGCTGGGTGATGGAGGTAAGTGGGAGGTGATTCAGGAGATACTTCTGGAGCTGTGGCTGGAAAACTTACCCTGTATATGAGCCTAAGGACTCACCGGCGACCAGGTTTGTAAGGATTTTTAACCATGGGGTGGCAGGATCCACTGCTGGAAGCTCCTAGAATATCTGTGGGTCTTGACCAGATCTCAGGTCTTTGAGCTGTGGTCAAAACCCCCAGGGAGAATCCAGATCTGAGTTCATTCTCCTGGGATCTCAAGATGGGGGAGTTCTGAAGTCAGTGTGGACTTAGTGCAGTTGGAGGTGGGTGTAAATACCTCAGGGAAGGCCTCAGATTTGACCAGCCAAGCTGGCTAGGAGAAAATGCCCCCCTCCACCTTCTTTGCTGAACCTAATTACTCTTAAGAGAGCCTCAAAATGGAATCTTACTGAGAGCATTCTTCCCCTCCCTGTGCTGTCTGGGTCTTTGTTCTATTTTCTGCCTCTGCTTCACTTTCTTCTGTGCTAGTTCTGTGCTTTCCTGGGGCCTGTGCTCTGGAAATGAAAGAAAAGGCCAGCTTCTGGCTTCCACCCATTTCAGCATCGAAGAACTCATCACGTCACCCAGCAATTTCCAGAGATCCAAATCTACATTTTCTTCTAGATGATGAAAATCACAGAAAGAGAAAGAGGCCTTTGTGCTGCATTACAGGTTTATTGGTTATAAAATGGTTATGCAGTTTTGATTGGTGGAAATTTTGCTGACATATAAAATCACAAGATGTGACAGTGTGTCAACTTTGACCATCTTATTTCTTTTCAGTAATAGTGAAAGTGCCTATTTTTGGGGGGTGAAAAACATGTAGCATAGCTTCTGGAAAAGCAAGTTGCTTTTTAGTAATACTGTGAGCATAGAAGGGGTGAGAGTCAGAGTGACAAATAGAGTTTTTCTCTTATTTAGAACACTTGTTTTATCAGAAAGTATTTTATTTTTTAGAGTTACAGATAGTTGTTCATAAAGTTCAGTTGTGATGGGACTATAGACTATATAATAAACCAGATTTTTATGATTGACTCTTTTGAGTAGTTCAGAGCTACAAAAGTATAAGAATATTTGAATGATAATTCACTGCATACAGATTTGCCTCCTTCAAAAAATCCTAGCGAACCACAAAGAAAACATGAGAAACTTTTACTTTAGTAAAGTAGATGGATGTCTTAGTAAAGTGGAAGAAGGTTTGGGTGGGGGTGGGGGGTGCTTCTCCATGATAAAAACAGAAGGTTTTGGGGAATGTTGGCAAAATAAACTCAAAATATTAGAGGAAACCAGATTTGCTTTATTATTGAGAAACTCAATAGTTTAAAGTTCCAGTCCCAGAAAATAATACATTTTTAATAAAAAATGATGAAAGCCCCTTCAATATGTTGGAGAACCAAAAAATGAGATTTTGGTAGTGTTGTCAAAATAGAATTTGGATTCAGTTTGAATTTAAAACATTAGTAAATGGGTGTAAAAAAAATCAGTCAAGTTAATTAGTCCTTGGACCAAGGTCTACTTGTTTAAACTCCGCCTGCCCCAACCCCCAGGAATTCCCATGTAGGGCGCTCTGCACTCCATGAATAAAAGAGTAAACCTATTCCCATAGATGACCATTGTAAGTTTCAAAGTGATGCATGACAATCTGTGACCTAAAACTGATGCTAAAGCAATGCGAATGCCTTGTGTAGAAAGTACTGGCTGTATTCACACACTGTTCCCATAGCTGGTGCTCAGAATCTAGATTGAATTGTTCAAATAAAAACAGGTTCAGAATTGACTCATTACAGTGAATGATCAAAGGCACAAGTAAACTTCTTGTCTCAGTTCCCTTTGTCATCTTAAATGCCATCTTTTACGGCTATAATATAGGTTTTTTTTTTGGTCCTTGATATATACTCTGTACAGCTTCTAGATAAAAATCAATGCAAACTCGAATTTTGAAGCTTGATAAATGAGTTTCTGCTTAGGGTTTTAATGCCTTTCATCAGTAATTTGGTGGTAAGACAGTCAGTGTATAAGTGACCTTTTAGCTCGGTATCAAGTTAGTATTTATAACCTTTGAGAACAAACCAAAATTTCTCAAAGACTCCTGAATTTCTTCCCCTGAGGGCTCTCTCAGCTTCTGTCCTGGTGAAGTCTCCCTTTTCCTTCTTTTCTTCTCAAGTTTAAGGTTCACTGGAATATTCGTTTAGCCCAGTGGGTATTTCCAAGAGGGGCCCAGTTCTTGCAGAGTTTGTGTTACCGGGTCAGTGAGATGCCAGCTGTGAAACATGGCCCATAAAAACTCTGTGAGGTATTTTAGTGAGCGTTGTCATGCAAGGGAATTAATTTTGGAAAAACAACAATAATAACAATTTGCTCAGTCTCTTTCCTTATCCTAAGACAGCCCAAGTTAAACCCACGATCACCATCAGTGAAAAAAGGTTATCTGAGAATCTCTGAATGTTTAGTGGTCAATCAGAATGAGCTCCTTAGGGTAATTTAAAGTTACATATCTGAAATCAGTTGGCATATGATCAGGGCCCTGGATGGGAAGTCAAAGTCTGATTCTGTTTCTGACCTCATGAGAAGGGAGACCTTCTCTTCAGCTGCAGGTTTAATGATTAAACCAGACAGTAAATGTGAAAGCAATTAGTAAACTATAAGGTAAGGAGGTAAGGTATTTATTGGTAGTTGTAATTTTTTGACATCCCTGCCTTTCCTTGATAAGTAGCCAGGGACAGGCTCCCAGTGCTACAGTGAACGCCAGGAGGAAAGGCGGACTAAAGCTTAGGAAGAGCCCAAAAGGAGAGCAGATAGTGTGTTCAGGGGGTTGAGGAGGGTGTCAAGACTTTTGAGCTGAGCCTCGGAAGGAAAGCATGAGTTCAATCTACAGAGAATAGACAGAGGAAAAAGCTTTCCATGGGAAAGGGACAGCATGACCAAGGGCATGAGACAGGAAAGAGCTGGCCTGTTCAGCAAACTGCAGTTACCTTAATGTGTTTTAAAATGTGAGCATGCATAAGAATCATGGGGAGAGCTTGTTAAAAAATGATATATCCTGAGTCCCAACTCCAGAGTTTGTCATTCTTTAGGTCTAGGGTGGGACTGGAGAATTTCCTTTCAGCAAGTCCCGAAGTGATGTAGACACTGATGCTCTGGGAACCACCCTCACAGACCCACCGGGCTAGAGGATAGGGTGTGTGAGTGGATGAAAAGAAAGTGCCTGTGGCCAGGATTCTCACCTGGCCCTGGTCGGCTAGCTCACTCCATACGTGTGGGCAATACGTTGTTATTGACTCTATACAAAGAGCCCTGCCCAGTGCTCTGGGCGACACGGTGGCATGGCTGCAGGAGAGCAGAGCAGAGGCTGGAGTGGCCGCAGCGCCGAGGACAGAAGCCCAGAGGACGGCTGTGCAGAGAGGCCCAGAGGCAGAGACCGGCTTGCTGCATGCAGATTTGCTCTGAGTGGACAGGATTTTAGTGACTGACCTGCCACCGTGGGAATAAAGTTGGGTATATAATCCTTTCACCCCAAGAATGTTCTACTGTCATTTCTTTGGTCACACTGACTCCATAGTGAACTTGCCTGGGGCTGAAACCCATTGGCAAGACAGTGAGATAGATGAGCTAGAAAGAAATTGTTTTCTTTTGAAATTGTCCTATCTTCACAAAATTGATGTTTCAGTTATTCTTTGTTTTGTTTTAAGTCTCATTTACCAAATGCTTGCTGCCCTCTGGAAGTACCTTACCCACTCCTTGCACACCCCACAAGAAACCAGCCCTTTTCTTGTATTTCATATTTTTAAATAACTTCTGTTCAGCCAGAATTGCCATTTCACTCATGGAAGCTGAGCGACTGACATTAACTAGATGATGTTGGGAGTTGGCCCAAAACAAGCGTGAATGACTAGTATGCTCAAGGGGTATGTACTGGGATTTTATTTGGATAATCTGGCTATAATGGTAAATGTCATTCAACAAGTACTTTTGGAACAGCTGGCAAGCTCTGACCTAAGAAGTAGGCGTATACAGTTGCAGAAAGTTCCTTCCCTGCCCTCAGAAAACATGCCGTCTTATAGGAGGATTAAGGTGCATGAATTCATGGCTCTAGAACAGGGCAGCTGGTGCTAAGTGCTGTAAGAATGATCGAAACCAAACGTGGCAGGACTGCGAGAGTGGCAGGTTCACTTTCTGTTGTAACAATCAGGGCAGGCGAGGCAGAGTTGAGGGCATGACAATTTATGCTGCCTTCTGATAAGCCATCTCGGATGAGGGAGCATTTGTCTACATAAATGAAGTAATGGCGGGAGGAGCGCTTGAATTCGACACTGAAGGATGGACAAATGCTTACCAGGTAGAAAGTGGTCAGTTGGGGAGAAGTAATAAGAAGAGGCGTTCCAGGCAGAGGGGCAACTGAACCTCAGAGTGGAGGTGCAACAGGGAAGTGCAGGTTCAGCCAGTATGAGTTCAGCTTCATTTTGGGAAGTTCAGGGAGATGAGACTGGAAGGGCATTTAGGGAAAATTGTGGAACATTTTCAGCATGAGGTTACGGGACTTGGACTTTTCCCACAGGCAGTTGTTGGGGTGTAGGCTTATTTTGCCTTACTCTGCCAGTTCCCTCCTAAGCCCAAAACACATCAGAAGAGGAGGAACCCCATTTCTTACAGTGCACTCGATATTACAGTGAAATTCATATTCCCTTGGAATAACACCTTAAAAAGCTTTTCTGGCTCTGATTTTAATATGTGTAGTTCAGTCATCTTACATATTTCAAAAATTAATCCATCTTTAAAGGCTTCCATGTCTTTCAAAAATATGTAAAATTTAAAGGACAACCAATTTCAATTTCTGAGACAAATTATAAAAATGAGACAAAAATAAATCACTAAGTCTGGCGATTATAGTACTTATTCTGTGTTTTTCTGGGAAGATGAGGGAATTCAAAGTTAAGGCTAAGGATACAAATACAGCATCCTAAACATATACTCTCAACTTGACTTCAAGTGCTGAAAGATTCCAACAGTAGGGCTGAGTCACTGGCAATGTGATGTCTCTTCAGGATTGCTTTAGCTGCCCATTTGGGAGATGTCCACTCGTTTAGTACTAGTTTAGAAAAGCTTGTCTCTGAATGAGAAGGCACTGAGGCCTGGGTGGTCTCTTTAATGTGTGCGTCTCCTAGAAAGTATTCTGTGTGGAGAACTACAGTGTGGTGAGAAAAGCAAAAGGTGGATTTGTAAGAAGTTGCCACCCTGGTTGGTGCTGCCTCTTGCTAGCTGACTGATAGAAGAGGAACCTAGTGAGTGAGACAGACCCGAGTGACTCATCCCCTTTGCCCAAGATCCACAGCTGAGAGGCTCAATGAGTGGGGGAATTTCCCAGCCATTCAACCAGTCTTAACCTTTGTTTTTGTTGTGATGTGATGTTCTTCGTGTTTTGTTGTTCTTTTTGATGTGAATTAAATAAGATAAAATAGGTACATTGAAAGATACTGTGCATATTTTAGACCAAAATCTTCTAATATTAATATTTATTCTAAATTCTTGTGGCCACAGATATGGCCATTAGAGTGTGAGCTTCTTGCAGGCAGAATGGTGTCTTTTTCACTTTGTATCCCCATTGCCTGATGCAAAGTAGGCACTTGAACGAAAGATAAAAAGGAATGAATGAATGGATGAATCTATACCCGCCCTCACTCCGCCCACATACCCAATACTTTTTAGCTTCTACTTGGCTTACAGAGACTTTAGAGACACTGTGCTTTATTTTCAGACTGATAACCTCAGATCTGCGTTTTACTGACAGTAAATCTTGAGAGATAACTCCAGCCTTATCCAGAGACAGCTGCAAAGCTGGAATTCAGAATGTCAAGATCTTTGTAGATTCATATGCATTCTAAACTAATTCCAGAAATGAATGAGATAATATGCAGTAATAATGTTTTACATGTAGATAATGCTTGTATGTAAAACTAATTTCACTTCTAAAACTCGCACATATAAATTGAAGTTATATTCCTCTCA
This sequence comes from Smutsia gigantea, assembly GCA_032199065.1. Classification (NCBI taxonomy): domain Eukaryota; kingdom Metazoa; phylum Chordata; class Mammalia; order Pholidota; family Manidae; genus Smutsia; species Smutsia gigantea. The sequence goes on along the minus strand of JAVSCE010004701.1, from coordinate 65,205 downwards.
AAGTAGTTTGTTTTAAGAGAAGTCAGATTAGAAGTGAATAGGAGAGTAGATTATAGAGATGCTTAAAGAAATGTATATTAACATACTAAGCTGCTAGAGGCTTGGATACCTATTTTCCTGCTTTTAAATAAAGCAAGAAACCAAAAATTACTGTATTCTACCTTAGGTTTTACACTGTCTCTGATGTTAACAGTAATAGAGTTCTTTTTTCATGAAATTAGACTTGATATGGAAAATTCATCTCTTTCATTTTGAACAAAGTAGTTTGATTTTTTAAATTATATTTCCTGTTAATATACATCTGGAATGTGTAGGAATAAAAAAACCTTCTAAATTTTTACTTAGTTATATTCTACTTATGTGATATGTATTGTGCTGTGGGTCACTAAACCTCAGTTAGTATGTCTGCCAGGATAGCATTACATTTCTCATAGGACTAGGACAGTGAATAACAAGAGAACTGAAAAAATAGTCATTTTCTAGTAATTCAGGGGAAAGACTGCATTCTGAGGTAGTGTACTAAAAGGGTACTCATTTTTGCAGGTTAATTTATTAAATATCTTTGGGAATATTCTTTTGCATCCTATTTCACATCTCAGGCACATTTTAGAAAGACCTGATGTTATATATGTTGCTCATTTAATCTAAAAAGGCTCATTAAACCTCTTCTTGTGTGCACAGATTCATTCCATTATGCTTTCCCTTTAAGCAAATTTTGCTTGAATAGAACTAAATGGCATTCAACAGGCACATGAAAAGATGCTCCACATCGCTAATCATCAGAGAAATGCAGATTAAAACCACAATGAGATATCACCTCACACCAGTGAGGATGGCCACCATCCAAAACACAAACAACAACAAATGTTGGCGAGGATGTGGAGAAAAGGGAACCCTCCTACACTGCTGGTGGGAATGCAAATTAGTTCAACCATTGTGAAAAGCAGTATGGAGGTTCCTCAAAAAACTCAAAATAGATATACCATTTGACCCAGGAATTCCACTCCTAGGAATTTACCCTAAGAATGCAGCAGCCAGTTTGAAAAAGACAGATGCACCCCTATGTTTATTGCAGCACTATTTACAATAGCCAAGAAATGGAAGCAACCTCAGTGTCCATCAGTAGATGAATGGATAAAGAAGATGTGGTACATATACACAATGGAATATTATTCAGCCATAAGAAGAAAACAAATCCTACCATTTGCAGCAACATGGATGGAGCTAGAGGGTATTATGCTCAGTGAAATAAGCCAAGCTGAAAGAGACAAGTATCAAATGATTTCACTCATATGTGAAGTATAAGAACAGAGAGAAAAACTGAAGGAACAAAACCGCAGCAGACTCACAGAACCCAAGAACGGACTAATAGTTACCAAAGGGAAAGGGACTGGGGAAGATGGATGGGAAGGGAGGGATAAGAGGGAAAAAGGGGCATTATGATTAGCAGATGTAATGTTGGGGGGGCACGGGGAGGGCTGTACAACTCAGAGAAGACAAGTAGTGATTCTATAGCATCTCACTACGCTGATGGACAGTGACTGTGATGGGGTTGGTGGGGGGGACCTGATGAAGTGGGGAGTTTAGTAACCATAATGTTGCACATGTAACTGTAGATAAATGATACCAAAAAAAAAGAACTAAATGGCATTCCATCAGTGTTCTTGGTGCACATGATGCTTTTTAAAATACCAGCTTTATTGAGGTATAATTCACCTACCATACGATTCACTCATGTAAAGTACAAGTCAGTTTTAGAATATTTTCATCACCCTATATCCACTAGCAGTCTCTCCACATTTCCAACCATCCCCCACCTACCCCCTGCCTAGGCAACATCAAATCTACTTTCTGTCTATAGATTTACATATTCTTGAAAGTTAATATAACTGGAATCATACAATTATGGCCTTTTGTGTCTGGTTTATTTCACTTCTGATAACGTTTTGAAGGTTCATCCATGTTGTAGCATCAATACTTCACTCTTTATGGCTGAATAATAGTCCATTGTGTGGACCACATTTTATCCATTTTTCAATTGATGGACATTTGAATTGTTTCCACTTCTTGGTGATTATGCATAATGCTTCTATGAACATTTGTGAACGAGGTTTTTTTTGGGGGGTGCATGTGATTTTATTTGAGCATATACCTAGAAGTGGAATTGCTGGGTCATACAGTAATTCAATGTGTAACATATTGAGGAGCTCCCAGACTATTTTCCAAAATGACTGCACCATTTCACATTCCCACCAGCAATGTTTGAATGGTCAAGTTCTCTGACATCTTCATCAGCACTTGGAATTACTTGTCTTATTGATTATGGCCACCTTGGCATGAAGGGTTATCTCATTATGGTGGCATCTTTTTTTTTTTAACTAATGAACTTTATTTTTTAGAACAGTTTTAGATGGACAGAGAAATTAAGCAGATAGTACATAGTTCCCATGTGCCCCATGCTGACACAGTTTATTATTAACATCTTACATTAGTATGGTACATTTGTTATAATTTTTGAATACTGTTACATTATTATTAACTAAAGTCAATAGTTTATTCATATTTCCTTAGTTTTTACCCAAAGTCCTTTTTCTGTCCCAGGATACCATCTTATATTTGGTTGACTTGTCTCTTTAGGCTCATGTTGGCTGTGACAGTTTCTCAGACTTCCCTTGTGTTTTGATGACCTTTAAGGTTTTCAGAAGCAGTGGTCCACTCCATTACAGAATGCCCCTCTGTTGAAATTTGTATGTTTTCTTCTTTTCTTTTCTTTTTTTATGATTAGGCTGCGTTGACATTTTTTTTTTTTTGACATTGGTTTTTACTATTGAAAAAAAAATGAGAGCAATTTACTTGGAGTATAAAAATACATGATCAGAATTGGAAATCAGCAGAATTGTGGTGAATAGGAAATTCTTAGGAATTAAAAACATCATTTGCCTGTGGAAAATGAGCAGAAATTTAACTTAAGGTATTTTTTTTCCAGTAAGGCTTTGATCACACTGGAAGTTGCTTAGACTAGTAGAATTTTTGTGGCTGGCATCTTAGGTAAAGCCAAAGGTATATATTTTTCACTACTTTAAATGTATCTGAGAATGTCACTTTGCTTATAATAAAAAATAAAGTTAGTAGAGATTCAGGTTGACTTGCATGAAGGATCTCACAGTTCGAGGCAGTAAGGGTCCAACATATTGTGAGTATTTCCACCTACATCTGTTCCAGTAATCCTTGTAGGTACCTACGAAGGAGGCAGGGGGCGGAGGCTCGGAGAGGCTGTGTCATCTGGCCTGGCTCGCATAGCTTTCAGTAGTTGAGCTGAGATTTGAACCCAGGCCTGTGGAAGTTTATACCCTGCTGTTCTCCAGGCCAGGCCCCAGAGTTTCCAGTGGTTTTAAATCAGGAATGTATTGAAGGACACAGGCTTGAGTCTTTATCTTACTGGATATTTTTACTGCCAGCTGGAGGGGAAAACATCTCTCTGTGTTTAAGGCCCCACCGAAATCAGTCTGTCCAATTAACAGCCTACTTGGTGGCTGCTAACAAAGGCGAACTGAGCCAGCTTTGCCCAGGGCACTATGCCATCTTGTCTATCTGTAGAGTACTAACACCACTGCCGTATGTATGTCCTGAAAAGGAAGCATGAAGGTCATAAAGCAGGAAAAGTGCCAGGCAGGAGAACAATATATTCCACTGAGGTTTGTCAGTGGTTATGTTGTGCAAGGCACCTTGCTCAATGTATGTCTCAAAAAGTTTTGTGGATAAGTAAGTGGCATAGAAGATTTGGTTTTAAATACATATCTTTGGATAGGAGTAGGTATGGTAATGATCTGTGAATGCACTTGAAATGAAATAATAAAATTGCACAGATGCCTGTCTGAGGAAGGTTTGGGAAATTTTCCTACTTAGTTCAGCTAATCCTTGTATATGGTCCAAACTGGTTGATCACAGATTGATACAAGGTTTCTTTCTGCTCAGTTTCCATGAGTCAAGATAGAGTAGGCTATGTTGCAGTAACAAATTAACCTTGAAATCTCCATTGATTTCTTGTTCACGTAAATGTCAGTGTGCATATGCTTTTCTCCAGGGAAGCTATTCTATATGCAGCGACTCAGATCCAGGCTGCTGTGATTTTTGTGAATTTTCTGTTTTAACATGGGACTTCCAAATTATCTCAGCAGGATAAGGGGAGCTAGAGGATCACATGCTGGCTCCAAATTACTGTGATGTATAGTGACATAGATCACTTCCACTCATAGCCCGTAGGCTAGAACTGACCCCATGACCTTTCTGGAAGTGAGCCAGTAGCCCACTGCTATTCAGTGAACAATAAATGTCTTTTCCTCACCTTCTCTTAGAGCAAGAGAACTGGTTAGTTTGCAAACAAAACAAAACTCCAGTAAAGAGACAAAAGTGAACTGAAATATTTAGTGATAGTTACCTGATAATGAATTACTAGTGAGTTTTGCCATAAACTAATGAAATTTGCCATAATTCAGGTATGGCTGATTCATCAACTTGATATGCATTTATGGATATCAAGGCTACATCTTCTAAGGGTCAGTAAAGTTTATATCTTTCACATCATAATTCTTCAGTTGTTGATGCTGACGATCAATGCTTGTACTTACTGAGGTATTCTTCTAAGTGTTTTACATGAATTAAATTAATTCAAAATGAGGACTGTGATTTCATCTAGATGGGAAATATTCTCCAGTTCCATCAACTTCCCTTGTTTGAAAGGGTGACTAGATTAGACCAATCACCATGCTGACAGCTGTCCTCTAGACAGCAGATTGTCACTATACTCTTGTATAAATGAGGCTCCCTAGTTGAAGGTTGCACGCTAGATGTTGTCTACCTAGTGCAGAATACAGACCTAGTATTTACTGTGATATGGATTCATACTTATATATGCAATTTAAGATCTTGCAGACATTTTAGCAGCCCTATCTAAAAATAAGTTTGTGGTGAACTAAGGCCATGGGATATTTTTTTCTGCATATGTATGTTTCTTCCAAACTGACTCTGTTGTAAGGCTTTTTTTTTTCTTAAAATAGACTACTAGTAAATGCAGAACTCCTCTGTTAGATTGTCCTCATGATCTGCCCTTGCCCATTCTCTTCAGTGTGGCCTAAAATTCCACCATTAGAATTGCAAGATAACACAGACCCTAGCTGGGCAGCACAAACTGGAGCAGTTCTCTTGTTCTCTGCTGAGAAAGGCTCTCTGTTGTTTGAGAACAGCTATGCTTAGCACATATGAGGAGCCCCACCTCAGGCTCTTTATGCTGATAGCATATTCATTCATCAAATATTTACTAAACACTGTTTGGGCCAGGCACTGAGCTAGGCCCCAGCGGTCTCCACCCTCATAGAAATGATAGTGTAGATGAAGGGTTGGCAAACTTTTTCTGCAAAGGGCCAGTTAATAAATATTTTAGGCTTTGTGGGCCGTATGGTCTCTGTATCAACTACCTAACTGCTCTTGTAGCAGGAAAGCAGGAACAGACAGTATGTTCACAAATGAGTATGGCTGAGTTCCAATGAACTTTATTTGTGGGCACTAAAATTTTAATTTCTTATAATTTTCACATATCTTTAAACTATGATGCTTTTGATTATTTTTCAGCAGTTAATGTAAAAACTTTTCTTAGATCATAAGTTGTGGGTGAGTAGGCAGTAGGCCAGAGTTTATCGACCCCTGGGCTAGAACCAGCTCTATTTGGTTTTATTCTCACACACAGGTGGTGAATTGCCTTAATGATTATTTAAATTTTTCAAATGCAGTGCTTAAACTTAATTAACCTCATCCAGGACTTTATTCAGTAAACAGCTCTCCTATCAGTTATTGGTGAGTGTCATTTCTACAAATTGAAATTTAGCTATCTAAAATACATAATATACAAGTGTGCACACACATATATTACTTTTATGTATATGTGTATACACATATACATAATATACAAGTGCATACACATGTATTACTTCTGAGAACCACTAATTTTATGAAAATCACAAGTCACCACTATTAAAATAATAGCTAACATCTGTTAGGCACTTCACTATCTGTCAGGCCCTTTACTAAGCCCTTTGCTGTTTAATCCTTCCCAAAGCTATGAAGTTGGTATTACCATCATCTTCATTTTTAGTTAAGAAAACCAAGACCCACAGTGACTCACCCGAGGTAATGTAGTTACTGATTAGAGTCTATATTCATTCCCAAGAATTCTAACTCCAGAGCCAGGGCTCCTAATGATGTATTATGCCTTCCTAGGTACTGAAATACCTGCATTAATTAGATATATTATGTTTTTTAAAAATTACAATGTAAGAAAACAGAAGTGGTGAATAAGATTAATAAAGAATTTTTCCCAAGAAGCAAGTATGTAATTGAAAAAGGAAACATTTAGGAAGCAAGAGTTCTAATAGTTTTCACTGATTTAATTTTAACTTGTTTCTGTCTGTGAGCAAAGATGGTCAACTCAGACTCTAACTCTGAATAAACAGCTGAGCTCTTCCTCTTTTCTAAGCAAACTGAATCATCACTGAGAATGAGGGCGAGGACGGATCCACACCACCTCGGTTTGCTCAGAAGTCATACTGCAGATTCTCGGTACATGGGCTTTACAAAATAGTCTCTTGCATGGGACATATGTGAAAACACTTTGCGATCTGCAAATCCTCTTCCAGAGGGACCGTTGTTGCCGTCCGTTCCAGTGGCGCTCCCCATGATAGAGTCAGCTGGACTTTCACTGTCCCTTCAGCTGGGTCAGTAGAAAAGGTGAGCTCTCACGCAAATATGACCTGTGAGAGAGTCTTGGTGGGGTGTTCCAAATTTCCCGATTTACTTTTGAAACTGTTTTATGTTGAACCAAGAGGAAAAGGACTACAGAATTCATTCTTGCCATGGAAAGTCTAAGAAGAAAAGTAAGATGTGATACATTTTATTTTCTCATTTAAGTGCTGGCTTTGGAAGGAGAGAAATGAGGAAGAGGAGGAAGAATTTTGAAAATCAAATATTTACCTTGACACTAATCTAATCTTATGGACAAAGGCCAAGAATTCAAAAGGTACCCACACTTGTGCCCCTCTGGGGTAAGTCTGGATGTGACATTGCAGTCATTTGATTGTGGCATAGCAGGACTTTCAGCCAGTTCAGTGTGCATGCAAATAACAGATGATTAAAAACAAGAAAAGATGTTTGTGTGGTTTCATTGCAGTAATCATTTCCGAACTAGGTAATAGTTCTCTACGTTTTTCAATAGTCTAGCTTATTGATAAATGAAAAGGGCTGTCTTTCCAGAAAATAAACTTGTATTTGCTTTATCTATAATGTAAGTGTGCCATAAAATTCTACATTTGGTAACTTCTGATTATGGAATTTTTGTCTTGTAACAATATAGGATATGGCTACTTTTTATTTTATGAGTTCTGATCTTGTATGAAGATAGCCTTTTTATTTTGAGTCTCTTTATCTTCTCTCTCCTCACCGTCCACAAGGCTGGGCCCCTTTGGGATAAGCACTTGTCCGTTTGTTCATGATTCGTACAAGTATGGCTTCATGACTGAGTGGAAGCAACCACTAGTTGGGTAGAAAAAAAGAACATATTTTTCTTTCTCTCAACTGCAACGATACTGTAATTGGAGTTCAGGGATAGCTCAGGAAATTAACCATGGCAAGTAGTAGAGTTTGTGCTTAACTACCCTTTGCTCATGTATGCTTCATGGGAGGAAGGCAGTCATCAGGCCTGCGGCAGATTTGTTTACCCTTTGTGTAAAGGGAATGGCTGTCACTGGCCTGCCTAACCTAGTGCTACCATGTTGAAGTGTGGGCTTAGAATTGCCTGATGTTCTGACTGTAAAAGAGAAAATAAATTTTATTTGAATCTCCTCATTTTATATGTGCACTCTAAAATTTAAAAAACAGCAACACTTATGAGCCACAGAGGACGTGTCCAGGCAGGTTTGGGTCCCTGGTGCTGTTTTGTCCCTTTGGCAGCTAAGAGAGTGTCTTAATTTGGTGAGGAAGTTGCAAGAGCTCTGAAATGGGTTGCCCCAGGAGTGTAGAGGCCATAGAGCAGGCAGACCTGGCATGCATTTCAACCTATTCTCTCCCTTTCCACTTGCTGAGGGACTGTGTGTTACCTTTGCTGCTCTTATGGAAGACATGTTGCTCTCCATATTTCTCTCTTACCATAAGAGGGCCTGGGGATGACCCCCTTTGGTGATAACTGCATGTTCTTCCGGAGCAGGAACATTACTCAGTATGCATAGACGATGTCATCTGGAATTACGGCTTAGGCGAGACAGGTCGCCGTGCTTCCAGAACAAGGCCACAGCCTTTGGAATTCCTGATCATATTCCCCATCGTTCCCATGATCACTATGCTGGAAGTGCTTGGGTTGACAGGACTGATAATCCATACTCTTTTCTTTATTTGCTGAACTGATTGAGAAATAAAGGCCTTTCAGGGTTCAAAATCTCAACTTTATTCCTGGTGGAGCTGGACCAAGATTGCAGAGCCAGGTAAAGGCTGAAAGGGCAAGCCGCGTGAGGATGGTGGTGCGTGATTCTTTGGTCCTGCTCGGTGAAGCAGTGGTTCTCAGAATGGTCCCCAGCCGAGCAGCGTCAGCCTCAGCTCAAAACTTGTTAGAATTGCAGATTTGTGGTCTCCAGCCTAGACAAACTGAATCAGACCCTGGAGGGTAGGGCCTAGAAGTCTATGTTTTGACAAGCCCTCCTTGTGAGTCTGTTACAATTAAAGTTTGAGCCACCACTGCAGTAGAGGAAAGAGGTTCACTGGACCTAAGACACCTCTCGCCATTGAGATAAGTGAGTTCCCCTCCTTTGGGGGAGAGTAGGGAAGGGGTGTAGAGAAAGAGGCCCAAAGTGCCGTGTTAGCAGCAGGCCCTCGTGGAAACCGAGGAGAATTGTTTTCCCCAGCAGATGATCCTGCCCCCTCTAGGGGACTAGAGCCTGAGAAGGACCAGCAGGTGCAAGCATGAAGACTTGCTTTAAATGCCTCTTTTCTCATCTGTTAATGTTTCTTGTCTTTTCTATAAAGGATAAAGGAGAGAAAAGGGAATGATGAAGGAATGAATACAGGCAGAGAGGGGGAACACCAACAGATTTAGAAAGAAAATAATGAAATAGGCATTGCATTCCTTCCTGCATCATTCTTTATAATTAATTAAGCACAAGTTTTGTATTTCATTAAATTTTTAGTCTGATTATTTTTCTAGTTGTGACCTGAACAGGCCATTTGACTGTGACAGGATCATCTGCCATCAGTATGGACGCTGTGCTCTTTGCTTCCTGTTTGCGTCTCTGCAGTTTCAGTCGTGTCACTGTGTATATTGTTTAGTAACATCACTGATGTCCTTCACAGTCACCTGGCAGTCAACACTATTTCACTTGCTTTGTACCTTTAACAAGTGATTCAGTTTCACTTTCAGCTTTCCTCACATCATAATGGAGGCCTTGTTAACCACCAAAATGCTCAGTAATGCAAGAACTGGTTTCAACCATCCATATAGTTGACATTTCATATTCTAAGGTAAAAAAAAAAATTTCCTAAATGCTTGTGCTGGGGAAAATGTCTTTTTGCTTCAGACAATCTTTCTAGAGCTTTGGGGTACAACTATGCCTCCTTGGGTATACAGGCTCAAAGACATATGGATATTCTGGTTTCTTTTATTTATTTTCTCCACACCACAACCTCTTGTAAACATACTCAATTCCATGCAGTCCAGAGTAGAAGCTTATTTCCATTTATTTCCAGATGTTGTTACCGCAATGAGAAACACTAAAGAATTCAAACTATGCTTATGTTGCTCTGACTTAATAAAAAAAATAGCATTGGGTTGGTAATAATCATAGTAACTATGAGCATTTCATAATGTATATAAACATTAAATCACTATGTTGTACACATGAAAATAATTTAGTATTGTACGTCAACAATACTTGAATTTAAAAAATCACACTATGAATAGTTTGTTACCTATTAACATATTGAATGGTTAATATGTTTGAAGAACTGTGCCAAATTTGCATAACAACCCCATGGGTGGATAGGTCTTGTCATTCCTTTTATACAGATGAGGAAACTGAGGTACAGAGAACTTAAGTGACTTGCCCAGAACACTGTCAGTAAGAGGCAGGAATAGCATTAAATCCAGCTCGGTTTATATCAGAACTATACCCTTTAGTATCTAGCTTAGTAGATGGGCCAGCTCCTGACCTAAGTCCTGACAGGAATTGCATTTGGGCCCTGGTCAGCATACGTGTGGTCTCGTCTCGGGTGGTTGGTGGGAAATGTGGGGAATGCTTAAGTAGTATTAGTCATTCATTAGGGGACAAAATTCAGGTATCATTAATCTACAATTAGATGTGCAATATGATGGTTATTAAACTACCCCTTCATCAGGTCCCCCTCACCAACCCCATTACAGTCACTGTCCATCAGCATAGTGAGATGCTATAGAATCACTACTTGTCTTCTCTGAGTTGTACAGCCCTCCCCGTGCCCCTTTCAGAAATTCTTAATTTTAAAAAAAATGTTTTTTTATACTGTTCAGATTCCTGGGCCCCTACCCTAAACTTTCTGAATGAGAATCTTTGGGAATGGGGCCCAAGAATCTTCATTTAAAATGCGGGACCCCCTGGGTTGATCTGATGACTGCTGGTGCACTAATTGCTGGCCGGCATTTAATGTCTACCGATGGTACCATGGGCACCCCCTCCGTGCGTCGGCAGGGTTAGTGCAAAGGGTGCCCCTGCTCAGCATTATTGGCAGGATCTTGAATATTTAAATTGTAGTGTTTTTTAAAAAATCAGAAAATAAGCACACAGGATTCATTTTTTAAAAGGATACTTTGGGCAGATAATTGGCTTTTCCTGTGAAGTGAAATCTGTGGGGGGGAATCAGACATGGCAGATGTAGGCTTTAGTTAAGAGATAGCAGAATTCCACACAACAGCAGCAGGGTCACAAACATTCATAAATGGACCTCCTTGAAATGATGTAATTTTCAATGCAAGAAACATCAATGGTCACTTCGTTCAGTTTCAATGGAAGGGTTCCCAAGGCAGCGTCATCTGTGCCCAGGAAATGTACTCAGGCTCAGTGAAGGGAACTTCAGTGTTTTAGAGGTAGCCCAGTTAGTTGTGGACCACTTGGTCCATATCTTTTTCCTTATATTGGTGCAGAAATATGCTCCTGGTATTTCTCTGCCTAACTGTCTGAGTTCTGCCATCCTGTGGCCACACAGACCAAGAGTAAGCCTTTTTCCATATAGTTGCCTTTTTACTAGTTAAAAATATGTGAGTGCATTTTTAATGATCATTGGGGTATAACTTAGGGACAATAGACTTTAACCCATGGAAAGCAGACAATTCTGTATGTTTTGACAGAGGTATACACACAATCACCACCATAGTCAGGATACAGAACGTGTTCGTTACCCCAAAGTTTCCTCATGTCCCTTTGCAGCCTGTCTCTCCTTCCTCTCCTGTTCATCTGCTGTCTCCTTAGATTAGTTTGCATTTTCTATAATTTGCATGTAAATGGAATCATGCAATATGTACCTTTTTTTTTCAGACTAGCTCACATACAAAACAGCTTTTTCTTTCACTTTGTGAAGCAGTTTTATAGTAGCCATTTTTCACCTTTATGGACCTATCATAAAAAGTGTTTAAGGTTTACTCTTCAGAGAATTAACCATTCAGTGAAAATGGATTGTAGACTTTATAACTGAAACTGTTCTTGTCTCACTAAAAAGTAGAATTGGACTATAACCTTTGAGGCACTGTCTAGCTTTAACCTGTGTGTGATTCTACATAACGTTTCCAGTTACTATTCAAAGGTAATTTTTTACATTTGCTTGAAATGAGTCCACTGTCTGTAAAACAGAAAACAGCGAAAAAATTCAGTAGGGTGTAGGTTTTTTTTTAAGTTTAATACAATTTCCCTAGTCTTTCCAGTGTGTACTTAATTGCTTAATGATTTTTCACGTGGTTAAAACAAAAGTGCCATTGCAAAATCAGAGTGGCAGAAGAATACTTACAGAAATAGTATAAGATCTCATAGGGCAGTCCCATTCCATGGGAGAAAGACCTGCCTGAGTGGAATCTACAGGGTTAAAATGAATATCCTGGTATATATTTTAAGTTACAGTCATAATCAAACCAATGGTGATGACATCTACATTTTTGCCTCTTGATTTCTTTATAGTTCCAAACCACACCCATGTTGCAAATTGGCCTTTCTACTTGAGACCAAGTTCTTTTGAGATTAAAATCGGTAGTAGTAGGCAGAACGCTTTAGTGTGGCCATTGCTTGTTTCCTTGGGTCAAATACTGACTTTGGCAGAGGATTATTTGAGGAGAGACACAGTTTGGAGAAACTGAATTTTAAATCTTCTGAATTGTTTTCTGGACCGCCAAGTGTTGGGTGTTAATAAGACCAACAGAAGCAGGTATGCAAAAATTTCCCTTATGTAAAGAGCAATAATCTAGCCTCAGAGGCTAGAGCCACTTCTTCATATGTTTGTTAAATTGGTATAAGCCCCACATGGCTTTTTGTTTTGTTTTGTTTTTAAGTGCCTTCTTGCATTGGGATTCTGGGTGACTTTGCATAATCAATGCAAATAGTAATCATGGTGTGAGGGTCACATAATTCTTAATTCTGTCTTAATTTTTCCTTTTTGAAAACTATTTCTTCCTTAAGCAATACTTGTTAGGTAAGAAAGGACTGTTAGTTTATTCAAGGTTGGATTAAAAAAAAACAATTCGTAATTTTTGATTTTAGTTTATTTTCCCTTTATAAATGTATATACATTCTTAGGAAAATGCTAAGGTGACTGAATATACTCCTTCTGTGTTTTCTGGAATGTGTATGTAGTACTGCATCAAAGCCTGATTCTTTCATCCAGTGAAATAGCTCTTCTAGTCTATAGTTTAATCATAGATGAGCAAAACTCTTCTTTTTTCTAAAGGAACTCCACAGATACATAAAACAAATGGCAATAGAAGATATTGCAAGTGCTAGGGACATGTTAAGATTATATGGAGTCTGGAGAAAGTATCTTAGCTGAAATAAGTTCTTTATCATTATTTTTGCTTTTCTACATTTTTAAGTACCAAAATGTGCTTGGAGATAGTTCTCTTTCATTAAAAGCTTTTTTTCATTGTTTCATTGAATTTGGGAAGAGACTGAAGGCTTTCAGAAAGAGTTTCCTTCTAAATAGTGTACAAATAAGCATGCAGCCTTTCACTGTGACCATTTTTAATGGTTTATGAAGTTGGCTAAAGAGCCCTATATCTTTACCCAGTATAGGCCTGAAGCTGCAGCAGCCTTACTTTAACTCTTTTCTTAGCAAAGCAGAAAATGAGCGAGAGCTCCCAGCCATGTAAAGCTGAGAAGGTCTTGAATGATGTATGTCCAGGAAACCTGGATACTGATACTGCTGGCAATTTGCATAGGTCTTGGTGCCAAAGAATTAAAGACTCGAGTTTTCTTAAAAGAGGCCAGCTTTTTAAAAGTTAAGTACGTTTCCTTTTATGCAGTGACCTGAGCTCTCAAACTAAAGTAGAAAGTTAAGACTTATCTTCTCAGCTTTTTGAAGCAGTCAACCATTTACATTTATTGGTATGCATCACAGAATAGAGTTACTCTGTGGCTCTTAGAGAAGTGAACATTTTATGACCAATTTTCTCTGGAAGTGAGTGCCATGGACAAGTTTCACACAGTTCTTTAAAAAAAAAAACTCTTTATAAAGGCTTTCCTAGGAGTCAGAATTCCCTTCCCTGTATTATGCTCTGAGCCCAACAAAAGCTCTGCCCTTGTGCCAGTCCTTTGATAATGAACCAGCCAAATGCTCAATTGTGTGCTTGCAGAGGAGGGGGATAACATTCCTTTATGATCCTCAGTTTAGATCAGCTTACCACCCAAAGCATGATATTTGATTACCCTTATTATGTTACTTTGCGTAGTTACAAATGTTACTAATGGTGTGGCCTTATCTCACCATTAAAAAAGTCCGTGTTCATGCTGACTTACACTCAGTGCTGTAAATGGGCACATTGCTATGGACCCCAGGGTAATCTGAGCGTGTGGGGGATGGAGGAGCACTTGGGGTTGGGTGTGCGCTGTAAGTGCACGTATCTTCAAATTCTGAATATATTCCACTGAGTGCCTGTTTTCTTCTTCTAAGTGCTGATTTTAATCTCTAACACTCAGTGTGTCTGGGCCTGAACTGCTTCAAGAATTACAAAAGTTTACAGGCCTTTTCTGACTCTATCCTTCTGTTAGAATTGAGGTTTTTAGGGCTCCTTCTCTTTTCTTCCAAACACAACCCATTTCTCAGTCTGGCAGCATAGAAGAAATGCAGTCATTAACACAGTAGTAGCAAATGGTGGAAAGAATTCCTATCCTCTTTTGTGGTGGAAAGAAATCCTATATCCTATCCTATTCCTATCCTGCTTTACCTTACCCCCTTACCTATTTCAGCAGAAGTGGGAAGTTGAGCTCTTTCTCCTGGTAGCAGTGGCTCCCATGTTTTTAATTTATTATTCAACTGCTGCTTAATGTATATGTTATGTGTACTAGATGTACTAGAGCAATGGAAGATGAAATCTGAAATAATAATATGATTTTTAAAAATATGTTGTGACTTAGAAGTGTTTTATGATATCCTTACCTAACATCTCAAAGTGCACTACACGTGGTCTATTGTCAATGACTGTAAGTTTATTTTACATAATCTTGATGATTTTGAACTTTTTGTCTTGATTGTCACATTTGCCTCTGTTTTATTTTCTGATGTAGCTGGCAAAGACTCATTAGGAGTGGAGGTGGCAGCACCTCTATTTTCTTACGCTTGGACGAGTAGTATATTTTCAGCACCCAGTTTCTTTGCAGGCATCATTTAAAGCTACTTACCCATTTAGTGAACAGAAATTTGATATCTGCTGGGGTATATAGTCCAGTAATCTACTCAATAGGCATATATAAATGTAAGGCAGTGATCGAAAGAGTCAGACCTCTGTTTTGTGGAATGTCCACTCCTCTCTTGGGATATCCCTTGGAGTTTTTTCTTTTGTGACCTGGGATCATCTGTCATAAGGACCAACACAGGATGCTAGTAAAAATACAGATGTTAAGTATTTGTAAATTTCATTTCATTCCTTAGTATTTCTTCCCAGTATTACTTACTGCTCTTTAGTGGAGACCTTTGTTCTTGGTGACTGTGTTGTCTTCTGAGGACAGTTTCTGGCCTCAGTTTTCTCATCTGTAATAGAGGGGGTTGGACTGGGTGACTTGTAAGGGTTTTGTCTGAGATTTTTATACCATTTAGTTTTCTGGATTTTTTCTTTTGATTAGTACATGCCTATTAACTCATCCTTATAAGTAGCTAACTTTCATTGTTTGGAAGTTTCTATAAGGAATAATTTTCGGAAAAAAAGACTGACGTGGTAGGATATGCTTTAGAAGTCAAGATTTTCGAAATATGTTAGATCCCAAACCACAACTTTAAAAGTCAGTCACCTTATTCTACAAGGCCCACCCAGCTTAAGCATTATCCTCTCAGGAAAATCTTTATCAGACCTATTTTTGAAGTATTTGCTTCCTCTTTTTCCTCCCATATAATTCCATTTATACATTTTTATCAGTAGACATGAATCATGATTATATATGTACATGTTTATCTTTCATGAGAGACAGTTATTTATTGCTCAGTTTTATATCAGCAATCCTTGCTGATTAACTGATTGTTCTCCACTGAAAATGTTGAAGAATGCCATTGAGAACATGTTCTTCAAGAAATTATTTTTAAATGTTTTCTTTCAAAGGGAACTTTTTGGGAAAACCTGGGCTGGAGTTCTTCACCTGGAGTCTAGGCAGTCCATGAATGGGTTTGAGGTGGAGTGTGCATCTACAAAATCATATGCATAATTTAGATCTTTGGGCATTTTTCTGGGTGGAGGGCCTGTAGCTTTTTATCAAAAAGGCTAAAAATCAAAAGATCTTTAAGAATCAATGCCACAGGGGAAATATAGGCATTTTAAATATAACCTATTCATATAAATTTACGTTTACTTTCCAACCCAATTTTTCATCACTTTTTATGTCTTCAGCTTTCTACCACATTCTGGGACTACACTATACAAACCAGTAGTAGTCGTAGCAATCCTTAATATCATACCTCTGAAAACACCATGCTTTGTTTCCTATGTACTCATGAGATTATCTTGCTTATGAGTGATAATTTTAGAATATATAAGTACATATTTTACTTCTTAGGAAAAAAGGGAGAATTGGGGGTTAAATTAGAATTAAGAAAGTAAAAATAACTATATACAGAATTGTTTGTAAATCTCTATACTAAGCATCTAATTTTGATGTCTACATAAAAGAGGCTCAGATCTCTCCCTTGAATATCATGTGGAAAAATGATTGCTTGGTTTCCTTGACATCCTATTTTATGCCTTCATTGCTTTTGCACATTCAAGAATCAGTGTGGTTTACTGAAAGGAATATGGAACTGGGACACACACATAATGAAAATAGTACTAGTTTTCATTTACCAGCAGATGACATGGGCTGCAGGTTGACCTCTGTGAGTCTGTTTCCTTGTATGTAAAATGGGTATAAAATAATAAGAAGAAACAGATAATACTATGTCATATTAATATTAACATAAATGAATAATATTTATATATTTCTATAATTATAACAAAATTATTCTCAGTTCTGTTTAACTGACTGGATTGATGTGAGTCAAATGTGATAATGTATGTGAAAGTTTTATAAATTAGAAATCATTTAAGTGTGACATGTATTTTCTCCTGATAATGACGTGTTCCTCACAATGTCATGGTCGTCTTATCTTAGTCTTTGGTTTTAGGCTACCATGATGAATCAGTTTCAAAATTATTTTTGCTTTCACAAAGTTTAGGTCATTATTTTTAGCTAAGAATAAAGTCTCTAGTGAATTTGCCCTGAAATGCTTATACTAGCTGAATAAACAGACTTACAGGAAAAATCCATCATGTTAAATCACATAAACAAAAAACACTGGATCAGCCAATTAATGTTATTATAAGGTACTGAAATTAACTAAAGTAAAATTTTCTAAGGTTGCAAAAGTTGGGTAAGGGCCAATCTAACTCTGTGAGCAGAATGATTAAACTCTCCTGTGGCAGGTCCAGAGTACTTTCTGGGCCCAGCCTTATATGGAGTAGTAGACACATGGACCTTGACACCATTGTTTGAATTAATACAGCTCTAGTGCTTACGTACTGAGTGGTATTGGGCAAGTTATTTAGCCTTAGTGAGGTTGAGTTTCTTTATCAGTAAAAATAGATGTAACTTCTGCCTTTGGGAGTTGTTTGAAAGATGATACATTATTTATATAAAGTATCTGGAACATACTAGATTCTCTTCATAATATAGACAGTATAAGTTTTGAAAAAAATACACTATTAATTCCATGTTTGTGCATTCCTGTGTCCAGTCTTCCATGTTTAACCACCATTGAAATGTTAATGTTAGGGGAGTTGCTACGTAATTTGCTTTAAAAACAGGATTTCTACTATATTTTCTTTTTATTAAGGTTTCATTGATATACACTTATGAAGGCTTCACATGAAAAACACTGTGGTTACTGCATTCACTCGTATTATCAAGTCACCCACCCACACCATTGCAGTCACTGTCCATCAGCATAGTAAGATGCCACAGAGTCACTACCTGTCTTCTTTGCTACACTGCACTGTCTTCTCCGTGACCCGCCACACAGCTTGTGTGCCAATCTTAACACTCCTCAATCTTCTTCTCCCTGCCTCCCCACTCACCCTCTCCCAACCCTCCCCTTTGGTAACCACTAGTACTTTCTTGGAGTCTGTGAGTCTGCTGCTGTTTTGTTCCTTCAGTTTTGGTTTGTTTTTATACTCCACAAATGAGGGAAATCATTTGGTATTTGTCTTTCTCCATCTGGCTTATTTCACTGAGTGTAATATCCTCTAACTCCATCCATGTTGTTGCAAATGGTAGGATTTGTTTTCTTCTTATGGCTGAATAATATTTCATTGTGTATATGTACCACCTCTTCTTTATCCATTCATCTACAGATGGACACTTAGGTTGCTTCCATATCTTGGCTATTGTAAATAGTGCTGTGATAAACATAGGGGTGCCTATGTCTTTTTGAATCTGAGATCTTGCTTTCTTTGGGTAAATACCTAGGAGTGGAATCCTGGGTCAAATGGTATTTCTATTTTGAGTTTTTTGAGGAACCTCCATATTGCTTTCCACAATGGTTGAACTAATTTACATTTCCACAAGCAGTGTAGGAGGGCTCCCCTTTCTCCACATCCTCGCCAGCATTTGTTGTTCCTTGTCTTTTGGATGTTGGCCATCCTAACTGGTGTGAGGGGATATCTCATTGTGGTTTTAATTTGCATTTCCCTGATAATTAAAGATGTGGAGCATCTTTTCATGTGCTTGTTGGCCATCTGAATATCTTCTTTGGAGAAGTGTCTGTTCATATCCTCTGCCCATTTTTTAATGAGGTTATTTGCTTTTTCAGTGTTGAGGCATGGGAGTTCTTTATATACTTTGGATGTTAACCCCTTTTCGGATATGTCATTTACAGATATATTCTCCCATACTATAGGATGCCTTTTTGTTCTGCTGGTGGTGTCCTTTGCTGTTTAGTTTACAGTATGGAGGTTCCTCAAAAAACTAAAAATAGAAATACCATTTGACCCAGTAATTCTACTCCTAGTTATTTTCCCAAAGAAAGCAAGATCTCAGATTCAAAAAGACAAATGCACCCCTATGTTTACTGCAGCACTATTTACAAGAAGCTTTTTAGTTTGATGTAGTCCCATTTGTTCATTTTTTATTTTGTTTCCCTTGCCTGAGAAGATGCTCAGGAAAAAGTTGCTCATGTTTATATTCAAGAGACTTTTGCCTATGTTTTCTTCTAAGAGTTTTATGGTTTCATGACTTACATTCAGGTCCTTGATCCATTTCGAGTTTACTTTTGTGTATGGGGTTAGACAATAATACAGTTTCATTCTCTTACATGTAGCTGTCCAGTTTTGCCAACACCAGTTGTTGAAGAGGCTGTCATTTCCCCATTGTATATACCCATGGCTCCTTTATCATGTATCAATTGACCACATATGCTTGAGTTTATATCTAGGCTTTCTATTCTGTTCACTGATCTATTACTGTGCTTTTGTAGTAGAGCTTGAAGTTAGGGAGCATAATCCCCCCAGCTTTATTCTTCCTTCTCAGGATTTCTTTGGCTATTCAGGGTCTTTTGTGGTTCCATATGAATTTTAAAACTATTTGTTCGAGTTCAGTGAAGAATACTGTTGGTATTTTGATAGGGATTACATTGAATCTGTAGATTGCTTTAGGCAGGATGACCATTTTGATAATATTAATTATTCCTATCCATGAGCACATGATGTATTTCCATTTATTGGTGTCTTCTTTAGTTTCTCTTAATGTGTGGGAGTTTTCAGAGTATAGGCCTTTCACCTCCTTGATTAGGTTTATAGGAATAAACCTAAAGAATGAATAGGTGTTTCATTCTTTATGATGCAAATTGTAAATGGAATTGTTTTCCTGATTTCTCTTTCTGCTAGTTCATCAATAGTACATAGGAATGCAACAGATTTCTGTGTATTCATTTTGTATCCTGCAACTTTGCTGAATTCAGTTATTAGTTCTAGTAGTTTTGGGGTAAATTCTTTAGGGTTTTTATGTACAATATCATGTCATCTGCAAACAGTAACAGTTTAACTTCTTTTCACCAATCTGGATGCCTTTTTTTTTCTTTGTGCTGGCTGATTGCCATGGCTAGGACCTCCAGTACTATGTTGAATAAAAGTGGTGAGAGTGCACATCTTTGTCTTGTTCCTGATCTTAGAGAAAAAGATTTCAGCTTCTCACTGTTAATTATGCTGTTGGCTCTGGTTTTTTTGTATATGGCCTTTATTATGTTGAGGTACTTGCTCTCTATCCCCATTTTGTTGAGAGTTTTTATCATGAATGGATGTTGAATTTTGTTGAATGCTTTTTCAGCATCTATGGAGATGATCATGATTTTTGTCCTTTTTGTTGATGTGGTGGATGATATCGATGGATTTTTTAATATTGTACCATCCTTACATGCCTGAAATAAATCCCACTTGATCATGATGGATGATCTTTTTGATATATTTTTGAATTTTGTTTCCTAATATTTTGTTGAGTATTTTTGCATCTGTGTTCACCACAGATATTGGTCTGTAATTTTCTTTTTTTGTGATGTCTTTGCCTGGTTTTGGTATTAGAGTAATGTTGGCCTCATAAAATGAGTTTGGAAGTAGTCTTTCCTCTTCTACTTTTTGGAAAACTTTAAGGGGTAAGGGTATTGGGTCTTCACTAAATGTTTGATAAAATTCAGCAGTGAAGCCATCTGATGCAGGCATTTTATTCTTAGGTAGTTTTTTGATTACCAGTTAATTACATTGCTGGTAATTGGTCTGCTCAGATTTTCTGTTTCTTTCTGGGTCAGCCTTGGAAAGTTGTATTTTTCTAGAAAGTTGTCTATTTCTTCTAAGTTATCCAATTTGTTAGCATATAATTTTTCATAGTGTTCTCTAATAATTCTTTGTATTTCTGTGGTGTCTTTAGTGATGTTTCCTTCTCAAGTCTGGTTCTGTTTGTGTTTGTAGACTCTCTTTTTTTCTTGGTAGGTCAGGCTATGGGTTTACCAATTTTGTTTATTTTCTCAAAGAACCAGCTCCTGGTTTTATTAATTCTTTCTATTGTTTTATTCTTCCCAATTTTATTTATTTCTTCGGTGATCTTTATTATGTCCCTCCTTCTACTGACTTTGGGCCTCATTTGTTCTTCCTTTTCTAGTTTCATTAATTGTGAGTTTAGACTATTCATTTGGGATTGTTCTTCTTTCTTGAGATAGGCCTGTATTGCTATGTACTTTCCTCTTAGAACTACATTCGCTGAGTCCCACAGAAGTTGGAGTGTTGAACTGTTGTTGTCATTTGTCTCCATATATTGCTTGATCTCTGTGTTTATTTGGTCATTGATCCACTGATTATTTAGGAACACGTTAAGTCTCCATGTGTTTGTGAGCTTTTTGTTTTCTTTGTGTAATTTATTTCTAGTTTCATACCTTTGCTGTCTGAGAAGCTGGTTGGTAGAATTTACTGAATTTTAATACTTCTGAATTTACTGAGGCTCTTTTTGTGGCCTAGTATATGACCTGTTCTTTAAAATGTTCCATATGCATTGGAGAAGAATATGTATCCTGCTGCTTTTGGGTTGAGAGTTCTGTAGATGTCTGTTAGGTCCATCTGCTCTAATGTGTTTTTCAGTGCCTCTGTGTCCTTATTTTCTGTCTGGTTGATCTGTCCTTTGGAGTGAGTGGAGTGCTAAAGTTTCCTAAAATGAATACATTGCATTCTATTTCCCCCTTTAATGCCATTAGTATTTGTTTCACAAATGTAGGTGCTCCTGTGTTCAGTGCATAGATATTTATAATGGTTATATCCTCTTGTTAGACTGTCCCCTTTATCGTTATGTAATGTTGTTCCTTGTCTCTTGTTTCTTTCTTTGTTTGAAGTCTATTTTGTCTGATACAAGTACTGCAACTCCTGCTTTTTTTCTCCCTATTGTTTGCATGAAATATCTTTTTCTATCCCTTCACTTTTAGTTTGTCTATGCCTTTGTGTTTGAAGTGAGTCTGTTGTAGGCAGCATATAGACTGGTATTTTTTTTTTAATCCATTCAGTAACTCTATGTCTTTTGATTGGTGATTCAGACCATTATATTTAGGGTGATTATCAATAGGTATGTACTTATTGCCATTGCAGGCTTTAGGTTCGTGGTTACCAAAGGTTCAAAGATACTAACTTTTTAAGTGTTTAGCAGTCTAACTTAACTCGTTTAGTACTCTATTTCAAACACAATCTAAAGGTTCTTTTTTTTTTTCCTTTTTCTTCCTCCTCCATTCTTTATATATTAGGTATCATATTCTGTACTCTTTGTGTATCCCTTTACTGAATTTGAGGGTAGTTCCTTTAGTTTTGCATTTTGTGAGTAATTAATTGGTCTGCTTCCTTTACTGTGGTTTTATTTCCTCTGGTGACAGCTATTTAGCCTTAGGAACACTTCCGTCGATAGCAGTCCCTTCATAATACACTGTAGAGATGGTTTGTGGGAAGTAAATTCTTTCAACTTTTTCTTATCCAGAAATTCTTTAATTCCTCCTTCAAATTTGATTGATAATCTTGCCAGAAGGAGTATTCTTGGTTCTAGGCCCTTCTATTTCATTCCTTTAAATATGGCATGCCACTCCCTTCTGGCATGTAAGGTTTCTGTTGAGAAGTTTGATGATAGCCTGATGGGTTTTCCTTTTTGTGTGATCTTTTTTCTATCTCTAGCTGCTTTTAATACTCTGTCCTTGTCCTTGATCTTTGCCATTTTTATTATTATGTCTTGGTGTTGTCTTCCTAGGGTCCCTTGTTTTGGGAGACCTGTGCACCTCCACGGCCTGAGAGACTATCTCCTTCCCCAGATTTGGGAAGTTTTCATCAATTACCTCCTGAAAGACACATTCTCTCCCTTTTTCTCTTTCTTTTGCTTCTGGTACTCCTATAATGTGATATTGTTCCATTTGGATCGGTCGCACAGTTCTCTTAATATTCTTTCATTCCAGAGTTCCTTTTTTCTCTGTGTACCTCAGCTTCTTTGTATTCATTCCTGTTCTCTGATTTCTATTTGATTTACCATTTCCTCTACCTCATCTAATCTGCTTTTAAATCCCTCCATCGTATATTTTATTTCAGATACTGTATTTTTCAAAGTTTCTATCTCTTGAATTCCTTCTTGAGGTCTTGAATATTTTCTGTAGCTCCATGAGCATGTTTATAATTTTTGTTTTGGAATCTTTTTCAGTAATATTGGTGAGTTCATTTTCAGTTGGCCCTCTTTCTGGTGTTTGTGGGATTTTCATTTGTACTACGTTCTTTTGATGGTTCATATTTGTAAAAATAACTTGGTGTATGTGGCGCCCTCTAGTGCCCAGAAGCTCTACTCTCTGGAGCTGCTCAGTCCTCGGTGTGATGGTGGGCGTCACAGAGAAGCAGTGCTGGTGCCTGCGGGTAGGAAGGAGCTCTTTCTTGCTTCCCGTTTGCAGTGCCTACCTCCACTCCAGGGCCAGTGGGCTGAGCACACCGGGAGGAGCCTCTATGGTATGCCCTTGTAGCTGCCGTAGGCAGGGCTTTCCTCTGGCTGGCCTGGTGCCGTGGTAGGGGCAGCAGGTTTGGGAGCCGTTGCCGGCGGGAGGAAGGAGTGGCAGACTGCGTATAGTGGTGGGAGGTTCGGAGCTGTGTTGCCAGCCAGGGGCATAGAGTACCTGAAGCTTCTCAAAGTTCCCAGCCTGCTGTGGGCTGAGTGCACCGGGAGAATTTTGTCTACTTTTCCTTTCTCCTGAGCAGCAAACTCTGTGCAATCCTTGCCCCTTTAGCAGCCCTCTTGCTGTTGGGAAGTCTCTCAGAGTGCTCATCTTTCTTTTGTCCCAGAGTGGTGGGTTGTGGGTACCTATTCTCCACAAGCAGCTGGAATCTCAGTCTCTCCCAGTATGCCACCTGTCTTAGTTTCCAATCCTACTAATCTCCAGAGCACCATGTAATGTAGGTTCATGCTCCCAGAGCAGACCTCCAGGGCTGGATGTTCAGCAGTCCGAGGCTTCCACCCCCTCCCCGCTTTGTTTCTCTTCCTCCCACTGATGAGCTGGGGTGGGAGAAGGGCTTGCATCCTGCCAGAGCATGACTTTGGTACTTTAGCCTTTTCCATGAGGTCTGCTCTTTTACCCAGATATAGGCAGCCTGTCACAGCCTTCTTTCCTGTTGCTCTTTCTGGATTAATTGTATTTGCTATGTTTTAATATTATATGTGGTTTTGGGAGGTGGTTTCTGTCTCACCTCTCACACCACCATATTTAAGCCAATGTGTGCTATATTTTCTTAAAACCAAGTGAAGAGGATGGTTAGGTAAAATGCATTATGGGTGGAAGTAGCACTGTACAGTTACAGGATGTGCTCTCATGTAATATTATTCTGTTTAAACTTTCCTTATTATTTTAAATTGTGAAACATGCAAAAGAATAGTGACAATAATATAATAAACACATTTTCTCTATCCAGGTTTAAGATATATCAACAATTTACCATTTATTTTATGTATCAGCTCTTTATTTTCTGTGAGAATAAAAACATTAGAGATATGATGAAGGTCCTCCCTCATTTTCATCCTTTCCCTGACCAACAATCCTAAAGTGCATGTGTGCTAATTATTCTTCCTATCCACCTGTCTATATTTTTCCAGTAATAATATAAACTGCTATTTTAAGTGCTTTACGGTTTTCACAAATGATATCTACTCTACACTTTTCTCATTAAATACATATTTCCAAGATTATCTCATGTTAATATAAATATATTTTTGTATTTTAAAATAGTCCATTTTAATGGTTGTATAGTATTTCATGAAGTGAATATAATTATCTAGTCACCTGCTGTTGGAATTCAGGTTGTTTCCAAGTTTTTGATACTATGAATTGTACTGTGCTTTTACTTGTGTTTTGGTATATTTGTATTTCTCAGGGGTAAATTTCTAGAAGTGGAATTGTGGGTCATAGACTATCCTCATCTTCACCTCTTTCTGATACACCACTTTGCAGAGCAATGTGCTTCTGATTTCTTATATCCTCCCCAGTACTTGGTGGTACCATCAGTTTCATTTTTGGCAACCTGATGGGTTTAAGATGTTAGGTCACTGTTTTTATTTGCCTTTCCATTTTAAGTAGCTATTAAAATAATGTTTAAAATCTGTTGCATAACTATTTAAAACATCATACATATATCTAAGTTAATTCTAACAGCAGGTGGAACAATTTCTGCCTAACAAAACTTAAAAGCCATGCCCAAAAGGATCACATCTTTCCAAGTAATTTGGCTCATTCTGAGAACAAAGATCAAGAATAGTTTTAGAGCACTTTTGTAGAAATAGAAAATAAATGCAAAATATTGTGTTTAATTTCAAGGGGTATCAAGTAGTCAAACAATCTTGAAAAAGGACAGTTAGAGGCCTCACACTTCCTGGTTTCAGAATTTACTACAAAGCAGCAATAATCAAGTTGTGGTATTGGCATACAGACCAAGAGAACAGAATAGAGAGCACAGAAATAAACCCTTGTGTATATGGCCAAATGATTTTTGACAGGGGTCTCAAGACTATACAATGAAGAAAAGACAGTCTCTTCAACAAGTGATATTGGGAAAACTGAATATCCATGTGCAAAAGAATGAAGTTGGATCCTCACCTTATACCATATATGACAACTTAAAATGGATCAAAGAGCTTAAGGTAAGATTACTAGAAAAAAGCATAGGGGAAAACCTTCAAGACATTGCATTTGGCAATAATTTCTTGGATATGACACTAAAAGCACAAGAAAAGCAAAACTAGACAGATGGAACTGTATTGATGAAAGACTTCTGTGGATCAAAGGAAACAATCAACAGAGTGAAAAGGCAACCCGAAAAATGGGATAAAATATTTGCAAATAATATAGCTGATACAAGTTAATGTCCTGAATATGTAATAAGGAATGTCTACAACTCAACAACAAAAAAACCCCCAAATAACCCAAATTAAAAATGAGCAACAGTTCTTCAAAGAAGATATACAAATGGCCAATAAGAATATGTAAAGATGCACAACATTACTAGTCATAAGAAAGATGCACACTGCACACTGATTGGGATAGCAAGTATCAAAGGAACACAAAATAATAAATCTTGCAGCAGATGTGGTAAAATTGGAACCCTTTTGAGCTGCTAGTGGGAATGTAAAATGGTACAACTATTAATGGAAAACAGTATGGCTCCTCAAAAAAAAAAAAGAATTACCATATGATCAGCAATCCCCCTTCTGGGTATATCTAGAAAAGAATTCAAAGCAGTATCTCAAAGAGATATTTGCACACTCATGTTTATTGAAGCATTATTTACAGTAGTCAAAAGGTTGAATCAACCCAAGTGTGGGTAAGCAGGTGAATGGACAAAGAAAATGTGGTATATAGATACAATGAAATATGCACCTTAAAATAAAGAAGGAAATCCTACTCCATGTTACAACATAATTTCAGGGACATTATGCATAGTGCAATAAGCCAGTCACAAAAGGACAAATACTGTATTATTCCACTTATATGAAGTATATAAAGTAGTCAAAATTGATTACCGTTTAACTTCATACACAAAAGTAAACTCAAAATGGATTAAAGACCTAAATGTAAGACATGAAACCATAAAGCTCTTAGAAGAAAACACAGGCAAAAATCTCTTGAAGATAAGCGTGAGAAATTTTCTACTGGACACATCTCCTCAGGCAAGGGAAACAAAATAAAAAATGAACAAATGAGACAACTAAAAAGTTTCTGTACAGCAAAGGACACCATAAGCAGAACAAAAAGGCAACCTAAGGTATGAGAGAATATATTCATAAATGATTCATCTGATAAGAGGTTAACATCCAAAATATATAAAGAACTCATATACCTCAACAGCCAAAAAACAAATAACCCAATTTAAAAATGGGCAGAAGACCTGAACAGACACTTCTCTAAAGAAGTATGGGTGGCCAACAGGCACATGAAAAGATGCTCCACACTGCTAATCATGAGGGAAATGCAAATCAAAACCATGATGAGATATCACCTTATACCAATTAGAATGGCCTCCATCCAAATGACAAGAAATAACAAGTGTTGGTGAGGATGTGGAGAAAGGGAACCCTCCTACACTGTTGGTGGGAATGTCAGTTGGTGCAGCCACTGTGGAAAGCAGTATGGAGGTTCCTCAAAAAATTAAAAATAGAAACACCATAGGAACCAGTAATTCTACTTCTAGAAATTTATCCAAAGAAAACAAAATCCCTGATTCGAAAAGATATATGTACCCCTATGTTTATTGCTGCATTATTTACAGTAGTCAAGATATGGAAGCAATCAAAGTGTCCATCAACAGATAAGTGGATAAAGAAGAGGTGGTACATATATACAATGGAATATTATTCAGCCAGAAAAAAGGAAATCTTGCCATTTGCAACAACATGGGTAGGCCTGGAGAATATTATGCTAAGTGAAATAATCAAGACAGAGAAAGACAAATACCATATGATTTCACTTATTTGTGGAATATAAAAACAAAGTGAACAAAATAGCCGTAGGTTCATAGACACTGAAAAGTGACTGGTGCTTACCATGAGGGAGAGGGTGGAGTGTGGGGTAGTGAAGGGGATAAAGGGGCAGAAAAATTCTCAATCATAATATAAGTTGGTCATGGAGATGGTGGTACAGCCTGGAGAATATAACCAATGATTCTATAACATCTTCCTATGTTGACAGATAGTAACTACACTAGTGGGGGTGAGGATTTAATAATATGGGTAACTATTGAACCAGTATGTTATATACTTGAAACCAATATAAGATTGTATATCAACAATACTTAAAAAAAAAGTCATCAAAATCATAGAAGCAGAAAGTAGAAAGATGGTTCCCAAGTGCTCAGGAGAAGGGGAGCGTTAGTGTTTAATGGATATAGAGTTATAGTTTTATAGGATGAAAAAATTTTAGAGGTCTGTTGCACAATGTGTACTTAATACTACTGAAGTATAAACTTAAAAGTTATTAAGATGGTAAGTTTAATGCTGTGTTTTTTTAGCATAGTAAAAAAAAAGAATAATTGCAGGAATGCCAAAAATATCAATTACCCAACAAAAGAAACTTTGCATTGTCTGTCATCCACACTATGTACCAGGCATGCAAAGAAGCATGGAAATATGATCCTTAATATCAAGGGAAAAACCTATTAATCAAAAATGACCTAGAATTGACACAGATATCATAATTAACAGATAATGGCATTGAAATGATTATTACAACTGTATAAGAGTTAGGTGGAGAATAGAAAATAATTTTAAAGGACCCAAATTGAACTTGTAGAGATAGAAACTATAACACCTGAGATTACCAAAACACTTGATGGGTTTAAGGGCATATTATAGATATTGTAGAAATAAAGAATAGTGACCTGGACGATGCAGCAATAGAAACTATCCAAAATGAAACAGAGAGAAAAGAATTACAAAAATTAAAAAAATACCATCAGTGATCTGTGGGACAGCTTCAAGGGCCCTAACATGCATGTATTTAGAGTTCCTAAAGGAAGAGAGGGAAAAGAAATATATATTTGAAGAAATCAAATTATTTGCTAAAAATTTTTTTCCAAATTTGATGAAAAGTATAAACCGACAGATCAAAGATGCTCAATTCACCAAGCAAAAGGCACACGAGGAAAACGCCACTGAAGCACATTGCGATGAAAGTGTTTGAAACCAATGAGAAGGACAAAATCTTAAAAGAAGCCAAAGAACAAAACATATTACATACAGGTGAAGAAAGAAAGGTGGTATAAATTTCTTGAAAACAATGCACATAATACAGTGGAGGAACATCATTAAAGTACTAAAAAAAACCCGTCAACCTAGAATTCTACACACAACAAAAATAACTTTCAAAAACAAAGATGAAATAAAGACTTCTCAGACACGTAAAAAGTGAAAAAATTCATTCCAGGCAGACCCACACTCCAAGAAATGTTACAGGAAGCCCGTCAGGCAGAAAGAAAATGGTACCATATGGAAATACAAATCTATAGAAAGGAATGAAGAGCATCAGAAACGGTACTCTATAGGTAAACATGTGAGATTTTTTTCTTATTTAAATTTCTTAAAAAAGATAATTAAATAAGAATAATAAGATATACTGTAGGGTTTATAACATATGTCAAATGCATAACAAAAATACCATAAAGGACAGGGGGGGAGAAATGGAAGTATGTCATTATAAATCCCATACTGTATGTGAAATGGTATGATATCACTTGAAGATAAGCTGTGATAAGTTAAAGACGTATAGTATAAATCCTAAACCAACCACTAAAATAACAGTTAAGCCAAGAAAGGAGGTAAAATGGAATTATAAATAATATGTGAGTAAGAAGCAGGAAAAGAGGAAGAAAGCAAACAAAGCACATATGGGACAGATGGCAAAATAGAGACACTTAGACCTAACCATATCAGTAATCACATTAAGTTTTACTGGCCTAAACACCCCAAATAAAAACATAGATGGTCAGATTGGGTAAAAACCCAACACAGCTGTATGTGTCTTGCCTTGAAGAAACACACTTTCAACATAAAAACATAGATATATGAAAAGTATGGGAGTGAAAAAGATACACAATGGTAATACTAATCAAAAGAAAGCTGGACTCTGGCTATATGAACATCAGGCAACGTAGATTTTAGAGTAAAGACTATTTCTAGAGATAGTCATTTCATAATGATAAAGGGGTCAATTCATATTTATGTACTTAATAGAAGATCTTCAAAATAAATGAAACAAAACTTGATACAACTGCAGTGAGATAGAAACCCACAGTTATAGTTGAGGGTTTCAGTTGAATAGAAGCGGTAGACAGAAATTCACTAAGGATATAAAAGACTTAGCACTATTATCCAGCTTGACCTTAATGATATTTATAGGACACTCCACCCGACAGCAGCAGAATATATTTTCTTTTAAAGAACACACACAATGTTTACCAAACTAGATCATATGCTATAGCATAAAACAAGTCTCAATAAAGTTAAAAAGATTCAAGTCAGATAAAGCATGTTCTCATTATAATGGTTAATAAATCAAATTAACAAAATCCAAAATATTTGGATAATAACACACTTCTCAGTAACCCAGGGAATGAAAGAAGAAATTACAAAGGAATTAAGTATTTTGAACGGAATCAATATAAAAACAGCATATCAAAATGTGTGGGATCACCCTAAAGCAAAACTTACAGGAAACCTATTGCACTAAACAGCCATATTTGAAACAGAGAGAGGACCCAAATCAGTGACTTTACTCTCCTCCTTAAACTAGAAAAAGAAGAGCAAAATAAACCCAAAAGCAGAATAAGTAATAATGATCAGAGCAGAAATCAGTGAGTCAGAAAACAAGAAAAAAAACAACAGAAAAAAAAATCAATGAAATGAAAGCTAGTTTTTGAGATGATCAGTGCAATTGATAAACATCTAGCCAGACTGATTAGAAAAAAAAAGACACCTATAGAATGAGAGAGGTGACATCACTACAGACTCTATAATATTAAAAGGAAAATAAGGAAATATGATGAACAACTTCATTCTGATACATTTGATGACTTAGATGAAGCAAATTCCAAAGCTTACTGATGAGGAAATGCATAGCATGAATAGCCAAAAATCTATGAAAGATATTAAATTTGTAATTAAAAACCTTCCCACACAGAAAATTCCAGGCCTAGATGGCTTCTGATGGACACTTAAGGAACTAATAATACCATCTCTATACAAACTCCTCCAGACAAATAGGAGGGAATACTTCCCAACTCACTGATGAGGCCCACTACTCTGATGCCAAAACCAGACAAAGAAATTACAAGAAAACTACAGAATAAGTATTTACGAAAGAAAAAGCATACGTCCATATAAAAATTCATATACATATTGGCTAGAGACTTGCAAGATGGCAGCATGAGAGGTGAGATGGAGAGCTCCTCCCCAAACCACAAACTGTACAAAAATATAGTTAATTAATACAACTAACCTTAAAACAGCAACAAGAAAGAAGGCTGAACCAGACTGCAAACAGACTCAGGAACAGAGCAGACCTCACGAAACAGGGTAATGTACGAAAGCCTTAATCCGGCGGGACCCAAGCCCTTCCCCCACCACAGCTCACCAGTGGGAGGAAGAGAAAAGGAGCAGGGGAGGAGGTGGAAGACTGGGACTGCTGAACACCTAGCCCTGGAGATCTGCTTGTGAGCAGAATCCTATAGTGTGTGGTGCTCTAGACATTGGGGAACTTGGACAGGCGGAGTGCTTGAGAAATTGACATTCCGGCCATTTGTGGAGTAGGGGATCCACACCCAGCCGCTATGTGTCAGAGAAAAGGCAGGTAGTCTGAGAGGCTTCCTGGAAGCCAAAGGGCTGCTGAAGGGGCGGGGTTTGCACGGAGCTTGCTGTGTGAGACAAGGGAGAGCTGGACAAGGTTGCCTGGATGCGCTCTGCCCAGCTGGTTGGGAACGTGGGGGAGCTTCAGGTGCTCCATCCCCCTGGCTGCCTACTCAGCTCTGAGGCCCCCCACTGTGACACACAGCCTGCCAAACCTTCCTACTGGCCTGCAGGCACCTGATCACAAACTGGCAGTCACTGTGCAGGTGTCAGACCAGCCAGAGGGAGGCCCCGCCTACAATAGCTAGAGACGCAAAGCAGAGAGGTTTACACGTGTGTGCTTGGCCCACTGGCTCTGACACTGGAGACAGGCACCGCAGATGGGAAGCAGGAAACAGATCTTTCTTCCCCCCAGGCACCAGCTCCGCTCCCCTACGACCCCCAACCTCATTCTAGGGGCTGAGCAGCTCCAGAGATTGGAGTTCCTGTGCACTATTGGGCACCACACAGAAATATGAAACGACAAAAAAACATGGTTGAGACCAAAATCTCACAAACCCCAGAAAGAGGGCCAAATGAAACCAAATTCACAAATCTTCCTGAAAGAGAGTTCAAAATAAAAATTATAAACATGCTTCTGGAGATACAGAAAAATATTCAAGCACTCAGGATTCAATTTAAGTCAGAGACTCAATCATTAAGAAATTCCATATCTGAAATGAAATATAAAATGGAGGGATTTAAAAGCAGATTAGATGTAGTAGAAAAGATGGTAAATGAAATAGAAATTAGAGGAGAGAAATACAGAGAAGCTGAGGCACAGAGAGAAAAAAGAATCTCTAAGAATGAAAGAATATTGAGAGAACTGTGTGACCAATCCAAACGCAACAATATTCGCATTATAGGGGTACCAGAAGAAGAAGAGACAGAAAAGGGGATAGAAAGTGTCATTGAGGAGGTAATTGCTGAAAACGTCCCCAATCTGGGGAAGGAGATAGTCTCTCAAGCCATGGAGGTGCACATATCTCCCAAAACAAGGGACCAAAGGAAGACAACATCAAGACATATAATAATTAAAATTGCAAAGATCAAGGATAAAGACAGAATTTTAAAAGCAGCTAGAGAGAGAAAAAAGATCACATACAAAGGAAAACCTATCAGGCTATCATCAGACTTCTCAACAGAAACCTTACAGGCCAGAAGGGAGTGGCATGATATATTTAATTCAATGAAGCAGAAGGGCCTTGAACCAAGAATACTGTACCCGGAAAGGTTATCATTTAAATTTGAAGTAGGGATTAAACAATTTTAAGATAAGCAAAAGCTGAGAGAATTTACCTCCCACAAACCACCTCTACAGTGCATTTTGGAGGGACTCCTATAAATGGAAGTATTCCTAAGGCTAAAAAGATGTGACCCAAGGGAAGACAAAGAGTACAGAATATGATTCGTAACATACAAAGAATGGAGGAGGAAGAAAAAGGAGGAAAAAAAAGAACCTTTAGGTTGTGTTTGTAATAGTATATGAAGTAAATTAAATTAGCCAGTTAGATAGTAAGGGAATTGCCGTTTACCTTTGGTAACCACGAATCTAAAGCCAGCAATGGCAATAAGTACGTACCTGTCGATAATCACCCTAAATGTAAACGGTCTGAATGCACCAATCAAAACACATACAGTTACTGAATGGATAAAAAAAAATAAGACCCAACTATATTCTGCCTACAAGAGACTCACTTTAAGCCCAAAGACATACACAGACTGAAAGTGAAGGGATGGAAAAAGATATTTCATGCAACTAATAGTGAGAGAAAAGCAGGAGTTGTAGTACCTGTATCAGACAAAATAGACTTCAAAACAAGGAAAGTAACAAGAGACAAAGAAGGACATTACATAATGATAAAAGGGTCAGTCCAACAAGTGGATATAACTATTATAAATATTAATGCACCCAACACAGGATCACATACATATGTGAAACAAATACTAACACAATTAAAGGGGGAAATAGAATGCAATGCATTCATTTTAGGAGACTTCAACACACACTCACTCCAAAGGACAGATCAACCAGAAAGAAAATAAGTAAAGAGACAGAGGCACTGAACAACATATTAGAACAGATGGACCTAACGGACATCTACAGAACACTCCATCCAAAAGCAACAGGATACATATTCTTCTCTAGTGAACATAGAACATTTTCAAAAATTGATCATATATTAGGCCACAAAAAGAACCTAAGTAAATACAAAAACATTGAAATTGTACCAAGGAGCTTCTCAGATCAGAAAGGTATGAAACTAGAAATAAACTACACAAAGAAAATGAAAAAGGCAACAAACACATGGAGACTTACTAACATGCTCCTAAATAATCAATGGATCAATGACCAAAATAAAAGAGAGATCAAGCCATATATGGAGACAAATGACAGCAATAATTCAACACCACAAAATTAGTGAGATGCAGCGAAGGCCGTGCTAAGAGGGAAATATATTGCAATACGGGCCTACCTCAGGAAAGAAGAACAATCCCAAATGAACAGTCTAAACTCACAGTTAATGAAACTAGAAAAGGAAGAACAAATGAGGCCCAAAGTCAGTAGAAGGAGGGACATAATAGAGATAAAAGCAGAAATAAATAAAATTGAGAAGAATAAAGCAAGAGAAAGAATCAGTGAAAGCAGGAGCTGGTTCTTTGAGTAAATAAACAAAATAGATCAACCACTAGCCAGACTTATCAAGAAAAAGTGTCTACACACATAAACAGAATCAGAAATGAGAAAGGAAAAAATCACTATAGACACCACAGAAATACAAAGAATTATGAGAGAATACTATGAAAAATTATATGCTAACAAACTGGATAACCTAGAAGAAACGGACAACTTTCTAGAAAAGTACAACCTTCCAAGGCTGAACCAGGAAGAAACAGAAAATCTGAAAGACCAATTACCAGGAAAGAAATTGAATTGGTTATCAAAAAACTACCTAAGAACAAAACTCCTGAACCAGATGGTTTCACTGCTGAATTTTATCAAACATTTAGTGAAGACCTAATACCCATCCTCCTTAAAGTTTTCCAAAAAGTAGAAGAGGGGAGAATACTCCCAAACTCATTCTACAAGGCCAACATCACTCTAATACCAAAACCAGGAAAAGACACCACAAAAAAAGAAAATTACAGACTAATGTCCCTGATGAAGAGATACAAAAATACTCAACAAAATATTATGAAACCAAATTCAAAAATACATCAAAAAGATAATCCATCATGATCAAGTGGGATATATCCTAGTGATGCGAGGATGGTACAACATTTGAAAATCCATCAACATTATACATTACATCAACCAAAAGAAGGTCAAAAACCATATGATCATCTCCATCGATGCTAAAAAAGCATTTGACAAAATTCAACATCCGTTCATGATAAAAACTCTCAACAAAATGGGTATAGAGGGCAAGTACCTCAACTTAATAAAGGCCATATGACAAACCCACAGCCAGCATTATAGTTAACAGCGAGAAGCTGAAAGCTTTTCCTTTATGATCGGGAACAAGACAAGGATGCCCACTGTCCCCACTTTTATTCAACATAGTTCTGGAGGTCCTAGTCACGGCAATCAGACAACAGAAAAAAATAAAAGGCATCCAGATTGGCAAGGAAGAACTCAAACTGTCCCTCTTTGCAGATGACATGATATTGTACATAAGAAACCCTAAAGACTCCACTCCAAAACTACCAGATCTAATATCTGAAATCAGCAACCTTGCAGGATACAAAATTAATACACAGAAATCTGTTGCATTCCTATACACTAACGATGAACTAGCAGCAAGAGAAATCAGGAAAACAATTCCATTTATAATTGCATCCAAAAGTATAAAATACCTAGGAATAAACCTAATCAAGGACGTGAAAGGCCTATACCCTGAAAACTACAAGACACTCTTTAGAGAAATTGAAGAGGACACTAATAAATGGAAATTCATCCCATGCTCTTGGCTAGGAAGAACTAATATTATCAAAATGGCCATCCTGCCTAAAGCAATCTACAGATTCAATGCAATCCCTATCAAAATACCTACAGCATTCTTCAATGAACTAGAGCAAATAGTTCTAAAATTCATATGGAACCACAAAAGACCCCGAATAGCCAAAGCGATCCTGTGAAGGAAGAATAAAGCAGGGGAATTATGCTCCGTCACTTCAAGCTGTACTACAAAGCTTCACTAATCAAGACAATTTGGTACTGGCACAAGAACAGACCCATAGACCTGTGGAACAGAATAGAGAGCCCAGATATAAACCCAAGCATATATGGTCAATTAATATATGATAAAGGAATCATGGATATACAGTGGGGAAATGACAGCCTCTTCAACAGCTGGTATTAGCAAAACTGGACAGCTACATGTAAGAGAATGAAACTGATTACTGTCTAACCCCATACAGAAAATAAAATCAAAATGGATCACAGACCTGAATATACATCATGAAACCATAAAACTCTTAGAAAAAATATAGGCAAAAACCTCTTGGACATAAACATGAGCAACATCTGCATGAACATATCTCCCCGGGCAAGGGAAACAAAAGCAAAAATGAACAAGTGGGACTATATCAAAGTAACAAGCTTCTGTACAGCAAAGGATACCATCAGTAGAACAAAAAGACATCCTACAGTATGGGAGAATATATTCATAATTGACATATCCGATACGGGGTTCACATCCAAATTATATAAAGAGCTCATGCACCTCAACAAACAAAAAGCAAATAAGTCAATTAAAAAATGGGCAGAGGAAAGACCTATACTCAGAAAACTGCAGGACACTCATGAGAGAAATTAAAGATACCAATAAATGGAAACACATCCCGTGGTCATGGATAGGAAGAATTAATATTGTCAAAATGGCCATCCTGCCTAAAGCAATCTACAGATTCAATGCAATCCCTATCAAAATACCAACAGCATTTTTCAATGAACTAGAGAAAATCATTCTAAAATTCATATGGAACCACAAAAGAGCCCAAATAGCCAAAGCAATCCTGAGAAGGAAGAATAAAGCTGGGGGGATTATGCTCCCCAACTTCAAGCTTTACTACAAATCCACGGTACTCAAGACAATTTGGTACTGGCACAAGAACAGACCCATAGACCAATGGAACAGACTAGAGAGCCTTCATATAAACCCAGAAATATATGGTCAATTAATATATGATAAAGGAGCCATAGACATACAATGGGGAAATGACAGCCTCTTCAACAGCTCGTGTTGGCAAAACTGGACAGCTACATGCAAGCGAATGAAACTGGATTATTGTATAACCCCACACACAAAAGTAAACTCAAAATGGATCAAGGACCTGAATGTAAGTCATGAAACCATAAAACTCTTAGAAGACAACATAGGCAAAAATCTCCTGAATATAAACATGAGCAACTTTTTCCTGAACACATCTCCTAGAGCAAGGGAAACAAAAGCAAAAATAAATTCATGTGACTACATCAAAGTAAAAAGTTTCTGTGTGGCAACAGACACCATCAACAGAACAAAAGGGCATCCTACAGTATGGGAGAATATATTCGTAAATGACATATCCAATAAGGGGTTAACATCCAAAATATATAAAGAACTTACACGCCTCTACACCCAAAAAGCAAATAACCTGATTAAAAAATGGGCAGAGGATATGGAGACAGTTCTCCAAAGAAGAAATTCAGATGGCCAGCAGACACATGAAAAGATGCTCCACATCACTAATCATCAGAGAAATGCAAATTAAACCACAATGAGATATCACCTCACACCAGTAAAGATGGCCAGCATCCAAAAGATCAAGAACGACAAATGCTGGTCAGGATGCGGAGAAAGGGGAACCCTCCTACACTGCTGGTGGAATGTAAGGTAGTTCAACCATTGTGGAAAGCAATATCAAGGCTCCTCAAAAAACTAAAAACAGAAATACTATTTGATCCGGGAATCCCACTCCTTGGAGTTAACCTAAAGAATACAACTTCTCAGATTCAAAAAGACCTATGCACCCCTATGTTGACTGCAGCACTTTTTACAATAGCCAAGATATGGAAGAAACCTACGTGTCCATCAGTAGATGAATGGATAAAGAAGAGGTGGTACATATACAGAATGGAATAGTATTCAGCCATAAGAATAAAACAAATCCTGCCATTTGCAACAACATGGATGGAGGTAGAGGGTATTATGCTTAGTGAAGGAGGAGAAAGGAGGAGATTTCCCTCATTTGTGGAGTATAACAACAACGCAAAAGTGAAGGAACAAAATAGCAGACTCAGAGACTCCAAGAAGCAATTAGTGGTTACCAAAGGGGAGGGGTGTGTGAGGGTGGGTGGGGAGTGAGGAAGAAGGGGATTGTGGGGTATTATGTTTAGTACACATGGTGTGGGGAATCATGGGGAATACAGTGTAGGACAGAGAAGGCAAACAGTGAATCTGTTGCATCTTACTACACTGATGGTCAGTGACTGCATTGGGGTATGGGTGGGGACTTGATAATTTGGGTAAAAGTAGTAACCACATTGTTTTTTCATGTGAAACCTTCATAAGAGTGTATATCAATAATTTCTTAATATAAAATTAAAAAAAATAGGCAGAGAAGCTGAATAGACACTTCTCCAATGAAGAAATTCAGATGGCCAAGAGGCACATGAAAAGATGCTCCACATCACTAGTCATCAGAGAAATGCAAATTAAAACCACAATGAGATACCACCTCACACCAGTGAGGATGACCGCCATCCAAAAGACAAACAACAACAAATGTTGGTGAAGATGTGGAGAAAGG
This sequence comes from Smutsia gigantea, assembly GCA_032199065.1. Classification (NCBI taxonomy): domain Eukaryota; kingdom Metazoa; phylum Chordata; class Mammalia; order Pholidota; family Manidae; genus Smutsia; species Smutsia gigantea. The sequence goes on along the minus strand of JAVSCE010004701.1, from coordinate 27,223 downwards.
GGAACTCTCCTATACTGCTGGTGGGAATGTAAATTAGTACAACCATTGTGGAAAGCAGTATGGAAGTTCCTCAAAAAACTCAAAATAGAAATACCCTTTGACCTGGGAATTCCACTTCTAGGAATTTACCCTCAGAATGCAGGAGCCCAGTTTGAAAAAGACATATGCACCCCTATGTTTATCGCAGCACTATTTACAATAGCCAAGAAATGGAAGCAACGTAATTGTCCATCAGTAGATGAATTGATAAAGAAGAGGCGGTATACACACACAATGGAATATTATTCAACCATAAGAAGAAAATAAATCCTACCATTTGCAACAACATGGATGGAGCTAGAGGGTATTATGCTCAGTGAGATAAGCCAGGCAGAGAAAGACAAGTATCAAATGATTTCACTCATTTGTGGAGTATAAGAACAAAGAAAAAACTGAAAGAACAAAACAGCAGCAGACTCACAGAACCCAAGAATGGAATAACAGTTACGAAAGGGAAAGGGACTGGGGAAGAGGTGTGGGAGGGGAGGGATAAGGGGGAAAAAGGGCTATTACAATTAGCACACATAATGTAGTGTGTGTAGGGGTGGGTTGTGGGGATACGGGGAAGGCAGTATAACAGAGAAGACAAGTAGTGATTCTATAGCATCTTACTACACTGATGGACAGTGACTACAATGGGGTATGTGGTGGGGACTTGATAATAGGGGGAGTCTAGTAACCCTAATGTTGCTCCTTTAATTGTATATTAATAGCAAAATAAAGAGATTAATTAAAAAATTATATACATATGATCTTAACAAGTTTTTTGTAATAACCAAATTCTGTAAACATAAATGACTGATTTATCCATACAAAGGAATACTACTCAGGAATATAAAGGAATGAAGTAATAAAACACACAGCAACCTAGATAAATCTACACGTATTTATGGTTTGATTAAAGTAAGCCAGTATAAAAGAGTATGTATGCATGATTCTATTTATAGAAAACTCTAGAAAATGCAAACTCATCTGTAGTGACATTAAACACATCATTGATTGCTTAGGAACAGGGAGGGATGGGAGTGAGGCATTACAAAGGACCACGAGGAAGGTTATGGGCATATTATATTCATTATCTTGATTTCAGTGATGGTTTCAAGTGTGTATAGTGTGTAAAAACTTAAAGTTTTGTACTTTATGTGCAGTTTCGTGTGTGTCAGTTAAACCTTTAAAAAGCTGTTAAAAACAAATGTCTAGTTTAGAAAAGATATTCATTCTAAGGAAAGACTTACAATGTGATATTTAAAAGTGGATAGTTTTATGTATAAATTATGCTTAAAAAACTCCTGAAAAGCCTATGAAGGTGTAGTCCAAAACGATAACTTTTGTGTGTGTGTTCAGTATAGAATTAAATACAGAAAAAGAACAAAGCAGAAATTAAAGGATATCCCAAATCCAATCACTGTGCAATATTACTTTTTATCTGTAAGTAAACATCATACCAGACGTCTATACATATATAAAATATGGAGCTGCTTTAAATGCCCAAACTCTATCTTTCTCCATTTTTTTCCCTTCTCCTCACCCTCCTGCTGTCATCACTCCCAAAGAAGCTGGACAGTTCATCAGAAGATGTGATTAGGGACCAGGAGATTTTGCTGTCTCTCAACCTTCCTTCCTGTCTTCTCACTTCATCTGATATTTTGAAATTCACTTAAAAGAGAATTAAGTTTTTTTCCTATAATTAAGAAGTCGTTTTAAGTATATAATCGCCTGGAAGAGGCAATAAAGTAATGCCTGACCTTTCCCGTATGCTTTCCCATTTGTTCCTGACGACCCTATGAGGTAGCTTTTATTACTTCCGGAGAGGTCAGATGCCCAAGCCTGCACAGCTGGTCAGATGTAAAGCCAGCATTGCATCCTGGATTTGTCAGGTTTCAGAGCTCAATGGAAGGCAGGAAGCCGCAGGGTGCTGAGAAGGAAGGCTGGGACTACTGCCCTGCTTTAGGGCAGAAATGCTGGCTTGAAGGATTGCTTTCTTGAACAATCCACGGCCTGCTTAAGGTCTAGAGCACTGTTTTTGAAATGTAGGGAGAACAGTTATATTTGAGGGCTGGCAGAAACATGCCTGCTTTAAAAAGACTGGTTGTGGTGGTGATGTGTTAAACTCTAGCAATACCATATGTGTTTTTGAGGCTCATTTTGGAATGTAATGGTATACTTCAACCTCGTATTTGATTTTTTTTAACTTGTGTAGCAAAGATGAATTCTCATACCTTAACATTTAGGTGTGTAAGAAATATCTTTAGTTTTCTACAACAGTATAGTTTCTACCATCAGTACCCACATAGTGGAAGACTTTGCTAGTCATACAGGGTAAAATTGAACTCAGTTGTCTTTCCTGGGTGGTATTTAAGTTTTCAGAAATTTCCTTGTGTCGTGGCATGGCTGTGAGGGTGAGGAGTTTAGCTCAGGGCTCTCCTTTGTCTGATGCTGACTTCTGCTGAGCCTTAACGTTCCTGTCTAGTTCCTGGGTGTGGATGTCCCTCCCAGCTGACACCTGCTGAAGTGTCAGTTCTCACTTGGTCTGTGGTCCTTGCAGTATCCCTTCGCTAAGATTCTGAATCCCCTTCAAATCCACTTGGTTTAGTAGTGGAATGGTAGGGGGTTCTAAAACAGTAAGTTATTAGTTAGCAGTTTTCACCCCATTATACCTAACATAACTTGTTGTTTCTCCCCAGTTCCCTCTTTTCCCTGGAACACTTTCTGGATCATTTGGCTATACACAAGCCTCTCCCTCTTCTGTTAATTCATTGTGTCCAGACCACACTATCTACTCTGTGGCACCTCTTGTAACATTGTTTTACATCTTAACATCATTTAAACATCTTTTAGCATTTTTTTCCTGCTGAATGTTATTGATTACATGCATAATGGTAACATTTTTATTTAACTTTCTATTTCTGTTTCCCCCAACTAGTTTGTAAGCACCTGGAATGCCTAGATGATGTATTAAATGTCCTGATGCTCTATGTACAGTGCTTAGCAATTGACTAAATGCATAGCTGGCTGAATAACTTTAAACTTTTTGAATACAGCGAATAAATCTTTCTCTTTTATCTTCTTAACATAGTGTTGAACACTGTGCAGTCATAAACTGTTTACTTAATTTAATTGAATTGAGATTATGTTACTCTTTATACATGGATTTCCAGTGCCCAAGGCAACTTAGAACAACCATATTGGTTACAGATGGCTCATTGATGATGATTAAAGTCAGCTGAGAGAATTTTAAGCTTAGGGAAGACAAAATGAGTGTTTAAATTCATGGTATGCCAGAGATAGGAAATAATACAAGGCCAGAAAAATCAAACACCTGGCTGATAGTATTTGCAATGGCAGTTGTTCAAGAAGATGTAAGTAAACAGTGGGTAGATGTAACTAATTCAACTTCTCTGAGGCTAAGGGAGGAAAACCTGCACTGAGAAGATGATTCCCCTGACCTTATATTTGTTAGGGTTTTAATGATTTTCTGCACTTGAATTCATAGAACAAATTTTCATGGAACACCAACTATGGATAAGCAGTGTGTTGGACACTCAGTATTCAGAGATCTCAGATAAGGGGTTTCTTACATCCCCAAAAGCATAGTCCTTGATGGAAGTGGGATACAGTGTGTAAAATGGCATTAACTGGAGTGTTGAATGACTTTCTTTGGCATTACTGAGGTACTGTTTAGTCTAAGGGCATTGAGGAAGACCCTACAAGTGGATGGTATTTAGCTGGATCTGGAATGATTACCTGGAGTTTGCAGGATGAGGAAAGTATGAAGGGAATTCTAGGAAATGGATATGTATAGAGGGTTGGTATTAAGAAAGAACTAACATGTACAGGATCTGCTGGTGTGCTCGGTAGGACTAGATCCTGTAACATGAGAAAAGTTGGTGTCTGACAACGTGGGTTTGGCTAGATTGTGGGGCATTCCTTTAGTTACCAGTTTGGATTTATTCTAATAGTACTTCAAGGTTTATCTTGTCACTTTTTCAAGATTATTTTTAACTGCCATGTGGGAATGGTTAAATGTGAGTCTTTTCTAGACCCTAAATAGCCAAAGCAATCCTGAGAAGGAAGAATAAAGCTGGGAGGATTACACTCCCAAGCTTCAAGCTCTACTACAAAAACACAGTAATCAAGACAATTTGGTACTGGCACAAGAACAGACCCACAGATCAATGGAACAGACTAGAGAGTCCAGATATAAACCCAAGCATACATGGTCAGTTAATATATGATAAAGGAGTCATGGATATACAATGGGGAAATGACAGCCTCTTCAACAACTGGTATTGGCAAAACTGGACAGCTACATGTAAGAGAATGAAACTGGATTATTGTCTAACCCCATACACAAAAGTAAACATGAAATGGATAAAAGACCTGAATGTAAGTCAAGTAACCATTAAACTCTTAGAAGAAAACACAGGCAAAAATCTCTTGAATATAAACATGAGCATCTCCTGAACGCATCTTCTCAGCAAGGGAAACAAAAGCAAAAATGAAGAAATGGAACTACATCAAACTAAAAAGCTTCTGTACAGAAAAGGACACCATCAGTAGAACAAAAAGGCATCCTACAGTACGGAAGAATATATTCATAAACAACATATCCAATAAGGGGTTAACATCCAAAATATATAAGGAGGTCACATGCCTCAACATCAAAAAAGCAAATAACCCAATTAAAAAATGGGCAGAGGATCTGAACTGACACTTCTCCAATGAAGAAATTCAGATGGCCAATAGGCACATGAAAAGATGTTCCACATCACTAATTATCAGGGAAATTCAAATTAAAACCAAAATGAGATAGCACCTCACACCAGTTAGGATGGCCAACATCCAAAAGACAAGGAACAACAAATGCTGGCAAGGATGCGGAGAAAGGGGAATCCTCCTACACTGCTGGTGGGAATGTAAATTAATTCAACCATCGTGGGAAGCAATATGGAGGTTCCTCAAAAAACTAAAAATAGAAATACCATTTGACCCAGTAACTTCACTCCTAGGAATTTACCCAAAGAAAACAAGATTCCAGATTCAAAAAGACATATGCACCCCTATGTTTATTGCAGCACTATTTACAGTAGCTAAGATATGGAAGCAATTTAAGTGTCTATCAGTAGATAAATGGATAAAGAAGATGTGGTACATATCAGCTGTGAGAAGAAAACAGATCCTATCTGCAACAACATGGATGGAGCTAGAGGGTATTATGCTCAGTGAAATAGGCCAGGTGGAGAAAGACAAGTACCAAATGATTTCCCTCATTTGTGGAGTACAACAACACAGCAAACCTGAAGGAATGAAACAGCAGCAGACTCAGAGACTCCAAGAAGGGACTAGTGGTTACCAAAGAGAAGTGGGTGATGAGGGAGGGAGAAGGGTATTAAGGGGGATTGTAATTAGGATACATAATGTAGGGGGGCACGGGAAAGGCAGTATAGCACAGAGAAGACAAGTAGTGACTCCATAGCATCTTACTACACCAATGGACAATGACTGCAATGGGGTGTGGTGGGGGACTTGATAATATGGGTGAATGTAGTAACCACATTGTTTTTCATGTTAAACCTTCATAAAGAGTGTGTATCGGTGATACCTTAAAAAAAGAAATGTGAGTCTTTTCTTTCTTCCTTTCTTCATCTCTTTGTTATAGAAGTAATGTATGGTCATTGTGGAAAATATGCAACTATATAGAAGAAAATTATCCATAATCTCATCACCCTTATTCCCTGAATAGCTTCTGTTATCATTTTTATATATAGTATTTCTTGTTCTTCTTAAAATATATACTTCAAAAAAGTTATGCCTTGATTTTACTTATGAATGAATTCCTTTTTTACCTTTGAACATTTTAGACACTTACTTCAAAACTATTTCTCTTTCACGATTCCCAATTTGGAAGTCTCTTACTGACTTCTGTGGTGATGGGTTCTTATATGATTTGTAAGTTTTGTCTGTGAGCTCATCTTGAAAGCATTTTCTTCAGCTGGAGTTCAGCATACACTCTGGTTCATAGAGGTCTTCCCAGAGGCAGTGTTGCTTCTGTCTCTGTCAGATCCATGTGGATTCATTGGTTTCTTGGGTTCCCGCAGTGAGATGATGTGAACTCAGGCCATGTCCTCATACCCAAGGCAGATTTGGAGTTCTGATTTCTCATGGGTGCCTTGTTTCTGTTCATAGTCCATGGTGAGCATCTCTCTTTATAGAGAAGATTGCTCCTTCATGATTTCTGGCTTTATGTTCCACTTCCAGCTTTGTGCTGTGTTCAAGGCCTGAAATGCATTGTTAGGTTGGCTCTATTTGAGGGAAATGTTTGAATATGAGGAGCACAGAGTAGGAGCCAAACACTGAATAGAGAGAGTCCAGGACAGCAGAAATGGACCTCCTGGATTAGCCCTGATGAGATACCAGAGTGCAGACGAAGGCAGTGACGAGTCAAGGTGGAGAGGAGGGGGTATTCCAGGATTTGGAGGCAGGATTTTGTGGTAAGTTTCGGGTCTGGTGGGGAAGAGGGTCAAGATGACTTTGAAGCCCACAGCTTAGGGGATTGAGTACACAGACGATGTCTCAGATGACTAGGACTGGCCTTGGGAGGAAAGGTCACTGTTTCCAGGCTTGTCATTCAGAGTCTGGATGCTACTGCTTTTGAATGGATGACATGGGCCCAGGAAGGGAAATACTTCTCTTGCTCACTGATGGCAAAAAGGGTCTTCTCTACTCTTCCTATTCGCATATAAACTCTGGGGTCCTAATATAGCTCAGAATGGAGAGGGATCTATCTAACAAATATTGGTCTTCCTAAATGATCATATTGAGTAGGCTTTAGAGCTAACTTTGATTTAATTCAGGAAAATGAGAACTATAATCTGAGAGTTGTAGAAAATTTTATACCTTCATAATTTACTAATTTTTATATTCAAAATTTCTTTATACTTTGCTTTGGACTAATTAAACTACCAACAGTTAACAGCTCCCACAGTGGTTGTGTTCTTGTCAATTTATTTCTAAAGCTATACAACCCATGGCATATAAACATTAATGCCTGTGTGTCTTGATTTTGACCATATTTTTCCTTAGTGGTTTTTATTTTGGGTTCTCCTTTGATGTAAATACTCTTACCCAACATTGTTAAAGACTTATTCAGGTCAGGAACTCTGAGAACATCATTTTACTCCTCAGTCTAGGTGCCAGTTCTCTCATCTGTGGGGACTGGATTTTATAAAAGTTATGAATCATTAAACCTCACTGTGCTGCAATGTCTTGATTGGGATGTCTGTGTCCAATAATGAGATATTGGAGGTGGCCCTGTTTTGGAAAGTATATAATGCTTAATAAATATAAAGTGCTGACTAATTTTTTCAAAGCCAAGATTCTGGTGAGAGAAAATTTCCAGAGCTGGTAGTGGGTACTGCTTCCTTCCCGTCTCATAGTTCTGGCAAATATCTAGTTGTACTGTGGGGACGTCCATCTCTTGTGAGTAGGGAAAAACCTCAAACCTGTTATGTTTGGGCTGGTAGATCCTTCATTGGTAACAAGCAGGCTGTGGAAAAGAATGATAAAACTGTAGGTTTATTAATTTTATTCTTTAAGAAAACTGTGGCAATAGTTTGATAGTTAATTCTTTGTTATATGGCATCCTTTGCAATTGTTTGAAAAAATTTTTTGGTACTACAGATTTTTATCTGTAACTTATAGAAATTTAGGATTTTAGGAAAGATTTCTGTGGGTCATTGAAAAGACACACACACACACACACACACACGCGCGCGCGCGCGCGTAAGCTAATTCCTTCCTTTGCCAGTTGATAAAGAGGGTCAGAGTTGAATTCTGCACATTTTAAAATAAAGTACTCCAGAATTTCAACTCCTGTAAACTGTGCTAATATGTATCTTTACCTAAAAAGCAAAAAGCTTCAAGTTTAAACCAATGCATGTTTTGGAGGTTGAAGTTCAAACCCTGACATGGAAGCACCCTGGGTAGGATTCCTCTGCTCACTTGACACAGTTGGACTGGAATGTCTGTGTTGCTGTGAATCATTTACATAGAGATTCTTGGCTGGAAATGGAGGAAAAGGGATTATAGCCTAGGAAGTAATGCTGCTTTATTCCAGAGCACTTGGAAATGACTCATAGCTTCCTGTTCTCTGACAGGTTTTTGGTGTTGGTATTGAAGCATTCATTCTGAATGAGACATTTGGCATTATAGGCAGTTACAATCTGGGCAGTTATCTCCCTAATGTATAATTTCCTGTGACTACATAATACATAGGAAATAGGAATAACATACTTTTTCAGAGGCAAATTAAAAAAAAGTGAAATAATTCATATTCTCACAAAGTTCATTTAAATCCTTCCATCCATTCCCTGAGAAGTAAGACAGATCATACTGTGTCCACACTTCACCCTAACCATTCTATACTGGAAAGCCAGCTTCTAGGGCAGCTTCTAACAAGAAATGGTCACAGTGTGTAAGTGAGATACAGGTATGGAAAGGGTTGTATGGAGACCATCACTAGGAAGGCAATATGTAACTAAGGGTCAAGACAGGCAAATTCCCTGGGCTTGGATCCCAGCTCTGCCACTTATTATGAAGTTTTGGCCTCAGTTTCTTTAACTGTAAAATGGGAGTTGTAATATTACTAACCTCATAGAGTTGCTGTGAGGATTAAGGGAGATAACATTTGTACTACTTAGAACAGTGCTTAGTCCATGGTGAGCACCCATGAATGTTTATTACTGTTAAAGGGTGGGGGAAGTCTCCCTTGCCTTGTTTGAACTGCCATTGTGTGTAAGTACTGTATGTTGTTTTTTCTGTGGAGAGTTTGGGGGAGATTTTAGGAGTCTTGTTTCTATGACCTTCTTGTCATAGGTGTTCTTGATTGGTGTGATGAGTTCACGTCAGGAGAAGACTGTTAGGATGGCCTGCTTAACTGCTTGGGAGTCGGATTTAAACCTTTGTGTTTGCTGCATGCGCTCATGCAAACATAGAGACTGTGCAGAAGGCAAATGAACTTAGGACAAAGCAAGCAATTTTCTACAGCTATACGGTCTTGTCTTCGTGGAATCCCCTGATAGTGGGACGGGCATGTAGCCTGAGCTCTGCTAGGTAGACAGTCATCCACATGTTGTCGTGGTCAGCACAGCTGGAGACAGCATTGTGAAATGGTACTTCACAGTTTCTACCCTGGAGCTCATTAGATCTGCCTGGCACCTGTCCTTCCAGAGCCTCCCTGTTCAGCCCTCTCTTGATTCTTTGAGCCAATCCCCAGCGCCCTTCCTGTGTGTTCCTTTCTTGGCACATTTTGCCACAGTCAGTTTTTGTTGCTTACAATCAAAATACATTAACTGGTACAAATGCCAAGAAGATAGATTAAATGTTTCCATGGCTTCAGGGTCTGGGGGTTGCCTTTGAGGTTTTGGGGCAACACGAAGAGCAAAGAAGGCAGCGGGAGTTGTCATGGAGGGTGCTCGAAAGAGGCCACTTTATTCTGCATGAAACTGTACTTATACTGCTACAGTGCTAATTCATGGTTGCATAAATATGGAAGATGTGCATGGGTCTGGCCTTCAAGGCCCTTATCTAGCTCCTTTCCCATGGGTATAACACGCTGTGTTTTTAGGTTTCTCAAGGCCAGACATACTTGGTGTGAAGCAGTGGACAGCTGTCCTCATAGAACAGTAGGAAAAGGTGGGGGAGCTTCCCTACACATGGTCAGTAGATAAGGGGACACAGATGAAGCCAAGAGTCTTTAAAGTCAGAGATGATTCCTTTTTAGATAGTATAGTTTGGAGTAAGAATATCACTTGTTTTCTGAGATAAAGAGAAGTGAATTGTTGACCTGTTAGAATGGAGAAAGGAGGAGTCCACAGGCTGGCCAGCATTGGCCTGCTCTAAATACAGACATCTTTGAATATGGCAGGGGTCATTTTTCATTTCTTAGAGATGGAAGTTGCCAATAGGCAAAAAGACTAGCAGAAACATTAGAGGCTTTCAAAGGAGACCTTGTGAATAGGCTCACTCACCACCGTTATCACCAGAAAGTTAAAAGTGGAGTGTTTAACTAAATATCTGTATTTATACTGCATCATCTTATCACCTTGAAATTTTTAAGTTTATTGAGGGCAGTCATATATGTTGTATTTTTTCCTATAATTAAATATTACAAGGTGATAAGATGCTGTAATACAATATAGAGAGCTAAGGACTCCATTTTGTTAGACTCAGTGCTCTGTGGGGAGACAATTAAGAATTTTTTCCCTTAGTTGGGATTTGCATCTTTTTCTCTCTGCCTGTTCATTTTTCAAAGTCCAGCTCACATGGTACCTCCTCAGTAAAGTCTTCCTTGACTCTTCCAGTTAGAAGATTCTTCCTTTCCTACTTTGTTTCATTCTGGCTTGTATTAAGTTCTGGAGGTGACATTCTAGTTCATTCTGAGCGCTGACCCTCCGGTAGGGCTGTGGTGAACAGGGGATCCTGAGGCAACTTCAGGCTCAGTGGAAAAGTGTTGCAGTTGGTGGGTGACCCCTGCGGTGGGCGAGGGAGCCTCGTGTACTTGCCACGGCTGCCATCTGTGGTTCATTGATGCCCTTACTAGGCTGTAAATTCTTTGAGAGCCAGATGTGGGGTGTTAGTCACCATTAGACTGCCTCCAACACTTGGTACAACACTTAGCATCTTAGATGTTCTCAATAAACGTGCTGATATGAAATGAGGGCAATGAAGAAACTCATCGTAATTTGAACTCTGCTTTAAGGGCAGGTGAAGATTTGGATGTGGGAGAATACAATTTCTAGGGATAGGAAGTAACATGAGGGGAAGCTATTGGACAATCATGAAAGGCCTCAGGAGAAAGAGAAGTCTTTTCTCGTGGATATTGGGAAATAACAACTGTGATCAGGGAAGGATTGGAGTCTAGAGGCCTGAGTTTAGCTAAGATTGTTGAGGCCATAACCTGATAAAGGAAATTGAAGTACAGTTTAAAGGGATGAAAAAACAAGAGAAGATTCCATTGTGGAAGACATTAGCTTTTAGAACATTGTGTCCTCTAGAATTTAAAAATAGAGAATCATTAGGCAGCTTGTGTAATTTTGAACAGTGATATATTGACATCTCATGAAATAATTATGAACTGGAAGTGCAAAACAACAAAAAAAGCAGCAGATATATTTCCTGAAGAAACCTATCATTTCTACTATTTCTACTTAAAATTTATTTCAGGCCAATTTCTTTGAGAGGCTGTAATTACATTATATATTTGATCACATGTAAAAATGCAATTACAAGAATAGGTGGGGAGTTTTGTTTTTTTCATCCTCATTTATTCCTGAATTCCCATTTGCCATGCATCTTTCTTGTTCCCTCTGTTCCTTGGAAACTCTGCCACAAGGCAAATTAGAACGTGGGTGCTGCTGAAGTCTGGGCCCGGTGCTCCTTGGAAACTGAGCTGACTTACAGGGACGTGATTTCGGGGGTGCCTGCCCTTGGGTGGGCTGTTGGATAAGCCCGCAGACATCTTGGATGTCTATTCTTTCACTCTCAGGTATTGGGTGAATTACTTTTTCTTTTCTCTACCTGCAGCACATTAGTCATTTCCTGATTTTAATGATTTGTAGACTTCAATGTTTATTATTGCAGTGAGAGTGCCCTGCCCTGCCCTGCCTCCCACCGGAAAGACTTGCCATTTCCCATATTACTACTCAGTTTTTCATTTTTAGCTATGGATGAAGTAGGAGAAAAATGGGAAGAATCTTTCTGGATAGAAGGAAGGAAAAAAGATAAGTAGTAGACACAGAGGCCTTTAGGCTGTGAATGTAATCTTCAGCTCTGCCGATTGCTGTGAGAACTATAAACTGACTGTTCTGTAGTTCACTGATGCACGGAGTTTCTGGGATCAGGTGTGGTGGTGGTAAAATACAAATTATGACCAAAATAATGCTTCTTACCTAGATGTAAATTTATTCAGGCAATGTAATTATGTTTAATTTTCTTTTCCAGTTCAGAGTGTCCAAATCCTCTCTATCCTTTGAGGAACTGACCCTTCTTCCATTTTCTTTTTGTAAATTATGTCTGTTATTGCTCTTTGTGTATCATTTTGGACTCTTTGTTGCAAGCAATAGAAACCCAGCTTAACTGGCTTAAAAAAAATATTGTCAAGTAACTGAAAAAGTGTAAAGGCTTTTTTAGCACAGTGGGATTCGAGACTTAATCCTGCCAGGTCGTGCTTTCTGTTCACCGTTGGCTCTGCTTTCTCTCTGTTGGTTTTGGCTTCATTCACAGCCCTGGGTTCCCACCTTGGGGAGGCCTGATGGCCGCAGCTGCTTTCCTCGAGAATCTGACCCAGGCCAGCGTGTGGGACTCCCATTAAGAAAGTTCCACAAAAGCCTTCTTGTGTGTTGTTGCCTTCCATTGTGTTCTATGCCTATGTCTAAACCAAGTTATGTGGCCAGAGAATAAGATGTGCTGACTGGCTTGAACCTGGAGCTTCACTCAGATGGCATGGGTGGATTATAGGGAATGAGTGGAACCCCAAAACTGAAATTGGTGCTGTGTCAGAAGAAGGGAAATATCTGCTAGAGAAGTAAACAAAACATCATGAAGAAATTATACTTCAAGTGTTGATGATATTGTAATAAGGGGAAGAGGGGGAGTAGATGGGATATAAATAATACATGAGGAGCGAAAGATCCTGGGATGGTGGGTAGATCCAGTTACCTGAGCTAAGAACCCGTGATTAATGGGTTCCTGACCTGCTTGCCCCTCTTAGAGAGGCTGGCAATTGGAAATGTCCCCTGTTGGAATTAGGGATGTGGTGAGTGGTGCATAACTGAGGTTGGGTATTGACATATTAAGAGTCATAACGTTTTCTTCTGGCCCTTAGAGTGAGCTAAATTGATGGGAATATGCCTAGAGAAAAGCACATCATTTTCACCAAGGCCCTTAGGAGGCCAAGTGAAGTAATTTAGAATTAGGGAGGTACAGAACCAAAATGAATAGCCCAGAATATCTAGTGTGACATACATCGTGTTTTATAATAACTCAAATTGTTTGCTAAATTTAAAAATCAAAATTTCACATAAAAATACGGATTTATGGCTTCCCTTTAAAGTTCAGAAGATCTGGCACCCTTGGCCTAATTCCTCTTGGCAACAGTCCATTGGAGCTCAGAAGTGGCTTCCCCTTCAGCCCCTGCTGGCATTGTGAACATGTCTGGAAAAGAGTGCAGGCTGAGGAGTCAGATGTGAGGGCCTTCTTTCTCATCCAGGACTTCAGGAAACTCTCTGATTCTAGTCAGTTCTCCAGAGAAACACTATCAAGGCTTTTCCCATAAAAGTCAGGTATGAAAGAAATGTATCACATTTCTTTGTTCTTTAAAACAACTTTATCTTGACTATAATGCTTCATCCTGCCTGAATCTATCTAGACTTTCTCAGGTAACTGAAATCTGCCCTTTATCTTCTGTTGTCCTGGGGTCTCAAATGGTGCAAAGGCTTGGAGGAAACCCATCTGTCCCCAGTGGCCACCTGGAAATGCCCATTGGCTCAGTCTGTGGGTCCCTCGGGTGGAGGTTCTGCCACACCCAGTCTGTCCCTGGGGCAGCAGTCTTCCTTGCTGGCATCCACAGATTTCCCTCCTCCCCATGGGGATAGTCTCTCCCTCTGTCCTTGTCATCTCGTCGCCTTTCCTGCTGTCCCACTCCCAGGCACCCAGCCTAAGTAAGCCCTATGAAAGTCTGTGCTTCTACCCAAGAGACTGAGGAAACACACTGCAGGCTGGCTTTGCCTTCTGTGCTGCCAGAATTCGTAAGACAAGAAGCACTTGTTGCTTTAATTGGGGTGGAGGGTGTGGTGGGGGGAGAATAAGCACAATCTGATATTTCGGCATATTATTCTGCCACAACATTATTAACTATTTCGATTGATCAAGATTTAGGTTCCGAAAACTTTTTCTCCAAGCCTTGAAGGACTTCGGAAATTTTCTTCTACTCAGAACATATTTGTGTTATCTTTATTATTTTATTTATTATTTTTATTGAGTTTAAACATTTTTTAAATTATGAATTATTTAAAACAAAAAAATGCTGAAATGCATCCATATACTTAATGCTCAGGTTGAATAGATGTTCAATTTTGCCATAATTGTTTCAAATCTATCTTTAAAAACAAATAATAGATCCAACTTCAGCCCTTAGCTGTGCCCTGTGCCTCCCTCTCCATAGACAACCAGTATTTTGAATTCGTTATGTATTCCTATGTTTTTTTCTAAGTTTTCCTATACATGTATGGCAACGTAAATAACATGTACAGTACTTTGTGTTTTTATAATTAACAATAATTGGTATGCTGGATGTTTCCTTTAACAGTTTGCTTTTTCCATTTACTATGTTTTTTAGAAACAGATAGTTGCAGTTCATTTATTTTACTGACATATTAATATCCTGCTGATTAAACAACAATCTATTCATCCATTCTACTAAAGAAAACAGGCATTTGCCCTTAAAATATAAATGTGGTTGGAATAATGAACACTAAGGGTTTATTAGTCATTCATACTTAAGTGTGAAGTAGTCATCATGCTTTCTTTAAAACTACCTATGACACTTGCAGTGAGAGAATAGTGACATTAATTGAACTACATGTAGAATTTAAGAGCTTGGGCACTAGAAGCAGATTGTTTTTAATTTTAAATTTTAAATTGCAGTATAGTTGACATGTAACCTTATGTTAGTTTCAGGTGTACAACATAAGTGATTCAACAATTTATACATTATGAAATGTTCACCTTGATAACTACACATACCATCTGTCATCATACACAGTTATTGCAATATTATTGACTATATTCCCTGTGTTGTATTTATTTTGTCTACCTTTTCTTGCAGGTTACCTAATCTCTGTAGGCCTCTAATTTACATTTTAAGGGAGGATGCTTGTTCCATCTGTCAAAGAATAGATAAATATGTACTGAGCTCATGTTTGGGGAGGTTAGCATAGTTCCAGGCCCACTGACCTCAGTAAATATTTGCCATCATTTTTTACATTAATTACTAGAGAAGGGAGAGTAAGGGAAGGAAGGGATTTGGGAGGACGGATTAGGAGGAAGACTGCCAGACCTGAGTTAGTGGCTACCTTGAAAGCTCAGAATGTCATGGCACCCAGGCTAACACCACAGTGGAAGGAGGGAAAACAAAAGATGCCAATGAAGACAGCTTGAGTCCCTCACATTTGGGAGCTTTACGGTTGATAGAAAGGCATCAAAATCTAGTTGGTGCCAGGGCTGTTCCTAATGTCTGTTTCTCTGAAACTGGTCTAAGGGCTTTTGATGCTGCCAATCATAAAGGACTGCTGAGACTAATTTTGGTAAAGCTTTTAAAGGCTTAAGGAAGCTAGAAATTTGAGAGAGGATAAAAGATCAGATCCAATTTCATCTAAATTGAGAAGTTTATTTTTAGAATATACTTCCTTAACTTTCCAAATATATATTTGGTTGTGTCAAGGCACATTCGAGGATAGGAGAGCTAAAAAACAAGTCTTTAGTTGGTGAAAGAAGGTTTCACTTAAAATGGCATAGGCTAAAAAAACCCCAGAAAAGCAGAGGAGAAAATCAGTGTTGGAATTATTAAAGAAATATAGAGCCCATGTCAAACTTTATCAGAAGATATACCCATCTACAGAATCCAACATAGCCTCTTCTCTTGGTGGCTGTCTTCTCAAGTGACCCTGGCTGCCTCTGGGCTGCATCTTTCAGCACGGACTTTGGAGAACGGTGCCCCTCTGAGCTGTCTCAGGCATCTGTCTGTCTCAGGCATCCACGTGTGTATGCTTCAGTGCAAGGCGTTTGGGTCCTGGTTAAGTGATCTTCATTTGTAAAACTGCAGAGTGAATTCTAATTACTGTGTATTCTAGAGTGTTTGAGGACTGACAAGTTCTGTGCTCAATAAATATGAGTTGATCTAGCTAGAATTTTTTTCCCTAAAACTTTAAAACTACAAAGAATTTTAGAGTGCTTATTCCTTCTAAATTGCAGGCTCTTATTTCATAAGTGTATATATGTTTTTCATAATGTATGCTTCATATATTATGTAAATTGTATGATTATTATACAAATATACATTTATATGCCTGATATCAGATTATATTTGGGAGCCTGCATTGCATACAGGCCTAGAGGCAGCAATGAGACAGAGCTGAGATCTGCCATAGCTTAGCTAGGAGACTGAGCTGTTTACTTTGAGAACTTGAGAAAGTTACTCAATCCTATGAAGCCTCCAGTTGTCAGTTACCAAAATGAAGACGGCACCTACTTCATGGAGTAGGGAGGATGAAATGAGAATGGATACAAAACACCTAGGTCAGTGCACCGCACATTAATCATGTAAGTGTGTGACTAGTAAGAACAATAAATACTAGATTACTAGTTACAGGGTCATTGGGTTCTTTTTCTAAAATGTTACATACTGTTTTGAAAATTCAGTGGATGAAATACATTCTTCCATGAATTTTCATGAAGTCAGTGCTATTTTATTGTAGCAGAAACATGTTTTTTCACTGAAAAACCCCATAGCAAGCAATTTATTGGGGGATCATGTAACTAGAACACTAGTCTTTTATACATCAAATCAAACAACTGTATTTTCTTCACCAACAGTAAGTATATGTTGCTTCCAATAAACTCATTATGCTACATAAAAATGCCTGTTGAGTTTAGTTTTTGAAGAATCCCAGCATTATCATAATTTTGCAAAAACGTTGGAAAATGTGGATACTACATATTTATGCATGAGTCTTTACTTTTAAAAAAGGTAATATATTTTCCACTGACCCCTCTACTGCTCTATCTTCATGCCTTTGTGGAAATCTATAAATTGTTTTACTATTGTAATCATAGTATTTTGCTTTGTATGAAACTAGAGCTGCTCTTATTTTAAAATGTCACACAGATACAGGTACTGTATATATTATTTTATCATTATCAATATTCAATAATGTGTACTTTCAGACCACTAGTATTTATTTTTTTCAGTGTTAGCCTAAATTGCCTCTATTGTTTTTCAGTTATTTTTTGTTTTGGTAGGCTTATAGTTAAAAAAAAAAAAGGAATAAAAGTATATACTGAAAAGTAAGGCCCTTTCCCACTCTGCTTCCAATCCTGCATTTCCCCTACAGAGGCAATCACTGTTGCCTTTTTCTTGTATCCTTCTGAAAGGTGTTCTATAAATATGCAACTGATGGAGCTCTCCTTTACCCAACCACACTTAGTCTTCTGCTTTTTATTCTAAGAGTGTATCTTGAAGATCATTTTATATTCTTCTGTTTGTCTCATTTAAATGCCAGAGGACTTAAAGCAACTGCTTGTACTTACAAAAACAAACCTTTAAAAATAAGGAACAATGTCGTATGGGTAAACTGCTTTTTCAGTAAGTTTATGTGCTGGTTTTGCCTGATTATGTGGGATTAAAATAGTTTACATAATTAACAAATGACATAAATTTGAATAGGCATGAGCAAAAAATAGAACCCCAGGTATATTTATCATTTCAAATGCAAGGTCAACACAAGGACTGTTGATTTACATCCTTTCTGTGGAGTGCAAATGCTAAAATTGGACCACTATTTTTACAACTTGAGACAAGGGATAGAAACCACTTTGGATATGGGAAAGGATATGCAGAATACCCAAACCACAGAGGTTCAAAGCCAGCCACCACAAAATTAGCATTTTGAAAAAATGCAGACTTGGGGGATTGTACTTAAAAATCCTAAAAGGACTGCCTAATCTCTTTCAGCACAAAATAAGTATGCCTGTAAATAGTTTTAAATATAGCAACATTCTAAAAGAAAATTCAATAAAATGTGACTAATACTAAAATAGAAGAAACTGCATCTGGGGAGTAAGATGAATTCTATTTACCCCTTTTTCCGACTTCACTAACTTGAGCTCTTCAGATTTTTTCAGTGGGCAATGGCATATATATGTTTAAAGCCAAAAGATTTAATTGTACATTTAATTAGAACCAGGCCCCAGAATAACTGTGAGAGAGAGAAATCTGTCATTTTGAAATAACACCAAAAATGCTAAACAAGTTGGGGTACAGATCACAAATGACAAATGAGCCATACTCTTCAAGAGCTTCCCACAATTTGATATGAATTTTAAATGATCAGTGAAATTTTTAAATAAATTACTTAAAAAATAATGTGCTTTAGTCTCCTTGTGGACATTATTCATGTCTTCAAATTTTACTTTCTGATTGCTTTACATTTATAAACGCTATACTTTCCCATTTAGCGTTGATGTAAATGAAAATTATGTGGGCTTTCTGAAATGTCTATGCCCTGTGTAAGTGTAAGGACAGGGTGTAAACAACAGGTGTTTTTTTTCCTTTATTGAATCTCTGTTATTGTCTGGCCGACCTATGCTGGGAAGGAGTGTTCCTGGGGATCTATTCCTATTTGTTCTTGTTAGCCAGACTTCTCAGGTGATTTCTTCTAGATATTTTATTGCCTGTGTACTCTGTATTGCTTAGATAAAATGTTTCCAAAGGGCTAATGTTCTTTTATGACGTTGCTTTTTCTACCTATAAGGACCCGAAGGCAGTCCTTCCTGCTTCAAGATGGAAAATAGTACTACTACCATTTCTCGGGAGGAGCTGGAAGAATTACAAGAAGCTTTTAATAAAATAGGTATGCTTGAGAACAACTAAATATGATATTGTTATTCTGCTTGATACCAGATTTCCAGGAATGGAACAATACCTTTTATTGCTTTTACCATGTCTCCTATATGTATGCTTTTTTTTCCCTATCTCGGTTAAACTGGATTCTTTCTTTCTTTCTGAAAGATAAACCAAGACTGGCTTGAATTTCTAGGAGAATTGGACTTTGAATTCTTTGATCATTTCTGTACAGAGAATAATCCAGGTTAATGAATGACAGTGCAGCTGAATATGCTTAACATGATATTCTCATTACAGAGAAAAAATATATAGAAACCCTTCCTTGTTTATGAACTATATTCTGCCGTTCATGTGCTTGTCACTAACAATAACACTTTCAGACTTCATTCAGAATATTTAAAAATCTTAATACTGTTTTCAAAGGCCATATGTCTTGTTTTCCTTCTCCATGCATAATTTTTAAAAATTTAGTGTTGTTCTTAAAGGCCATATGTCTCATTTTTCTTCCACTTTTTGAAGCCATTTAATGTTTTGTCTTATGGCATTATTCTGACAGCTTTGTATTTTTCTTTAAAAAAAAACTGCCTCATACTCTGGATTGTGGTTCTGCATTTTGCTCTTAGGAAACCTGTGGCAAACAACATAAATGCCACCTTTTGCTATAGTCTGCAAATGCTTGCAAGTGAAAGGCGAGCACAGTGACTACACATGGGATGGTGACACCACCAATCTTGCCCCTTTCTCAGTAGGCTTCTTTTCTAGGCTTTGTCACTTTTTTGTAGTAAAGCAGTCCATGAAAAACAGACTTGGATGGTAGACCACGGAGGAGGATATAATGAACTCCATTGGTCTTGTGCCTACATTTCTCACAAATTAGTGAATAATGACTATAGTTAATGTAGATGAAATGCAATGCACATTGAGTTTTAGGACCAATATGAAGAAAAAAGATGTGCGTTTAAAAAAGTTCTCCAAAAAAAAAGAGTAATGCTCTCAGGAAGCTCATGACTTAACAAATCATTGCTATGAAATAAAGTGAATTCTGCAAATCTCTGGGTACTTCCACTCTTCCCTGCACAGCACCCCCAGAACAACTCATATCTTCCAAATACAATCTGCATGGTGGCAGAATTAGCATCATTCATGCCTCAATCCCGTATGCTGACAGGGGGATGGTATATTTGTCATAAGAGTATTATGTAAATATGGGATGACTTCTAAAAAATCACTATTCATAATACCTTTTGTAGAGTATTTGCAGTGCCAGAGTCTCTTCAAGACAAAAATTGGACAATTACTGGAATATTCTGCTCATTTTGAGCATTGACAGAGAAGTAATGAAAATGTATCTCCTAGTTTGGTATGCCTGTTATGTATAGGTGGAGTTTGGTAGCTTGAATAAAAGTGCTACTTAGGTCTTAGTAAAATGAATGAAGTAGCAATCTATTTTCTTTGTTTAGCACACAACTTGAATCTTTATGACTCATGGATATATAATCATGCAATATTTATTCAATGATATTTTGAATAACTAATTCACTGGAACAATTTTGACAGCAAGGTAATTTGCTCTCTGTGAGGGAAGTGCTAACACTACCAGAATATGTACTTACTGGCCTTATTTACAAGATAAAATGCTACTCATGAATTCAGTAATCACTCTGCTAATTTGTACCAAACGATTTTTCCCAGAGACAGAGGGACATGCCCATCCAGCCATTGCAATGGGATATTTTGGAGTCCCTAGGGAGAAGTAGGAGGATTAGAATATTTCTGTCTTATTTCTTTTTTTTCTCTTTTTAAAATTGTGGTAAGATATTCTTCTCAAGTGCACATGGAACATTTTCAAGAATATATCATATACTTGGCCACAAAAAGAACCTCAGTAAATTCAAAAAGATTGAAATTGTACCAACCACCTTCTCAGATCACAAAGGTATGAAACCAGAAATAAATTATTTAAAGAAAATGAAAAATCCCCCAAACACACAGAGGCTTTATACCATGCTCCTAAATATTCAATAGATCAATGACCAAATAAAAACAGAGATCAAGCAATATATGGAGACAAATAACAATAAATCAACACCACAAAATCTGTGGGACACAACGAAGGCCATGCAAAGAGGGAAATATATTGCAATACAGGCCTACCTCAGGAAAGAACAATACCAAATGAACAGTCTAAAATCACAATTAATGAAAGTAGAAAAGGAAGAACAAATGAGGCCCAAAGTCAGTAGAAGGAGGAACATAATAAAGATTAAAGCAGAAATAAATAAAATTGAGAAGAATACAATAGAAAAACCCCTAGCCAGACTTATCAAGAAAAAAAGAGAGTCAACACACATAAACAGAATCAGAAATGAGAAAAGCAAAATCACTAGGGACATGACAGAAATACCAAGAATTATGTCAGAATACTATGAAAAATTATATGCTAACAAACTGGATAACCTAGAAGAAATGGACAACTTTCTAGAAAAATACAACCTTCCAAGGCTGACCCAGGAAGAAACAGAAAATCTGAATCGAACAATTACCAGCAAGGAAATTGAATTGGTAATCAAAACACTACCTAAGAACAAAACGCCTGGACCAGATGCTTTCACTGCTGAAATTTATCAAACATTTACTGAAGACCTAATACCCATCCTCCTTAAAGTTTTCCAAAAAGTAGAAGAGGAAGCAATACACCCAAATTCATTCTACGAGGCCAACATCACTCTAATACCAAAACCAGGAAAAGACATCACAAAAAAAGAAAATTACAGACCAGTATCCCTGATGAACATACATGCAAAAATACTCCACAAAATTTTAGCAAACCAAATTTAAAAATACATCAAAAAGATCACCCATCATGATCAAGTGGAATTCATCCCAGGGATGCAAGGACAGTACAACATTCGAAAATCCATCAACATCATCCACTACATCAACAAAAAGAAAGACAAAAATCACACGATCATCTCCATAGGTGCTGAAAAAGCATTTGAAAAAATTCAACGTCCATTCATGATAAAAACTCTCAACAAAATGGGTATAGAGGGCAAGTACCTCAATATAATAAAGGCCATATATGGCAAACCCACAGCCAACATTATACTTAACAGCAAGAAGCTGAAAGCTTTTCCTTTAAGATAGGAAACAAGACAAGGATGCCCACTCTCCCCACTTCTATTCAACATAGTACTGGAGGTCCTAGCCACAGCAATCAGACAACACAAAGAAATGAAAGGCATCCAGATTGGCAAGGACGAAGTCAAACTGTCCCTGTTTGCAGATGACGTGATATTGTACATAAAAAACCCTAAGGAATCCACTCCCAAACTACTAGAACTAATATCTGAATTCAGCAAAGTTGCGGGATACAAAATTAATACACAGAAATCTATTGCATTCCTATACACTAATGATGAACTAGCAGAAAGAGAAATCAGGAAAACAATTCATTTGACAATTGCATCAAAAAGAATAAAATACATAGGAATAAACCTAACCAAGGAAGTGAAAGACCTATAACCTGAAAACTACAAGACACTCTTAAGAGAAATTAAAGAGGACATTAATAAATGGAAATTCATCCCATGCTCTTGGCTAGGAAGAATATTGTCAAAATGGCCATCCTGCCTAAAGCAATCTACAGATTCAATGCAATTCCTATCAAACTACCAACAGCATTCTTCAATGAACTAGAGCAAATAGTTCTTAAATTCATATGGAATGACAAGAGACCCCGATTAGCCAAAGCAATCCTGAGAAGGAAGAATAAAGCGGGGGGAATTATGCTCCCTGACTTCAAGCTCTACTACAAAGCCACAGTTTAAAGACAATTTGGTACTGGCACAAGAACAGACCCATAGGCCAGTGGAACAGAATAGAGAGCCCAGATATAAACCCAAGCATACATGGTCAATTAATATACGAAAAAGGAGCCATGGATATACAATGGTGAAATGACAGCCTCTTCAACAGCAGGTGTTGGCAAAACTGGACAGCTACATCTAAGAGAATGGAACTGGATTACTATCTAACCCCATACACAAAAATAAACTCAAAGTGGATCAAAGACCTGAATGTAAGTCATGAAACCATAAAACTCTTAGAAAAAAATATAGGCAAAAATCTCTTGGACATAAACATGAGCAACTTCTTCATGAACATATCTCCCCGGGAAAGGGAAACAAAAGCAAAAATGAACAAGTTGGACTATATCAAACTAAAAAGCTTCTGTACAGCAAAGGGCACCATCAGGAGAACAAAAAGACATCCTACACTATGGGAGAATATATTCAGAAATGACATATCTGATAAGGGGTTGATATCCAAATTATATAAAGAGCTCATGCACCTCAACAAACAAAAAGCAAATAAGCCAATTATAAAATGGGCAGGGGAGCTGAACAGACACCTCCAAGAAGAAATTCAGATATCCAACAGGCACATGAAAAGATTGTCCACATTGGTAATCATCAGAGAAATGCAAATTAAAACCACAGTGAGATATCACCTCACACCAGTAAGGATGGCCAATATCCAAAAGACATATAACAACAAATGTTGGTGTGGATGTGGAGAAAGGGGAACCCTCCTACACTGCTGCTGAGAATGTAAACTAGTTCAACCATTGTGGAAAGCAGTATAGAGGTTCCTCAAATACTCAAAATAGAAATACCATTTGACCCAGGAATTCTACTCCTATAAATTTACCCTAAAAATGCAGCAGCGCAGATTGAGAAAGACATATGCACCCCTATGTTTATTGCAGCACTATTTACAATGGCCAAGAAATGGAAGCAACCTAAATCTCCCTCAGTAGATGAATGGATAAAGAAGAGGTGGTACATATACACTATGGAATATTATTCAGCCATAAGAAGAAAAAAAATCCCACCATTTGCAACAACACGGATGGAGCTACAGGGTGTTATGCTCAGAGAAATAAGCCAGGCAGAGAAAGACAAGTATCAAATGATTTCACTCATCTGTGGAGTGTAAGAACAAAGAAAACACTGAAGGAACAAAACAGCAGGAGACTCACAGAACCCAAGAATGGACTAACAGTTACCAAAGGGAAAGGGACTTGGGAGGATGGGTGGGAAGGGAGGGACAAGGGGAAAAAGGGGGCATTACGATTAGCACACGTAATGCAGTGGCGGGGGATATGGGAAAGGCAGTATTTATAGAGAAGATGGGTAATGATTCTATAGCATCTTACTACGCTGAAGGACAGTGACTGTAGTGGGGTATGCTTGATAATAGGGGGTCTAGTAACCTTAATGTTGTTCAAGTGATTGTACATTAACGATACCAAAATAAAAAATAAAAAAATAGATAAATGAAAAAAAAGACTGAAAATAAAAATACATGCCTCCATGTAATCCACACCACTCACGACATAGAACACTTGCATTAACTCCAGCAATTTTCCTCATGCCCTTCTTAGTTGTACATGTTCTAGAATTTCATGAAAATTGAATCATAGGATACAAATTTTTATATCTTTCATATAACAACAACAACAAAAAAATGGGCAGAGGAGTTCAACAGACACTTCTCCAAAGAAGATATTCACATGGCCAACAGGCACATGAAAAGATGGTCCATATCGCTAATCATCAGAGAAATGCAAATTAAAACCACAGTGAGATATCACCTCACACCAGTTAGAATGGCCACCTTCCACAAGATAAACAACAAATGTTGGCAAGGATATGGAGAAAGGGGAACCCTCCTACACTGCTGGTGGGACTGCAAATTAGTTCAACCATTGTGGAAAGCAGTATGGAGGTTCCTCAAAAAACTCAAAATAGAAATACCATTTGACCCAGGAATTCCACTGCTAAGAATTTACCCTAAGAATGCGGGAACCCAGTTTGAAAAAGACATATGCACCCCTATGTTTATCACAGCACTATTTACAATAGCCAAGAAATGGAAGCAACCTAAGTCTCCATCAGTAGATGAATGGATAAAGATGTGGTACATATAGACAATGGAATATTATTCAGCCATAAGAAGAAAACAAATCCAGACATTTGCAACAACATGGATGGAGCTAGAGGGTATTATGCTCAGTGAAATAAGCCAGGTGGAGAAAGACAAGTATCAAATGATTTCACTCATCCGTGGAGTATAAGAACAAAGAAAACACTGAAGGAACAAAACAGCAGCAGACTCACAGAACCCAAGAATGGACTAACAGTTTCCAAAGGGAAAGGGACTGGGGAAGATGGGTGGAAAGGAGGGATAAGGGGGAAAAAGGAACATTATGATTAGCACACATAATGTAGCGGGGGGGTGGAGATATGGGGAAGGCAGTACAATGCAGAGAAGACAAGTAGTGATTCTGTAGCATCTTCCTAAGCTGATGGATAGTGACTGAAATGGGGTATGTCGTGGGGACTTCATAATAGGGGGATTGTAGTAACAGTAATGTTGCTAATGTAATTAATTGTACATTAATAATAGCAGAAAAAATACATGCTCACTAAAAAATATAAAATTATGGTAAGGTAACCATAACATAAAATTTAATATTTTAACCATTTTAAAGTGTATAGTTCTGTGGCATTAAGTACATTCAGATTTCTCCATATCATTATTTATCTCTAAAATATTTAAATTGTCCAAAGTGAAACTCCACACCCATTAAATAGTAACTCCTTATCCTCCTGCCCCCTTGGGCTGCCATCATTTATTTTCTGTCTATGAATTTGGCTATTCTGTGTACCTCATATAAGTGGAATCATACAGTATTTGGGGTTTTTAGTGACTGGTTTATTTCACTTCACATAATGTCTTTTAGGCTCAACTATGTTGTAGCATGTGTCAGAATTTCTTCTTTTTTTTATTAAAGTATTATTGATCTATACTCTTTTGAAGGTTTCACATGAAAAAACAATGTGGTTACTACATTCACGCATGTTATCATGTCCCCCCCAAACCCCATTGCAGTCACTGCCGAGCAGTATAGTAAGATGCCACAGAGTCACTATTTGCCTTCTCTGTGCTACTCTGTCTTCCCCATGGTCCCCCCACACCATGTGTGCCAATCATAACACCTCTCAAACCCCTTCTCCCGCCCTCCCTACTAGCCATCCCCCATCCTTCCCCTACCACTCCCCTTTGGTAACTACTAGTCCCTTCTTGGAATCTCTGGGTCTGTTGCTGTTTTGTTCCTTCAGTTTTGCTTCGTTGTTATACTCCACAAATGAGGGAAATAATTTGGTACTTGTCTTTCTCTCTAGTGTATTTCACTGAGCATAATATCCTCCAACTCCATCCATGTTGTTGCAAATGGTAGGATTTGTTTCCTTCTTATGGGTGAATAGCACTCAATTGTGTATACGTACCACATCTTTTTCCATTCATCTACTGATGCAAACTTAGGATGCTTCTATATCTTGGCTATTGGAAGTAGTGCTGCAATAAACATAGGGGTGCATATGTCTTTTTGAATCTGAGAAATTATTCTTTGGGTAAATTCCTAGGAGTGGAATTCCTGGGTCAAATGGTATTTCTTTTTTTTTTTTTAATATAATTTATTTTATTATCATTAATTTACAATTACATGTGCAATATTACGATTATTAAACTACCCCTTCATCAGGTCCCCCCCACCAACCCCATTACAGTCACTGTCCATCAGCGTAGTCAGATGCTATAGAATCACTACTTGTCTTCTCTGAGTTGTACTGCCCTCCCCGTGCCCCCCCAACATTACATCTGCTAATCGTAATGCCCCTTTTTCCCTCTTATCCCTCCCTTCCCGCCCATTTTCCCCAGTCCCTTTCCCTTTGGTAACTATTAGTCCATTCTTGGGTTCTGTGAGTCTGCTGCTGTTTTGTTCCTTCAGTTTTCTTTGTTCTTATACTCCACATATGAGTGAAATCATTTGATACTTGTCTTTTTCGGCTTGGCTTATTTCACTGAGCATAATACCCTCTAGCTCCATCCATGTTGTTGCAAATGGTAGGATTTGTTTTCTTCTTATGGCTGAATAATATTCCATTGTGTATATGTACCACCTCTTCTTTATCCATTCATCTACTGATGGACACTTAGGTTATTCCATTTCTTGGCTATTGTAAATAGTGCTGCAATAAACATAGGGAGGTGCATCTGTCCTTTTCAAATTGGGCTGCTGCATTCTTAGGGTAAATTCCTAGGGGTGGAATTCCTGGGTCAAATGGTATTTCTATTTTGAGTTTTTTGAGGAACCTCCATACTGCTTTCCACAATGGTTGAACTAATTTGCAGTCCCACCAGCAGTGTAGGAGGGTTCCCTTTTCTCCACATCCTCGCCAACATTTGTTGTTGTTTGTGTTTTGGATGCTGGCCATCCTCACTGGTGTGGTGATATCTCATTGTGGTTTTAATCTGCATTTCTCTGATGATTAGCGATGTGGAGCATCTTTTCATGTGCCTGTTGGCCATCTGAATTTCTTCTTTGGAGAAGTGTCTATTCATGTCCTCTGCCCATTTCTTAATTGGATTATT